>JAOWBP010000001.1:8359326-8378002 GCA_028571105.1 Tragopan temminckii
TTTCTTTTCTTTTCTTTTCTTTTCTTTTCTTTTCTTTTCTTTTCTTTTCTTTTCTTTTCTTTTCTTTTCTTTTCCTCGTTTCCCAGTGCCCTTGTGCAATTGAAAATGGGTTTACTTTGCTCTCACAGCATTGTAAAGATAGATCTGAGAGCATTTGAAACAATTATGAATATTCATAGTAGCATACCATACCACTAGGAAATAAAGTAAAAAATAAAAAGCAAAATCTGTAGAATTTTGCACTGTAGAAATATTGCAGACTTTTAAAGTATTTACATTTAAAATCAATCACTCTTCCACTTTTTCTACCACCCTTGTTACTAAATACGTGGAAGAAATACAATGGATATTTTCTTCAGAAAGTATCAACAGTTCTCTGAAGAGATGAAAACAACCCTACCATCTCATAAAAATGTTCTGTTTACTTTGGGGTAGAAAGTCCTCTTATATTTTATTCATTAATAGTTTTAAATTACATGGAGATATCCAATTATGAATAGCAATAGACATAACGACATCCCTAGGCCTTTACAGAATGTCTACTAAGTTGTCCTCCTTTTGTAAACAAACAACAACAACAAAAAAAAGAAAACAATTAGAAGAAATGATCCATTATTCCATGAAGTTCACAAGGGCAAAAAAACTCAGCCCTTTCTGCATCTCTAAAACAAACAAATAAAAGTGAATTGGACACAGGGGAGGAACTTCATTACATTTCTTAATAATGGCATATTTGAGAGCCCATTAAAAGCAATATCCAAATAGTCTCCTCTGTCAAGATCTCATTTCAGAGAAAGACAGAGGAATGAGAAAAGAATAAAGCTTCTGTAAGGTTGGCATTTTCCCTTTTATTGCTAAGACTTTTTATTATCATACATTAATCTAGTGTCCAAAAGGACAATATCCATCAGTTGTTTTTACTTAGAGAACTTTGACCACTTCTAAATACAATTGCATGCTCATAATATAGTGGGGTTTTACAAACACAGGCTGTAATTCTGCGAGTCCTTATGTCAATTTTTATTCCTGGTTGATATGACTAATAAGCATATGACTCTCAAAACATGGAGATAGACATGCTATCTACTCCAAAATCCAGGCTAAGACATACAGAGTGCCCGAAGCAGGATGCAGACTGATGCAATATCTCTGCATAACCCCTTCCTCATCTGATACCATTTCTGTAGGAGCCTACATTTGGATTTCTTCTTTTTTTTCCCTCAGTACTGTACAGCTCTGTGACTATTTCATGTTCACCTGTGTCCAGAAGTTGTGCTTTTATCATGTGCTTTTGCACAAAATACAATCAAATAGGTCTTCTCAGTGACATCAGGTGTCACAGAAAATTTCAGTGCTACAGAGTGTGATGTATATACTTTGAAAAGAATAAGAACTGCTAGAAAATGTACTAATTGCTCAAATGTTGGTATTGAGCAGATTATAGAAATGCACAATTCTGGAGACTGCTACAATAATAAAAAAGCTTCACTTGCTCTGATTCTTGTATTCTCTGTTTCAGAAAAGATACTTTATATCCTACCTTTTGCATGTGATTTTACCTTACTTTATTCTTTTTAACAAATGAGTATCTATGTGTTCAAATGAACAGGGAAGTTTGTGCAATTTAAATTACCAATGCAGACTGTTTTCATATAATGAAAGGAAACTTAATAACATTTCTGTGGATGATACAATATATAAGATCTTGAGACTATATTTGGTAACAGTCTGTGGACTGGAGATATATTACTATGCAGATTTATAAAACTTTATAACATTTAAACAAAAATTCAAACATACCTCCTAGGAATCATAAATTATTTCATTCAGCACCATAAAAAGGTTGTAAACTTGGGTCAAACTTACTGCAGATTTAGAAACTTCAGAAGAAACTTAAGAAATAATGGTTTCTATAGCAACTAAATGCACCAATATTATGTATATTAGTTGCACATATAAAGAATAGAAATTGCAGGAAACAAAATGTTGAGGATGGATAAGGACCTTACACTGGGACCAAGAAGCTATCGCTTAAAATGAAAATTGTGTTGCCTTGGTTTTTTTTATGGATATGAAATGATAGCAATAAAACAGAAAAGGTTAATAAGCTATCTGCTGTCCATAAATGCAGTTTTATATAATACTTGGAGGATTAGACACAGTTACTCTAATGTGTGCAAGATATCAATTTTTTTCCTTCCTCTTCCCCTTCTCTTCTCCTATGTGCTTCCCCTTCCCCTGTCCTTCCCCTACATCCTTCCCCTATATCTTTCCCCTGTGTCTTTCCCCATATCTTTCCCCTTTTCCCATGTTTTCCCCCTTGCCTATTCTTTTTCCTTTCCCTCTAACAGCTCTAACAGAACAAACAAGCAGTCAGTTTTTTTTTCTGGTGATGTCATGGCTTTGGATACCTGATCTACATCTGCAAAACTGTTGTTCTCTCTTACAAGTCTTTTTCCCTTTTTCCATCCTTCCTTTCCTCCCTTTCTACTTTTTTTTTTTTTTTTTTTTTTTTTTTTTTAATATATATATATATATATTTCCTATTTTCTCTTAAATCATGAGGACAGACTTCCAAGAAATGCTGGATTTGCAGCTGTTTTAAAAGAGTAGTAACATATTTGATTTTTTTTTATTTATTTTTTTTTAACTTTCTAGGAGATTGCAATAAACAAATGTTTGGAACATTATAGACCTTAATGATGGATTTCAGCACAGCCAAGCAGCATGACTTGAATTAAGTGGGAGTTGACACTAAAGCTAATACTTACACCAAAGAAACCCGAACTGCAGTGTATCTACAAGCGGAATGACCTGTTGTTGTTAGCATTGGTTTTCTCAAGCAAAAGGGATGAGATATAGCACTGTTAAATCTAATATGAGTAGGAGGTGTGCCAAAATGATTTCTGTGCTAAGCCTTTCTTCTGCCCTCCTGATTTGGAGCTGCTTTGTCAGCATGCCTGCAAGCAGCAGTATTTTGTTCAGTTTCTCAGTGCTGAAGGTTGTGACAGGCTGATTCCTGCCTTTTCCCAGCTCCATCCTTGGCATTTGCCTTCACTAGGATCCTTACCTGCAAAGCTACCTGCAGCCATGTGCAGGAGAGCTTTGGTGCTGACAGGAGACCACAGGCATCTCATCTGCAGGCAGACAGAAACTCACGCTGACCATACTCCAAGTCTACATTCCAAACCAGTCACAGTAAGCATCATGACAAAGCCACAGTAATATGACCTTCTTGAAGATCTCTGGGTCATCTGGGTGGTGGAACACAAGCAAAATTTGAAGTCTTGCTGTATAGAGATATATCCTTCAGGCCAGTTACCAACTTAAAACCTAAATCAGTAAAGGGACCAGACTGGTGGTGAAATTATTTTCTTGGTACATCTCCAAGTTCTGTGTTGTTTCTATTGCTAACTAAAGTGTCGCACAAGTAGAACCTATCATATTTGCTACAGCTGTGTGGGTGTTAAGAGCTGAAGAAAAAGCTCTGAAAAAAACCTCTTCGCAGTGTTATTGCCAGCATTTGAGAAAAGCTAATAAAAACAACAGCTGGGGCTGGTAAACAAAGAAAATCCAAATTCTAGTATGGAACAACATTGGAAATGAAAGGTAAAAGTGATATATTTTTTTCAAAGACTATTAGCAGTATGTTTCTGATAGAGATGTTCTTCAGCATTACAGAATTTACAACGTCAGCAATTGGTAGAAGATGGCTTTCCTTCTGGTCTTCAGCAGTCAGTATATTCTTATATTGCTGCATTTGGTTTGAATGAACTTCAAACAGTCTTCATTTTAGCCAAGCACATCACATTCAACCTCCTTTGTTGATGTCTTAGAAATGTAGATAAATGAATGAGGAGATTGTATTTCCCTGTTGGAAACATATACCCTCGGGTACCTGATCAGCTTGTAATTTTCATGTAGGAAATTATCTGTGCAGGAACTCTAAGGAAACAATATGAAAAAAGCTGTCTCTCATTGTACTCACAGCCTGACTCTTCTGAAAGCTGTGGATTGTTTGTCTCAGAAAAAATGTGCATTAGTTGGCACAGGGTGACATTAAAAACTCTGGTAGAAGAGCAGAGAATAAATAATAAATGACAATACCATCTGTAGATCTCAAAGTGCCTTATGTGGCTGCCCTTATGACACTGGACACGGAGATATGGAGTAATTTACTCGATATCACACAGATCATTAGCAAGACCAGGAACAGCAGCATGTTATCTTGAGACTAAATTCACTGCATTATCCCCATTACCTATTGTTCCTTCCACTACTGGCACCCGAGGAGTGCTGTGGAGACAAAGCACAGACAGTCCCAAACTGCAGTTAATCAAGTACAGCTCCATAGTTCTGTGTGTACCTTTTTGGAGAGAGAGAGAAAAAAAAGTGCTTAGTGAATTTCAAGTTCTTATAGTTGATCCTTCATCCCTTTTTATGGTTGTTTCTTTTACTTTCAGGGGAGTTTGGCAAAACAAACAAACAAACAAAAAAAAACCCACACAAAACAACAGCAACAACAAAAAACAACAACAAAAAAAACCCTGAAACTGGTTCTCTGAGCTTAGTTATTAGGTTTCAAAATGTTTTCAAAAGACATTCACTCTTGAAAATTTTGAACAAATGAAATCAGTTGGAGAAATCTGTGTGTCAAGAAATGTGTGGAGAAATTAATGTGTCAAGAAATATGACTAAAAGATGACTAAAAGAATGTTTTATGTAAGAAGATTTAGTATGAAGGCACTGCTGAATTTAACAGACGTTGCTGTTTTCATAAATTTGCTTTTTTACTAGATTGAACAGTTTTAATTTTTAGAAATAACTATCAAGAAATAAAAATATATTCTCTCAGACAAGTTACACTTACTGAGGAGAGTCAAATTTTGGTTGCATTGCTGAACTAAGTTTGCAAATGGCTGTAAAGAAAATTGTTTTGTAGAGTATTATGTAGAACCCAGAAGTATATAGGTAAGATGGTGAAACAAATTTCCAGATCTTCAGTAAAATTAATTTATGTAGAAGCACTAATAGAGCCATTGCCCCTATATAGCTTCATTATAACCAGCCCTAGAGTTATAAAGAAGAGACTGTGACCATGGGTAGATAACAAACTGTATTAGTAATGGGAAATGTCATTAAATGTCCTTAAAGCCAGACATAGCCCAAATGATGGCAGTGTATTTAGTATAATGGAAGGATATGAGAATATGGCATTTCGTTTAAGGATAGTAACAGGTTCAGTCCAGTAAATTAATTCAGCTGTAATGGCCAACTGTGAAAGAAAGTGGATAGTTGTACTGCAAAAGGAAAACCAAAACGAACTAAACCAAACCAGTACATTTTTTAAAAAACCAACCAAACAAAAAACAACAACAACAAAAAAACAAAAAACCCCAACAAAACACAAAACAAACAAAAAACCCCCAACCCACAGGAGTCATAGTAAACATACGGAAATAAAACTTTTCAAGGAAAAAAAAAGGCTTTATAAAGCCTTTCTAAAAGTAAAAGTATGATGTGCAACAACAGGTTAAATTCTGAATTGCTAGAAATATGCTCTTACAAAGCACATTCACAGTTTCAAAACAGCTGGTTGAATAAGGTATCTAGCAAACCAATAGAGTGAATTTAATTTCTCCAGGAGAGCCAAAGCAAACTCAGTATTTATATAAATCCTATGGAAGTCTTCTATTTCAAGTTAAAAACTACAGAATCTCTTTTATCCTGTAAATCCATTTATCCCACTAAGACTGTTCCATCTAAATAGAAAAATCAAGGAAAAGAAAGAAGACCAAAAAGTAGTTGTGCCAAATCTTTAAAGTAGGAGCCTCATGTTTAAAGTAAAAGAAGAGAAAGATGCTTTTGCCATTAGAGAATTTCTTTTTCTTTCCCTCTGAAAGTTGTTATATAAAGGCATTATTTCTGGATAAAGAAGTGGCAGAAACACTCAGAGTAAAGAATGAAAGAATGAAACTGTAAAAACTAATTTAGCCACAGGGAGGCTTTAATAATGATACTATTTGTTCCTAATCATTCAATGATAAAAAATAATCTTTTGAATAGCTTAGTATTAATTAGACATAATAACCAGGAGAAAACATCACAATTCACAAATGCTTAGTTTAAATCTACTTTTCTATGGTGATGCTGGTATTACAAGCAATGCAAGACTGTTTTTCCAAACTCAAGTTAAGAGATGATGGGCCAAATGTATTCTTAGTGCACTCCTGCTAAAGTCAGTAATGCAATGCCAGCAGTGCCTTTAGCTTTATGTGTTTGTTCCTTGAAAGAACAGTGAAAGAACTGTGTGAGCTGAAGCACAGTACATCAGTACTAAAGATTAGCTTTTCAAACTCTTCATTTATTTACATCACCTGGGTGGTACCACCATGATGCAAACAGAACACAGTCATAACATGTTCCTTCCTTCCTCCAGGTTTGTAGAAAAACTCCCATTGATTTCACTAAGAATGAGCGCCATATCAGAAAGTGAAGGTACTTCTAAGAGAAAATATGTGGTTATCCTCCAACCCCTGTAAGGCGTTCAACAAGTAGGACTGCTAGAATACTGTGAAGCTTTGATGCTTTTTTACACAAACTGTTACTTTATTCATTCACTCTGTTAAGTAAGTCATAGTTAGCATCTTTCCAATTTAAAGAGAGAGAGAGGAAAAGGAAAACAAATTATGATTTTCATGCACCTTGTCCTCAAATGTAGAATAAAATCCAGCTGCTAGAGGTTTCTGGAGGGCAAATTCTCTCTTCCTCTTGAGTTGCCAATGAAGAGAGTTAGAGAGAGATGGCAGATATTCTGGAAGCAGTTTTACTGAAATGCTTTTCAAAGGAAGGTCAGGTTAAAAACAATACTCAACTGTCCGTTGCAAATACTTAGAAGTAAATATGTAGCCCTAAAGAGAGATTCAGACATTGTTTTCATTGTAATGTTTCCAAGGCAGGAGATACTGGGGAATTATCCTTCTTCCAAAACACACATTTTTCAGGGGAATACTGGAAGCAGTAACAAATGCCTAAATTGAAGGAGCTTGAAGTGTTAGTAACCTGAATGTCATCGTGGAAACTACACCTTTTTCTTACCATGAGCTGTTCAACTGCTATGACTGCTACATCTTCAAGACTAGCATTGTCCTTGATGATATCCTACTTTGAGGGCCTATAGTAGTGAAAATTCTAGAAGTGGATTTAAAGCTACAGTGCTTACTCATGGTTAATGCAGTTTTTACTGGAAGTATTGTCGTAACCATCATTTTAGGGACTGGATTGGAAAAAGAATATTTTCAGTGTACCAGGGACATTTTCATCTAGGTAATTTCACAAGGTGATCCAGTTTACAAAGTTTGGCATGGTTTTTATTTGACTAAATATGGAATTGATAAGCAACAGGAACCTACAGCCACCAAAACTTTCTGATTCTGATGATGAGCACCATCTGTCAATACGTAGACACTGACCAATATACAGATCAATGATAATGAAGTTCCAGGTTAGAGATGGGCTTCTATTATCAGATTCATATCCTTCAAATTATATTACAGCAAATAAAATTAGTTATCATGAGAAGCTTCAGAACAGGCAAGAGGCGTCTAGCACATTTAGACTCATACAGGACTAGATCACGATGGGGAGTAGGAAATCTGCACCCTATCTAGAGGATAGACAATTTCCAGGAGACAGAGTCCCAGTGTAGGAGGGATTAGTCAGGGAGGGCTGGATCCCATAATACTCTGTAGAAATGACATTAGTAATTATGAGTATTGTCAAGACGAATTATGAATTACTGCTAAGTTTGCAGTGGAGACCTTTACATGTAGCATACTCTTTTCAGGAGATCTACTGTCTAAATATTTTAGGTGATATTTAATATAGTTATTTTATTTTTTGTCACTTAAGACATATGTGGTTTTCTTCTGAAAAAGCTAATTCTTATCTCTTGCTCTTATTTTTTTTTCTCTCTTCTTCAAGCTTCCATATATAAAAATATTTTTTTTGAGACCAATTGCTCTAATTATTCCGCTAACACTAAAAATGCAAACCTAAGGTCACAGACTAGTTTTATTTAACCACCAACGTGTTAAGCATAAAAGAAAAATGGCTTTTTAAATGACAGTCACCCTTTTTCTATTGCACTGTCAGTGACCTGTGTCTGGTTATAGAGCATGTTTGCCACAACGGTCTGAAAGGTCAGGAACAATTTTTTGCTTTACGAAAGCAAGTGACTAGACAAGACTGGGTTTAGATACACAGATCACAAACATAGCCAATAATATGTCCTTCCAACAAAGGGAAGATTTGTCATCATTTTATTTACTTTCATGTTTGTCTGTACTGGTTGGTTAAGAAAGGTCAGCATTTATCCAAAGTCACAACAGACAGAAATGACGGAACTTTCCTGCATTTAACAGAATAAATAAAAAAATAAATATGTAAAGACGCATTTAATAATTTTACATAAATGTCAAACTTTTAGCTCAAGCTGTTCCACAGATATACAAGACCGCATTTGTATGTACACATAAATTAGACTTTTTTCATAATAGATGTCTGTCTTTGTTTTCTCTTTATCTACACATTCTTCCTGTCTCAGTACCACAAATACACTGCATAAAAAGCACAGTGTATAAGAGTTTTCCTGAGAAAGTCACAATTTAATTACTGTCTAATATTATTAATTTTCTCTCTGTATGAATATTTACTTTTATATGACTATGCCTCTATCTATTGTGGTTATAACTTTTTCCAAATTATGCTAAATATAATAATGGTTATTTATATTTATTTATTAAAAGGAAGTCTATGCATTATATATTTCATGACAGAAATCTTTCAACAGAAAATTATCTCCCTCCTAGCTGGTAGAGTCCAAATCCATGGATTTCATCCATGGAAAAGGTTCATCCTGCATGGCACTTTTCTTCATTGTACTGTGAGAACTCAACATATTAATGGGAATTTGCATACCATGTGACTTTGCAAAATGGAATACCTATCGTAAGTGGTTTTCAGCCAGAAAACCACTCATCCATATATTAAATATTTACAAATATATCACACGTATCTCCATAGAAATTCCTACCTGCCTAAACACAGCTATGTACTTAAAAGCTTTGCTGACTGCAGAGTGGAATCAAATTATTACAATACCTCCCATAAATCTTAAAAGAGGCAATAAAGGCATTAATGTGCCTGTACCATTACGCCTTTTTCTTCTCTTTCTTTTTTCTTTTTTCCCTTTTTCTGTAATAAGTTTACTTATTGAAAGATATTTGATGCTACAAAATATTTTGATTTAGAAAAGTGATACAATAAAGAACTGAAGTGCAATATAGCAATTGCAATATACAGTTGTATCACAACTCAAATGTATTACCAGTCTGTATATGCTCAAAATCACAATGCTAGGTGCCCCTAACTGCCAGAAATACATGTGTTGAAACCAGTGCAAGCCCATTACTTTCTTTAAAATTTTATAATGTACATTGAGCTTGGCCATGTTTTCAATCTCCCTATGCTGACCTTGCTAACTCTTTGGGGGCTGAAGCATCTCCCTTCTGAGGAAAGGAAGAGACACCTAAGAGTGTTCAGTCTGGAGAAGACTGAGAGGAGATCTTATTAATGCTTATAAAAATATAAAGGGCAGATGTCAAATTGGCCAGACTCTTTTCAACAGTGACCAGTGACAGGACAAGGGGCAACGGGCACAAACCGGAACACCTAACTTCCATGCGAACACGAGAAAAAACTTCTTTACTTTAGAATGATAGAGCACTGGAACAGGATGTCCAGAGGTTGTGGAGTCTCCATCTCTGGAGATATTCAAAACCTTCCTGGATGCTTTTGATGGGGACATTGCTCATCTACACTAAGCGTTCTTGCCTTTTAGGGGTTCACTTGGTGGTTAAATTATACTCCCAGGGATTTAGTTAGTTACAGGATTTTACTGAATTTGGACCTTTCTCTCTCTGCTTGAGAGAGAAGTAACAATGAGACTTACTTTAGATTATATTTCAAATTACTGTAGATGAAAAGAAGGAAACTGTCCTCTCCTCCATCTTTTCTTCATGCTGAAGTACCAAATTTCAATAGTGTAATTTGCAGTCCTGATGAGTAGATCACTTTTCATTTAGCCTAAAGAATTTGCTATTCTGTAGCTAGTTCATCTGTAGTATAATCTTCAGACTAGTGTAAGACCTTAACACCAGTGGAGTCATCTTCACTTAACATAAACATCTGTAGGATCATAACAAAACCCAAGGCAGACTAATCTGCATTCCCCACATGAATTAACAAAAACAACTGTGATATGAAAAATGCTGTGTTGTTTTTCCCTTTTTTTTCTCTACAGCTGCATGTAGTTACATAAACTTGTTAGTGGACCTTAGGGATCTAAGCACTACATACTAGAGTTTGTCCATGCCAATTATTATATTGAGTGATGAAACTGCCTTCTATCATTTCATTTGTGCATATGAACAGCAGGTGAATGTTATAGTATATGATTTCCAATTATAAGTCAAACATACTGAATTTTCAGTACCCTTAATGTGGGCTGTAAAAGCAGTGAAGTGTGAGAAGACTACAGTTTCTTGTGAAAAAAAAAAAAAGCCTATGATTAGAGTTTATTGATGTGTATGTGTTTTCTTTTTCCCCACATCTCTGTCATAGTTGCTTTTCAGAACTGAATTAAAGAAATAATTAGAGAGGGAACTGAATGGAAAGTGACTAAAACATCTAACTACTGAGACTGTAGTCAGGTGGTACATAATGTACACAGGCTCACTAATGATGCATTTGGATGATCTAGTAACATGAGTCTGGCTTTATGAATAACGGGTTTTCATTATATGGATATTCAAACTAAAGATGTGGAAAGAAATACCAGTAACAGGACTCTACTCAGTCAGCAGTTTGGAATCAGGCATAGACAAAACTATGTGGAAAAATTTACTTCAGAATTTCCTGCTATCTGAAATGATTTTGAATTTCATCGCTTTGGAGAGAGACATAGCCATTGGGTGAGAGAACACTGCTTTTTTTTTTCATTACTGTTGCTGTGTAAGCCATCAGCACTTGTTATGATAGGGATGGGAGATCCAGTATGAAAGTGGATCTCCTACTTTACTCACTGCGCTGTTGAATCAGCCTCCTTTTCTGACTTAACTGTCATCTTTAAAGGTGAAAGACTGAGTAAATTCTTTTTCAAAGTCCTTCTGCATCATCCAGCCTCAGAGTATCTTTCAGACTGATGTTTACAAACCTATCATCAACCTTTCAACTCTTTGAAAGGGTAGATAATAGCAGGACAAGGGGAAAAGTTTTTAAGTTGAAGGAGGAAAGATTTAGGTTGCATATCAGGAGGAAGTTCTTTACCAAGAGAGTGGTGAGGTGCTGGAATGGGCTGCCCAGAGAGGTTGTGGATGCCTCATTGCTGGAGGTATTCAAGGCCAGGTTGGATGGGGCCCTGGGCAGACTGGTCTAGTATTAAATGTGGAGCTTGGTGGCCCTGCTTGTGGCAGGGGGGTTGGAGCTTCATGATCCTTGAGGTCCCTTCTAACCCTGGCCACTCTATGATTCTACTGTATGATTCCCATAGAGAGTGGTTTAAAGCACTTTGGAAAGAGGAAGATATTAATCACTGTGTTTCCAAACTTGGTCAGTTACATACTGAGTAAAAATATTTAAATGGAAGAATTTTTTGTTTGTTGCAGTCCAGAGTTATGTTTCCCTTTTTCTCCAATCATAATGTTCTGAGATGATTTTGAAAAAAATCATCATGTTTTTCTTTTATTATGAGCCTTACTAGGTGGCGACATTTATGTAAAAGAAATAAACAAGATAAGCTATGTAATTCAACTGTTTATCCTGATAACTGATAAGTAACACACTATTTTATGCTTTCTGTGAAAATTTTCTTGAATGAATACAGAAAATAAGTTTCAAATACAGGAAGTATAGAACTATACAGTAGGAATTCCATTCTTTGTGTATGCCCTTTGACAGGAAAAGTCAGGTTTGATAGTGGATTTGACTCCTTTTTTATGATCCTACTTGAAAATTAACTGCAAAGACATGCACAAGACTGAGACTTTCTGCAGTCTAGGCTAACACAAATGGATAAAGTCTAGGAGTCTTTATTCACAAATCATAAGAGGCATGCTCTTATTGTAATAACAAAAAAAAAAAAAAAGAAAAGAAAAAAGTAAAACATAGCTAAAGGGACTGGATTCAATTACTTAGAAGTTAAATTTTCAGTTTCAGAACAAGTTTTATAAAATAGATGTCCTGTTAGCCATATCTGTAGATTAGTTTTGAGCTCCCCAGTACAGAAAAGACTGGACATACTGAAGTGAGTCTCGTTGCAACCAGCAAAATTGTCAGTGGACTGGAACACACAACATAGAAACTGAAGAAAACTAGTCTAACTTAACGTGAAGAAGGCTGAAGATGTCTATGGCTACTTAATGGTAGGCGATTGAGGAGGCCATAGAGGATATAGAAGAAAGTTTGGACTAGAGACCTCCAAAAGACCCCTCTGACTTGATTCTATTCCGTGAGTTCATATTTCTCCCATGCTTTGTGTTTTGCCTTATATTTGAGACTGTGGCTAGGCTGGAGGAACTTATTCCAGTCATGTCTTACACTGAGTAAACTTGGAAAATTTCTTCTAATCATATACTGTCTTATTTTTCTTGTCCATACAATTATGCCAAGTAAAGGCTATGAGAATTGGCACTGAGTGGATGTAAGTCATATCATATTAGGTTCTTTTTGTGTATGCATCTAAGTTATTTTTAAAAGGTTTTTTATTCCTACTGACTGGGGATCAGCAAGGACCAACTTGAATTTAGCTCTGCTGCCACCGACAAGAACAAGAAAAAGAGAACAATATTCAGCCCTCACTTTTACTTAGTTTTTCAGATAGTTATAACATTCTGAGACGTGCATCTATTGACTGAAAAAGAGTCACATACTAATGAGGTCCCAAGGTAGAAACCAACAGAGGCATACAGTAGTAGAATACTGTGCTTCATTATTTCTTATACACACCTATAGTGCCTTATAAAGATTCAGAAAGAGATGCACTGCTTTCTGAAGGAAGTAGTGTCAAGATTCATTGTCTTACCCTTTGAGCAGACATTTGTTTATGTAATATTAGATGTACAGAACTGTTCAAAGGTCAAAGTTGAGTGGGAAGGATCCCTGTGTAAGATGGAATAGCATTCACAAAAAGAGCATAAGAAGTATTTAATAAAATACTACGATTTTTAAGCTTATTTGCTCAATGAATTTTTATCAGAATTTCTTAAAGTAGTGAATTTACACATTGTAAAACACTTTTTTTTTTTATAAGGGGAAATTAGTAACACACTGTCTTGTAACAGATTGAATTGTTCTGTCAAAGTTTTATGTAATACCATCTGGTATTTCAGAAAAGACTAATCTGATTCAGGATAAACTATGAAAATCACGGGTCAGTGATAAAAATATCTAGTTCTAGGATACCAAAAACATAAATATAACATAATGAACTTTTCACTTTACTGTGCAAAGAGTTATGCATATAATTACATATATTAAAAGTCCTTTATATATCAGAATATGAGACATTATCCAAAAAATGACACTTGGAAAGAAGGGAAAGAAGTGATGTTTGAGGTCTGTTTCCAGAAAATGTAGAATCATAGAATCATAGAATCCACATTCAACTTCTGGTTCCACATAGGACCATCCAAAAATCAGAGCATATGTCTGAGAACGATTTCCAAATGCTTCTTGAACTCTGGCAGCTCGGATATATGCCCCCTGCCCTGGGCAGCCTGTTCCATGCCCACTGCCCTCTGGTGCAGACCCTTTCCCTAACCCCCTGACCCTTCCCTGACACAGCTCCATGCCATTCCCTCAGGCCCTGTTGCTGCCACAGAGAGCAGAGCTCATTGCTGCCCCTCTATTAAGGAATCACACTTGTGACTGGATGCTAGCCTGATGCAATCCTGCTTACTATAATTATATGTCATCTATACCCATTCAGGAATTTTGCTAAAGGTATCAGATGAGAAAGATTATATTTTAGAATCTTTTTGTACATGTTTAAAGGATTGTATAATTTGCAAAGTATCTCTTGAGATCACAACTTTTAATAAAGTCCCAAGTGCATTGTACTTTAACATTGTCTTAGTCTACAAAGTTTTGCCTTTTACATCACTAAATAGACTTACTAAACCTCTGTTATTGATTCAGATTCAGTTTAGATGTCCAGATAGAAATTTGTGTTGCCCAGTTTGCAAAACACAGGGAGAACGTGTCCTTTCCAGAGACACAGGGCCCATGGGACAAGACAGGCACTACACTGACTTGGTCCCTTGACTTGTCAGTGAGCTGAGGAGCAGACAGCAGTAAACAACCCAGAATTGTAACTGGGAACTACAAAATGGTAAGCATGAGGTGTTTTCTAGACATCATGCTCATTTTTACTGTTTTTGCAATTAAATTTCTGTCTGTGCTTTTTTGGAAGAAAGCTTAGGGTGCTCATATGCGATTAAAATTTATAAAGGTTGACGGAAAATGTGTTGCTTAAAGAAAGATACAAAATGTGGACAAAGTTTTCCATTGAAAGCATAAAAATGCAGCTGCAAGCAACTTTGCTTTCAAGCCAGCCTGGCAGAATAATGAGTAAGAATTGATGCTGCACTCATCAGTTTTTCCTACCAAAGCTATCAGAAGGTGGGGTCAAATAGAGCAGAAACTGTTTTTTATGTAACAGTGAAAAACTGAGAAAAACTAGGAAACATGAAAAGGACAATGGCTCTGTTTTGTATTTTTCTGTTCTTGGTTTAACTTATATTTGCTGTTCGTGTTTTATTTTCAGTTATCATTTTCATATTGTTTTAGTGTTTCACTTTTGCCTTACATTATTTAGTCATTTCTAGCCATATATACTGTTTTTTCTTAAAGTCTGACATTAACATCAAGTTAATCTCCAAGTTTATATGCTGACTTCTTGTGGTGGGATGCTAGCAAGTTTAAATTATGGGATGCTAGCAAAGTTTAATTAACATGAAGTGTCTAATGCCAGGATACAGAGCTTTAGTTAATTTGTCCTCAGGAAATTGCCAAGAAACCATTAAATATTATTACTATACTTTCTGAAATGTTTATACTACATTTGAAAGAAAAGAACATCTCAGATTTCAGTTGAAGAGAATATTCACCGATACAGCAAAATAGCTATGCTTGAGTGACCTAACTAAAGTTGAATTCAAGGGAAAAATTCTCCATCTCAACAAATATAACTGCTAAACAAATATGTGCCTACAGGCTTTTCATTACACCTCTCTTGAAAATGGAGCAAATGATTCTGTAGCTGAATAGAACTGCTTCATTGCTCTGCTGTTCTTATCCAAGACATTGCCTCTATCCTTGAGCAGATACTGAAAATCTTTTAAAATCCCCAGGAACAAAAAGGAGCATTTTAATTGGTGAAGTTTTTTACCTTTTGTTGAACTTTTCTTCTGTCTACATTACAAAATAAGTTACACCATATAAAATAACAACGACTGTTATCATTACAGACATCTACAAGAAATGCTGACATTTGAGTTGCCTCATTGTCAAGTAATGACAAATATGATTTTCAACAATAAATTGCCTTGTAAGGCTACAATGTCTAAACAACATCTGAGTAGCTGCTTCCATTGAATTACACTATCATTAATCATTTCCGCTAATTTGATAAAAACACTGTCAATACAATAAATCATTGTTTCTATTGAATTAATGAAGGTAGATGGTTACTAGTAGGAGATGGCTGTATTAGGGAAATGCTTAAAGTAATGTGATATATTAACAAGGAAACATTTAATAAAGATTTACAGTAATTTTTAAGTCTTTCTAAACACTGTGAAAATGGAAAATACACAATATAAAGAAAACCACTGTACAAACCTACTTGCTGTCATCACTTCACTGGTTACTGTGACTGAGCTTCTTTGAAGGTGTTTCAGTATTTCATAGTAGTCACAGGATTTAAGGGACCTGCAGTCCATTCTTGGTCAGGTGGATGGGCTAAGATGTACAACTCAATCTTTCTTATTTTCTGTTTCGTTTATAGGATGTGAAGAATAACTCTGTCACTTTTTTGTTTAGTGCTTTGAGATTTCCTGATGGAAATACTAAACGTGAGCCACATGTTATTTGTAAATAGTAAGGTTTTATAGTCTTGTGAGTAAAGATATTCTAACTGTCTCAAACTATGACTACTTCTGTAGCCTGAGGCAACTAATTCATGGCCTAACTTTTGAAGTTGCAAATAAAATTTCTATTGATTTTAGAAAGCAATGAGATACTTCAGTAGTAAAATCTCTGCAATTCAGGGCATTTGCCTTTAGGGCCCAATTTCTTCAGTTGTTAAGCATTTGCAATAATACTTATATATATACAGGCTAACTTAAGAATTAATGCCTTAATGACCACAAATAAATTGCACTGTGATTGGCTTAAAATAATGAGATCAACTATTTTTTAACAAACAAAATAGCATCTTCCTGAGAATGTTTGAATAGTGTGGAATAACAGCTACTATATCATGAAAAGCAGAGTAATTCTCCATGGAAGAGCTTCACCTCTCTTTTCTGCCTGCACAAGAGTAGTGTATCAGTCACGTCAATGAAGAGGTTCTAAAAGTACAGAAATTCTATCATTAGAACACTGATCATGCATTTCATGTCAGATATGTACTAATACTTGTCAAGGTGAAGCAAATAATGCCTCTCCAGCATTACATCTTACAAAAAATCATCACCCCTTGGGTGAAGGAGAGCCTTCACCCAAGCTGATCTTGGTTTTGCTGTACTTGTGATTTGTGGAATCAAACTCTGTAACCCAAGGAAGATTACAAAGCAGGTCTGGTTTATTCAGCGGTGCGCATACTCTGGGTGCAAGGGGGATAGATCCACCAAACTTGCACACCGTCAGGAAAAAGTGTGCTACAGATATAGGCCAAACTAATACATAATCAATAATCAACCTCCCTGCCAGATGTCTCTGGACTGTTCTCAAATCTTATTGGTATGGCCTTCATCCCCCCTCACTATCCCAGACCCAGTGTCTGTCATCCCTTATTTTCTAACAAGCTCTACATTCTTGCTTCTATAACTGTCTCTAACTATCCCCCGTCACCCCCCTTATTCTCAGTCACTGTGAAGCCTTCTTGCCTTTTTATTTTCACTGATGGGGCCCTTCTCATCTTTCACGAGGTGAAGGTCCTGATTTGTTCGGTTGTGAAGTTTATGATAGTGCTATTCTGCCAGTCTTCATCTTTAACCTGGCTTTGGAATACAAATAATCTCATACTGCAATGATATAAAATTATAATACCATATACCTATGAATTTATGCATATGAAGTAGGTAAATTTCTGCAAATAAATATATCACAGTGTGTTTGATATGTATGCTAAAAAATAGAAAGGATTTTACATATTTTCAAATGGTCTATAGAGGCTGGAAATACTGAGATGAATACAGCCAATTCTTTCATTAATAGCACTCGTTTTGCTAATAGTTGCTTTAATAGCAAAAAAAAAAAAAAAAAAAAAAAAAAAAAAAAAAAAAAAAAAAAAAAAGAGAGAGAGAAAAGCAAACTCTGCTCCAACCCAATTATTCGTTTCTACCATTCACTTTACATTCCATGTCTCCGATGAGAAACACTTATATGAATAGAAGGAATTCTTCTTAAACAGAGTACCAGAGGAGCGCTATGAAGTTGTACAGTATCACCAAGCTGTACTGGGGTTTTATTTACTTTATTATTTTAGGTTCAGTAAAATACAGGTAGCAAAGTGTATTGGAAGAAATATCAGAACTGAACAGTGTTTCATCCTAATGAGAAGCAGGATAACAAAGAAGGAAGCAGCACTGATTGTAGTGGTATGTCATAGATCATTATTCATACATGGAATATTCCACAATTTTTGTATGTTGGAAATTTAGTGTGGTTCAAAGTATAACTGATGTAATACAATTAATAAAAATTCTATTGTGTTTTATTCCCTTTATCATACCAATATCCAATAAAATATTAACTGTTCTACATGATTAACTCTGATGACTCGTAGTTCTTTTAGAAGACTGCCTTCATGCTCTCACAAACACTGTAACTTGTAATGGAAAATAATATCCCAGATCTTTATCAATTACAAGAGAAAAAGAATAAGTAGGCAGGGCATTAAAACTCAGGACAGAAGTGCAAAAGCAGGAAGTAAAAAGTAAATATAATGCTTTAATAATAATCTGAATTCTGCTTTAAATCAATGTTTCAAAATGACCAAAACCTGCTATTGAAGATAAATATTTTTAAAATACCTTACTAAACATTTTTTTTATTGTTGTTGTTCCTTAACATATAGGTGCATATTAAAACTTTATTCTCATTCTGAAGTGGTACTATTTTACACTCTTACACTCCTGATTGATCATATCATGCACATATATTCTCTCAGGCATTACTCTCATTGGTAAAATCATGAGGGACCAGTACAACTGAAAATTAGTATTAAATTTACGGCCTTGAATTACTGTGAACAGCAAAACTGTTCAGAGCAGCAGCTGTGGGGCAAGACAAGCGGCATGAGAACCAAGGACACCCTTAGAGGAAGAAGGAA
>JAOWBP010000001.1:8385605-8407591 GCA_028571105.1 Tragopan temminckii
GAATGTCAGGGGAAAATTCTTTACGGAAAGAGTGGTGAGGTACTGGAACAGGCTGCCCAGAGAGGTTGTGGGTGCCCCGTTCCTGGAGGTGTTCAAGGCCAGATTGGATGGGGCCCTGGGCAGTCTGGTCTGGTATTAACTAGCCTAGTATTAAATGGGGAGGTTGGTGGCCCTGCATGTGGCAAGGGGGTTGGAGATTCATGATCCTTGTGGTACATTCCAACCCTGGCCATTCTGTGATTCTGTGATTCTGTAATTAGATCTGGTTGCCTTTGCTGTTTTTTCCTGACTGATCTCACTAAAATTGTTACACAGTCATAGATTTGCTTAAGGATAAATGTTAAAAATCCTGTTAGTAAAAGCAGAAGACATTTACCTCTTCGTAGACTGACAATAATGTAGTGTCCAGGTGTGGCAGATTTGAGGCCAAAAAAGAGCCTTTCACTTATGCCTTTTAAATTTTGCTTTTATTATACAAAGCATTTTCTATCCACATTGATCGTGCACAGTTCATTCTGGCTAGCGTCATTTGCAACGGATACTTTTTCATTACCTACTCTCATACCACTATGAGAGTTTTGACTTTTAATAATATGTTTTAATAATAATAATGAGTATTTTGACTTTTTAATTTAAGATAAAATCCATTTTGACCAAAGAAACATAACCTTACCACTTAACTACTGTGTTGATTCTAACTTTCTACCAGTATAAATTTGACTAAAATTTTTGTGGCTGTTCTTTGCTTTTCATATATTGTCATACCTATACTGAAATTCACTTATTCAAACAAGCATTTTAGTTTAAATGTTGCCAGTTTGCAATACTGCACAGCTGTAATAACTTAATCATATAACATCCAGAGGAGAAAAGACATACAACCTTATGTAATGTGATGACACAATTTCTTGCACTTGGGAGGTTTAAAATTTTAGTTATTAAAATTCAAACCAGGAAGAGGACAAAACTGTCCTGTATCTATTCTTACTACACTTAACAAAGTAGCCGTAGAAGGAGTTCCTCTCACAACTTCATTTTTTACATCTCTAGAAATGTATTTACCTCTGAAGTATTTTTCATTTCTGTAACTAAACAAACACTTAGAGGAAAACTTACTTCATTTAACAGTGTCAGTAAAACAAGTTAGAATTTCCTTCTATGATTTAAGTTTTCCAGCTTTTTACTATACGTACTATGCCATGAATGGAAAAACAAGATATAGAAATACTGTTAAAAAAATGAACCCTGAATAAGTTATTGCTCATGTAAGCTATACCTAACATGCTGCTATGCTGCTTCACATTACATTTTCCTATTTCATGATCATTTGCTCCTTAGTCAGAGGCAAGGAAGGCAAATGGAAGTGTATAATATTATTACCTTCCTGTACAAGGTAAGAAAATAAACTACAGGACATGTGCTGAAAGATTGTTGACTGCTGCTGAAAGACTCTTAAAACTTATGTGAATCTGAATAAAACTTAATTTAATCTGAAGGTCAACAAGATAATTTTAAGAATCTTGAAGGAACATACGTCAGTTGAGCTCTCATATTATGGCTCATATTAAATTTTGAAAGTGGTGTTTCTTTCTAAATAAAATTACAGCATTAGCATTCTGTAGAAATCAACTGTTTCAAAACCCCAAAATGGTTTTCTTTTAGTAGCTTTACTTATATTAAGTTAATGATAATTCAAACAGCACCTTGAAATAAGAAGATACAACAAAATGTTTTTCGTTGATGTAGGTCCTTGATCATTTACATGGAGAGGTGTAGAATCAGTTCTTTCAAAATTCTTCAAATCATTTTCAGCAAAGGTTTTGGAAAGATAAATCTACTATTATAGCATGATACTTTTGATCACAACTCCATCTTATTTTCCGTTGGTAATAGAGGGACTAGTACAAGTGGTTGAAAAGTAAGAATCCAAATAGTCAGGGTTTCTTTGAGGCAGTCAGCTCTTTACTACAGTAGTTCTTGAAGAGTGAGGCTCACTGAAGCGTTATGGCATCATGGTTTGCAAACCCATGGACAGAGCCTTTGAGAATATATTCATTTCACATGGATCTTGGCCAAAGTGAAATTGACAAGATTTCTGTTGGAGAAGGGCAGCTAAGCAACTAGCCTAGGAGATGGAAATGTGACAGATTTGTTAGCAGTAAGATGGTTGGTTGGAAAACCTCTTGGAATATGAGAACCACAGAAAGACTTCTCAGGTTAGTGGTAGAATAATCCAGTTTCAAGTAGGACCTTGCCAATGAGCATACAAAAGTTAAACACATAAACAAGCAACAGAATATCAGGAGAAGGAACAGGAAAAAAAAATGCCACCAGGTTGACAAGAAGAAAGAGTTTGTGTCTTTCAAGATAAAAAAGATTGTCTTCAAAAAAGCAAATGAAATTGCAGCCACGCTGTGGGACTGCTGTGAGAGTTTGTGTAAGTGCTGACTTAACATCAATTCATTAGCAAATGAGCAAGAATCAAAAAGAACTTGTTCAGCCTCAGACGAATCAGATGAAGAGCAGGAAATTGCAACTTTTGAAAACTCAGCAGGAAAAGCTAAACATTTGCGAAAAAACAAGGGAAATACTGCTACTGCTGTAATTAATAAGCATCATGCATAACAACTGTCAGGAAATTACACGCAGAAAAGGGACTTGGACAATATTATTCTGTGTCTACCTGATCTGCCAAAGACATTACCTGAGGAACAAGAAGATTTTGGAATGACACAAAGTATGGTAGATCAGATATCCAACTTGAGAAATTAAACAGAAAATACTGAGAATATAAAGTAGAACTGCACTGCAACTTCATAGACTTCAATGAAGCTTTTGATCATGTGTGGCAAGGAACACTCTGGGCTGTGACGAAGGCACTCAACATTAACAAAAGAATAGTGACAACTCACAAAATCCTTTATTGCAGTACAGGGAGTAAAGTCCTTCAAGGCAACACGCTGAGTAAGTAGTTCCACATAACAGCTGGTGTAAGAAAGTAATATCTCCTGTTGCCACATCTCTTCAATTGTTTCCTTGAACATGTTATGTCAAAAGACTCTGAAAACTTTGAAGGAGTGCTATCAGATAGCAGTGGTAGTAAAGGCAATCTATCCTTTGAAGACAATCTAGATTTGATAGGAGGAATGGGAACAGGATGTGCAAATACAATGACAAAGCTGAGCAGCACTGCAATGATGTATGGTATGAAGATCAAGACAAAATAAAGAGCAATGTAATGACAATGAGGATTACTGACTCTGAACAAGAGATATAAATCAAAAGCAAGAAAGCTGAATGAGTGAACTTATTCAATACTTATTCAAGTATCTCAGTAATACTACCATAAAAGACAGGAAACCTGAAACAGAAATCCAAAGAATTGCCCTCATGCTAGCAGTGCTCACAGACCTAAATACAACCTGGAAAGACAAGAACACCCTTAGTAGATCCGAGAGGAAAAGAGAGGAAACTTCTTAGGAACCTTGTGTTCTCAAGAGCATGAACAGTGTGAAACAGGTGAAACTCAAACAGCAGAATCAGAATGAAGAATTCAAGCCTTTGAATACAGATGTCTCTGCAGAATTCAATGGATTCCATATACAGTGCACTGAACTAACAGCTCTATTACAGAGAAGTAGGATCTGCGGTAATTGGATCCCATGAGTCTGTACTAGCAGCAGTGCAAAGAGAGAAGCTAGAAAGGTTTGGAAATGTGACTAAGGAAAAAGGCCTAGCAAACGTAATTGTGCAGGGAAAAATGAAAAGAAATGAGGAGGAGCTGTTTGTTGACGGCTTGGTAAAAAACCATCAGCAGAAGCTGGGCAGGAATATCTCAGGCAGTAGTTGTTCAAGCATGGAAAGGAGATTACATTCAGCATCTAACTATGACCTAGAGAGTCAGAGAAAAGAAAAAAAAATTACCACAGTACAGAAAACAATTATAAAACCAATCAAATACCGATCTTCTAGGAGGCCATGTCAATGTTTCATAAATTGATAAGATTTTTTATTCTGTTTCTTCTTTTCTGTATCTGTTGAAGTGGTATCTAGTCATTTCCACACCTACACTCCCTTCCCTGGTCAAAAGAAAATACATTTTTTCTCAGTACCTCATTAGGGAATAGGCCAAATCTGGCATCTGAGAGAGATGAAGTTACTGCAGCTCCATACCCCCAGGTCCAGCCAGTAGTGAGGCTGAACCTGCATTCCCTAGGCATGCTAGGCACACACAAATATATGCCTACACTACATGGATACATGTACATGCACTGAGCTGCACAGATACCAGACTCTCAGACTCTCAGAGCACTCCCATGAACACAGACTGCATCAGTGGTCTCATACTTCTCCCCTCCCCAGCCAAGCAAGGTGGAGGCCTGTCAGTGTTAATATACAATCATGTGCACAATGCAAATCCCCTTATATCCAAGCTGAGAGGCCCAGTAGCTGTCCCTACGTGCCAGTTTGCCCAATTTCTGGCACTTGAACACAGGATGCCCTGAAGCCAGAGCCCTGCTTCAGCGTCACAAGGGCACACCAGCATACACACATGCAGAGCTGGCTGAGACTCCACTGGTTCCTAATAGACACCCATGGTCTCACACTTCGAGGCATCCTCACTCCCTAGCTACCAGGACACCTAATCTATTTCCTGTCTCATCCTTGTTGGCATGTACATGCTTTCTCTCTTGTATCTAGGACATCATCCCATACTCTGCACACTGAGCCCATCACCCATGAAAAGAATTAGAAAAGAATTTCATGAGAAGATGGGACAGACAGTGCTGATCAGGTGTAGGACATAGCCAGACAAGTGTACCCACCAGAAAACTATTCACAATGTAACTGGCCGTTTTTATCCCTTCATTTTCCAACACATCTTCCTCCCTAAACCTTCATGATCTCTCCACCACCTTTAGTTCTTCCCTAAAACACGCTGTTATAAGTCCTGTGCAGTCTCTTATACAACTTAGCATGTTCCGAATCCCAAGACAGTGCTCCCCTTCAGTCCAAAAGATGTTCTGGCGTCCGCTCATCTCTATGGATTTCATGTCTGGACATGGTTGGACCATGAGGCTAAGGCTCTGCTGGGACAGCCTGTGTATGATCCCTTCCTCTCACTCCTTCATTTGGGCTCCCACCCAACTCTTTATTCTTCTGGGCTTATGCATCAGAGTCCAGAGATGCATCTGGAAGGGACTGGGGCAGGGCATTATTTGGGCTCCTCCACCCTCATATACTCTGTACTCTGTGCTCCTTTTGAATGTATAGACAGGTTTTAATCACATAATTTAATAATTATAATTGGCTAACCATCGTATTTTGTTTCCCTCAGCTGAGTAAGGTAAGAGATTGTACTTGTGACTTCTACCTGAATTTAATGTTGGTTTTACCTTGCTATACAACCACCTTCTACTGAAGCAGGTTGTTTTTTATTCTATTAGAGGATGACCTTGATTCAGTTCATATTTTTTCATGCCTTTTCTTCAGTAGATATGTATCTAGCAGTAGCCTATCAGTGCTGCGGTAATTCCTTTGTGCTCCCTTTCTATCAGAAGTGGTATGAGCATCTTTCAGTGAGGATAGTGGAAAACTTGTGGTACAGACAAAATCCAAGTGACAGTGAAAGCGTGAACACCTGTAACTCAACTCCTGACAAAGATGCACATCACCTATGGTGTTCCCACGCTTTTCCAACTCAGCCACACCATCCTCAGGATATTTCTGAAGCTAGATGTCAGCTGGATTCAAGTGTTCAGTCAAGAAAGCTCTGGGGCATCAGCAGCATTGCTTATATGGTATGTCTTCTTAAACAACTGGAAATATTTAGGTTAAATTGGCCCCTAAAATAATCCTGATATACTTGAAAAAGAAAAAAAAAAAAAAAGAGCTTTAATTAACATACCAGCACAACGAATATCTATGTGAAATTCATGTTGAATCTCTACCTGCTGTGCTTCATTTCAAATTTGAATGCTCTTTCATCTTTGCACTATACTGCATCATTCACACAGAACTCTTGGGGAAGTCCACCCAACCCCCCCTCCTAATTTGACTTTAAAATCATTATTCCTTATCTTACACATGAAACACACAAAATATATTATGATTGTTTTATTTTTCTCCGTTTATTCTTTGGTGAGCAACTAATGATTTCTAATGGACAAACAAGAAATGAAGGGTAACTAATTCACAGCTAAAGGTTATGGTGAGTCATCTAAATGTGGAATATCATTAAGCAGAAAGAGTGAAAGAAAGCAGAATGATTTATTTAATTTGGACATTATTCTTTGCTTTGAATCTGCAAAAAAGCATGGTGAAATAAGACATGCCACGGACATCATGTTATTTATTTGCAATAATTACGAATAGATTTTTCCCTCAAAAGTGGTGCATTTTATGTATGTAAAGGTTTTGTTAAACCTGAAGCTTTTGATCCAAGTTAGGTTCTGATCTTGCAGTTTTTACTTCTGCTAATAGTCCTTCAGCTTCAGTGCAGTGTTGATGGGACTGTTCATATCAGTAAACGTTACTCACACATAGAAGTACAGTCCATCTTCTGATATTTCTGCTTGGGTCACATAAAGAGATAAAATTCTAACAACTGAGGAAGCCATAAAGTGTTTTTCCATTCCATGTCTACTGCTTCAAAATTACGACAAAAACCAACAGCTAAAAAAATCCAGCACAAATCAAGAAGCCTAACAAAGTGAGTCAGAAATCTAAGAATTGTTTAGTATAGGGGAAAAGTCAGAAATCAGTGATGAGTCATACTTGTGATGGAAGCTGCAAGGAAAAGTTTGAGCTGAAGAGGGTAACTCATCAGAACTGTGGGAAGCAAGAGCAAGAATAGAGTTGATCCCAAAATAGAAAATTTAGTTTAGCACAACTGTGGAAAAATACAACCAACATATTTTTCCACTTCTATGTCATTACTGACAGAGATCTAGATCCTTTTAGAACATTTTAATTTTATGTATACACCAATAGAATGTTCCCTCGTGGAACTAACAGGCTGCATCCATTTCCAAAACAATGGAACCAGTGCACCACTAACCAAGCGTATAATGAGCATTGCTGTTTCCACAGTTCATCTGTCTGTATATGATACTTCTGTAATGATCTCTTGTTTTCTTACGTGACTTCTCTGAACTTTGTAAATAATGTTTAGAGGTTTTAAAAAATTTCTTCTAAGTAGATGCAGAAACATTATAACAATAATACCTAATAGAGTTTTCAGAAAATGATGAAGGAATTGCTTTTATTTATTTATTTTTTAAAGTCTTTTCAGATGTACTGAAAAAATGCATATCCTAAATTTTGTTTTGGCTTAATGTGCTGTTAGTGGTTTATTAAACCACTGAAACAGAGGGAAATATTTTCAGTATCAATAAACACTTAAAATTCTGGCAGTGGATCAGCACAAAGGATTTTAGCACTTTGTAAGGAAATTTTAAGGCAGTAAGAGAATTTGAAATGCTCAATGACCTGCAAGCTCCAATTCTATCTGCAGACTTTGTTGTTGCAAAATTATTTACATGTGTATGCGGTAAAGTAGCTCTAAAATCTAGTTGCTTAACTGACTATACAAGATTTTTATTTTCTTTTATTACATTTCTTCTTCAAAGTTGCTCTTCCATTTAAATATGTTTTTTATTATTTTTAAGCACAGCTAAGTTTAACTGAAAGCAGCCATGACTTAGATTTTTTCATAATATGCAGTTTCTAAAAGCCTGGTGTCCCTCAACTTCTTCTGAATTTGAACTACCTTTAAAAATAATGGTGCTAAAATTCCTTTTTATAAATAAACAAACTTACAAAATGCCATTAGCTTAACAGATTTCTTGTTGCCTGACTTGAGCTGAAGAGCTAGAAGCAATTTCTGGATGTGAATAAACATACAACCGATTTCATATTTTCTTCTAAAATCTGATAGTCGGGAAGATAGAGGTGGCAGTTATTAGCTCACATAATTGCAAGTGATGAAATTATTGATAATTGCTCACATACTGATCTGATGTAACAAACTTAAGTGAAGTAAGAGACCATTCAGAATCTTCCCACTGTTCACTTGAGTGACAAAAGAATAGCTCACCCTGGTGATTACACTAATATATTCTCAGACATTAGAGCATTAGCAATGAAAACACCTGTGTTCAGCTGCTAGGGATTAGATTGGCTTACTACACTGCAAACACATGACGATTTGCATATCCCTGTATTCAAACACAAGAGAAACTTGGTCCTTTCCATATTGCTTATGTACCCATAATAAAGCCTAATATTTCAAGCTTAAACATTACACTGTTTTACTCATTTGAAATTTGTTGCTCTGGCTAGACCATCCAGGTAATTTGTTTATCCATCATGAATATATAATGTGAAGTAATTAGTGGCAAAGGATCAGTTTAATAATTAATTAATCAGTTCAGCATGTGATTTGTGAATGTCTCATTCTTCTCTAATCAGTTTTTTATAGATACTGATAGCCTGATAGTTGCATAAAATTTTTCCAAACTGGTAAAAGAGAAACACTTATGTATATCTCTGAAAAAATATTTGACCTGCAGTATTTTAAAGCTGAAACAAATTTTTACGATATGAGAGAGAAAGAGAGTGAGAGATTTTTTCATTCATACTTCTGTATTCCGTGGGGTCGAAAGTTACCATGATTTTCCCTCTATTCTGGAAAATATACATCAGAAATCCAAGCCCTGAGAAGGTGTTGGAAGAGGTCTTCCCTTGGGCTTACGTAACATCACATGGAAGACATTGCAGACAATATTTTAACCTTCTTGCTATAGTGAGCAATTATTTCCATGGTGCTGGAATCATTTTTGTTGAGCATTAGAGGCAAAAAATATGCTAATTTCTGCTTTACACTACTTGCTTTTGCTTATGGCAGAAGAAATTGCGCAGAGGTTGAACTTCTATGAGTTCCTGAAATGCTGTCTCCCACTGGAGCTCTGCCTATCACACACTGTTGACAGTGCTTAACTGCACGATAAGAGTCCCAGTGGCACTCTGCAAGTGAAAACCCACTTTGAGAATTTCAGTGACCTTGATTGCACTAAGCAGGTGGGCATATATCAGAAGTGCTAAAGTAGCAGCTCTGCAGAAAGTATGGGGTGCCCATTCCAAGCCTGTGATTTAACTAATTTTAATTGATTTCAACTGCAGAATACAGCTGCTAATTTCTCTGCTCCGCTCACATATTTTTACGTCCAGTTGCCAATATTTCAACTCAGAAAATGCTAGACATGAACACAATAACCAAATCAAAGTTAATTTCTTCATTCAAGGTCAAAATAATTACTGATGTAAAGAACTGAGAATTTTTTTTTCTCCCACATGTTTAACTAGTGAAACTATTGGAGAAGATGCAGGTATTTTACTCCCAGGCATTCAACACTGCATTTATTGCATATAAATGTTGCTCACATTGCTCATGCCTGTTCCATATTGTTTAAAACTGATCTCATCATTTCCTCAGCTTTCTATTCCCTCCAGTGTGCCTGCAGTTCTGATTAGTAATTTACCACAGAGTTCTATAGCAGTGAATACTCTACTGCTGCTGTTAATTAAATCTGTGTGGGTAACTATTCACTCACAAGAGAAAATCACTGCATCAAGATATTGTCAGGCCTGAGGCTTTGCACTAATAGAATCTGTACATATCCCAGAGGTGATATGTTCTGTGTCTGGAGAGGATGCAGTGAGCCAGATCTTCCAACACATCCAGCTGGTGATTCGGTGAATGAATGTCAGGGGGACAAGCTTCAAAATACAGTGTTCCTAAGACTGAAAGATGGGCAGAATAAGAGCAAGACAATATGGATATTTTATCCTTCTTGGCATGATGTAATCTCATAACCTGCGATTTAGTCTGTGTTTCTTTTAACTTTAATTTGGGACACATAACTGATGTGGAGTGCTTTAAGTTGTTAAAATTAATCATTTAGGGGAACGTCATACACGGTGAAGGGTATTATTATATTAGGAACATAGATGAGTTGAGGAGACACAGTAGAAGTGGCTTATTGCACAATAGTGAAGAATTACATAAAGGACTTTTAAAGAAACTACTGACAATTCACCGTCAGTTAGTTTCAGCAGTGACCCATAAAACTTTCCCCTCTCAGATAATGATAGCATTTGCCATATTCCAAGTATTTTCTAACGTGTGTCAGGAGGTTATATGCATCACAGGCAAAATGAAAAATTTTAAAGGTTACCATTGTCTTCATTAGCCCCATCACACTAATGAAGGGACAGTTGCCTTGAGCAGGCAATTGCTGCCTCACGAATTCTGCGCATGGGTTGCTGCATTAGAAGCATCTGCAACAAAACCCTGCCCATTGTAAGACAAGAATTCCTCTTGTTAAGAATTAGTGCTAACTAGGTTACAAAAATGATTTGGGTACTATACAAAACATGTGTTCTTCTTCTTAATAAAAGGTATAGTTTGTATATTAACTTCTAGACTACAAAGTAAAGGATTAGAAAGGATCTTTCTTCATGGAGATGTAGTGATCTTTCCATATGCACATAGGGATTTATAAAAACTAATGAAGCTGATTATAACGAATGAAGAATATATCTGACTGCTATATAATGGGAATAGTTGTCTCAAACTTTGGAAGGTATAGCGATCTGAATTATGTTTTTGCTAGTATACATAATGCATGTATACACAATGCTTTATCAGTTCACAATGCCCTTTCTGCTTCTTAAATGAACATCTCTGTAGCCATTGTTAACAGTATGTTTGGCTTGTTTAATATACAAAGCCAAACAGGATGAGGAGAGATTTGTTCTACGGGCATAAATAAGCCTATATGCACTCAGTAATTCATATACATTTAAATAATAATACGTATGTTATACAAAATAGACCTGATAAATAAGTACATATACCTTAAACAGTAGGCAACTGGATTTGTAGACAATTTTACAAAATCTTGAGATGAGAAATTTCCTGGAAGCAGCCAATAGCCAGGATTTGTGGTATCAGATGTCAGCCATTTAAGCCGTGGGTGCTGAAACCAGACTGGTCACCTAAACATATCAGTAAACACTGGAGTAGTCCAGATGGAGATTTGTCACAGTTTCCACGGGCAGTTATTTCAGGGCAGTGCTTGTGGCACCTTCTATACCTGTCCATCACTGCAGTGGTCAGCAGAGCCACCTTTACAAAAGTATGAACAGGATCCCTCTTCTGGGGTCTTGACAGCTTCAGAATTTAATTTTGTTCAGGGACTAGGACAGCTCTGATATACTAAGGTTTCGATCACTGGGGGGAACTGTTGATGATCCACTAAGGTGCTTTGAAGTCAGTGGGTACAGCTTGAAGTTCTTCTACGGCAAATAAAAATTGCCCAGGAGGAGTTGCTGTTGAAATGAAGCAAATAAAACAAAGAAGAAAGGGGTAGCTTTGATGATTTAATAATTTAGGTTTAGTATCAAGAACTCGGAATATTGTTGCTGGTGCTAGGATGGGGACTACGTGGGTTTCTGAGTGTTGATAAAGAGTGGAGCTCAGCACTTTCTACCATGTCTATTTTTAATGAACATTAAACAAGCAGCTTGTGAACAGCTCTGGTAGATAGAGACCCTGAAGGAGATTTGGTCACATTCATTGTTTTCTCTTTTATGTGATTTGTGTGGATTCTGCTTCTCTGGCTCATGAAAGCCAACAGTTGTAGTAATAATGGTGTTAAGTGCCACTTGAAAAAGCCTGTGAGTATGTATTTAAAGATCATTTCCAAAGAGATACATATGCCAAGGAGATTATTTCCTGCCATATTAATGCTTTTCTATGAAGTAATATATATATTAAGTACTGTATATACACATATTGAATCCAGATACAAAATGAGAGAGCAACTAATCTAAAAACATTCAGAAAAATATAGAAACTGAAACTGAATCAAAGGGCTCTTTTTTCATAACTATTAATTAATAAATAAAAATGAGGGCACGGTTACTTCCACTGTTGTAATACAAAATGCTTCTGGCTTTAATACATTTAGAAAATTAGTTGTTGGTTCAAATGAAAACTTTATGGAAGAAAGTATTTGTATTACTGTTCCCCATTTAAGAAATGTTCTCTGTGTAATGTTTTATTATGGTAGCATAGGCATCCAGAATTACTTTCTAGTGGAACGTGGTGGCTGGAAGCAGGAAAACTTAACTACTACTGGTCTTCAAGAGTGTTACTGAGACTGATACAAAGAAAGACTTCTAAATTATAGTGATAAATTACAACTGGAAGTGACTCTCAGAATTCTGTTTACCCAATGCCTATGCTTACACATACTTTGCCAAAATTAACATTTCAAGTTTGATGAATCTCATTACTCAATATTTTATGACAGAAGAAAGAGATGCCATCCAAAGGGTCTTGGATGACCTTGAAAAGTGGGCCCACATGAACCTAATGATGTCCAATGAGGCCAAGTGCAAGGTGTTGCTTTTGGTTTGAGGCAATCAAAGATATGTGTACAAACTTGCAGAAGAACTCACTTGTGAGCAGCCCTGTGGATAAGGTGTTGGGGGTCCTGGTGGATGAAAAGCTGTGCATAAGCCATCAGTGTTCTAGTGGGGCCCAGAAGGCCAACAGTATCCTGGACTTCATCAAAAGAGGGTGGGCCAGCAAGACAGTAGAGGTGATTGTCCCCCTCTGCTCTGCCCTTGTGAGGCCCCATCTAGAGTACTGCATCCAGACTTTGGTCCCCCAGCATGGGGGAAGGATGTGGAGCTGTTGGAGCGGGTCCAGAGGAGGCTACAAAGCTGATCAGAGGGCTGGCACACCTCTCCTATGAAGATAGGAGAGGAATTTGGGCTTGTTTTGCCTGGAGAAGTGAATGAGATCTCATTCTCACCTTCTAGTACTTGAGGGAACTTACAAACAGGAGGGAGAACAACTTTTTACAGAGCCTAATAGAGATAGGACAAGGGAGAACGGTTTGAAACTAAAAGGAGATTTAAGTTATATGTTAGGTGGAAATACTTTACTCAGAGAGTGGTGACAGAGCCCTGGCAAAGCAGCCCAGAGAAGATGTGGGTGCCCCTTCCCTGGAGGCGTTCAAGGCCAGGTTGGATGGGGCCCTGGACAGCCTCAGCTCATGGGGGCAACCAGCCAGTCCACAGCAGAGGGTTGGAAGTGGGTGGGCTTTAAGATCTCTTCCAACCCAAGCCATTCTGTGATTCTATGATTCTATGACTTCTGAGTTTCTCTCATCAGCAGAACCTTCTGAGGTGTTTCCAGTTTTTTTTTTAGCTGTGATCTCTGCTCCCCAGGAACAGAAGCCAATCCCTGTATTCCTTTTATAAATCGTATTTGTGAGCCAGTTCCTAAAGGCTGTTCTTGTTCAGCACAGTGTATTTCAAAATGGAAGATGTGAAGTGAAGCAAAATTTTTTTCAGTACTATACTTTTTTCCAGTACTATACAGGAGACAAAGATAAGAGATTGCACCTTCCCCCCTTTTAAAAACAAACAAACAAGATGAATAGCTGTATGCTTTTCTTTTTCCTTTTGACATCTCTGTCTACCACTGCTGTGATTTAACCTGGCAGCAGCTCAGCACCACGCAGGCATTTGCTCACTCCCCTCCAAGCAGCATGGAAGAGCCCCAGTCCTCATTCCAGCACTGTCCTGGATCTGCCCTGGCCCTGGGTGTGCTCCATCACTCAGCAACAACCAAACATCAGTTCAAACTACTGGCACTGTTTTGGCTGAATCCAGGACAACCACTTTAGGTAGCTTCTCAGCTTTTTGTTCTGAATCAGATTCATTTCTTCACTGAGTGTTAGCACTTCACTGGCCTGTTGCAGTAAGCACAAAGTGGGAAAAAAGATAGAACTGAAACTGTTAATTAATGCTTTGTGGAAAGTGGGCAGGATAAGAGGAGGTAGTGCTTAATGACAGCAATATATCACAAAGAGAAAAGCAAATTGTAAAATTCTGGATTGAAATTCATGAATATAGTTTTTATAGCCAAACTGAGAATTACCAAGGAGAAATCAGTAATTTCTTAGGTGTTATCAACTGCTTCCAATGTAACAATTTCAATCTGCTCCTTAAGGTTATTAAAATGAAAAGAACTAGAGTTTTCTAGTCTATTTGTCACTGACAAGCAAAATTTGTTAATGATTATTTTTCCCTCACTCTAATTTACAAAGCACTGTGACAAACTGGGCAGTGATGTAAACAGGAACAGTCTCATTTTGCATGTTAGCTGAGAAGCCGAGACAGCGAATAACATATCTTCTGTATAACAGCATGGTGTTTTTTGCCGACATTCATTCTTGTTGTTCCATTTCCACAACTTATGTCTTCTTTGTGTTTTAGGAAATTCAAGTAATGATGGAGCTTGATTAATGGAGACTCGGCATTTCAATACAATTGTGAAAAGTAAATAAACACACCAAACTCTGCATTCCTTCAGGAATGCCAGCTTCTGTGCCCTGAGTATAATTTTATCTTTCCTTAGTAATGTGAACTCTTTATTTATCTAAAACAGAAGAGATTTTATAGTTAGGATATTTTGTTTTAGGAAGAATTCCTGAATTTTGTCCAACACTTGAAGCCTTTACAAAACAGAACTTTATATGAGTACTTGAGGATCAGCAAGACATCTATGTAATTATAAATTTCTAATTCATAGGAATTATTATGTTGAATTACAAGCAATTTTCTTCTGGACTTAGATTCTCCCATCCTAGAACAATTACATTAAATACTTTAATGAAAGGTCTGTAGAAACTAGAGGTATGTTAAGCTGTTTCTATAGGCAATGTTGAACTCAGAAACCCCAAAGTTTTCCTCTTTTCTAAAATACCTACGGTTTTTGTTTTTGACATCATTAAAGTTACTTTGGAAAATCTTAATCTCATTTAAATAAGTCACTAAAATACTATACAGACTTTGTTTGGACATCACTACTAACAGCAAGTAACAGCTTTTATACTGCCCCTCTTTTCTCTCTCACAACTGTCTTGTTTGGGTAAGTGGTTAGACAGATCCAAAAAATAAATCTCAGACTGCAATATCACAGCATTTCCTATGTAATTCCAGGCATTTTTTCCTGTGGCCTTTCAAGCAGAGAGATAAAAATCCCACTAGAATGCTTTCTGCTGATTTTGATTTAATAAGAAAGACTATGGAATTGCAATGAGAGTAAACTCATTAATGCTGCAGACACTAGCTCTTGATGCATTCATGCTGAACCTCAGGCAGGAGACTGAGGTACCTAATTTAGGACAGTGTCCACCCGTGACTTTTTTGATAAGTACTGGAAAGAAGAGAAAGGAGGGAGAGAGGGATTCCTCCAAAGAATGGCCCATGGCATGAGATGTTATGCATAATGGTCTAATTGTTTTTCCCTACCTTCCTAGGTAGAAAGTGATGACAATAACACTCCTGATCAGCTGTAAGAGTGAGGGATGTCCCAAACAGAAGCTTCTGCAGTACTTTAGTAAAACCTTCAACATTGCCTGGTTCAGCATGCATTAAAAATCCAGAATAAAAATTTGAGTTCTTTATCTATCTGACTGAAATTATAAGCTAATAACAAATCTTAAAAAGGGGGAAGGGACAGATCATGAATATCTTTTCTTACAACATCTAGATATCCCTAATTAACAAATGTTTGAAGAGTCAAAAATGTAGATCTCTGGAAGAAAACAGGAAAGAGAAAATAAATAATAAAGATTGAATTCTTAATGAAAGAGAAATCATTTTTTGCTTGTGATACCCAGCGTTCCAAAAGAAAGACATTTTCTAAATGAATTTTAGAAAGTAATATGGACATTAAGAAAAGTAAAGGGAGATATACTGACATGGGTGAAAAGGGGTATGTATATGGTGGAACATGGAAATGAACAGTGGTGTGTAGCTGGTGATAACAGTCAAGAGGAACTGCTGGATTCATTGACTCACTAGAAAGACATGTAGCTCAGTTTGATCTCTTTCTGACTGTTAACAAAGCATTCAGCAAAGCTGACAAGCCCTAATGTGTTGGTGAAAAATCTCTGCCATTAAAAGAGCATTATCTGGAAGCAGAATAAGGTGCTTAAAATTAGGGAATGTCTGAATTCAAATTGTCAATATAGTATTAACTCTGTCTCAATGTGCCCTTTGCTTAAGATAGTTCCTAATTGTGCTGATGCAGCCCACCTAAATTAGATATCTACTGAAATAACTAAAATTCCAGTTTAGATATTCAACATTCTGCTGATTGCCTGTCAGGCATGAGGTAACTTTCACTTTTGATTCTGCAATTCCAGGGTCTGTACAATCCCCAGGGTGGCCTGTTTCATTCCACTGACCTAAGAAAATGTGGAAATTGGAGGCACCTCAATTAAGCATCTTAGCATGACGGGGTGAATAAAGGCAGGAATAGTACTGATTTGGTTCAGAGAGACATCTGACAGAATGGATGGTGCAGATTTAATGAGCAACTAATCAATATTTGGTATTTTCATTGCTGGTAATTGTGCAAGCACATGCCATCTTTGCTGAACATATCCAACTTTGCTATCCATGTAGAATAATTAATTTCCTCATTAGTATTTCTGTGGTGTTCCTCGCTGAAGCAACTCAATTACTCATAAAAATTAATTGGTACATCCTCTTAGCATCCTATGCAAAATGACATACAGAGGCAAAGGCACTCAGAATATGTGATATTCACTACTGTAACATCTAAGTGTTATCTGATATGTCCACAGCAAAATTTGTGTGGTAGAACTGTACCCCCAGGTTGATGTACATTCAGGAGAAGACATGGTGTGCCCATAACTAGAGCTCACATCCTCCAGAACCCTGAAGATTAGGAGGGCCAAGGTGACCTACTAGAAAGTGCAGAGATACTAGTTCAGGAAGGAGGGATGCTGGAAAGAATACACACACACAAAAAAAACCCAGCACATTTATGCCCAGAAGCATGTGCTTTTTGGCTCTAGCTAAGCATTTCAGCTCCTGTCTTTGCTGAGATGAAGCCCTTACAGAGCCTGTTCAACAATCTAAGTGCAGCAATGGAGAGGATTCCACAATACCTTCTGTGCCTGTGCTCTTCTCAGGTGCTAAACAAGATAGGCAGAGTTGACTTGTGCGGATCCTATATTCTTCTTAAAAGGCATTTCAGGCTCCTTCTGGTACTGCATGAAATGTAAATTACAAATTCTCATTACCTGCTACTACCAGAAAAGTAAGAGCTTTGACTTGTTATGCTATTTTTGAGAACCTGACGCACCTTTGGCTATCCCGTGATCAGTTATTTGTGTGTCCTCTCCCTTGTATTTCTGGTAAGAATAAAGCAGTGCTCTTATAGGCAGAAATTTTGTTCATTATAAAGTGCTTTTCTCACACTCTTGGGAGCTCTACTTTCTTAGACAGGAACCGTCTGTGTTCACACAGATTTGCCTCATTCCTATTCAAAATTTCCCTGTTCCAGCATTTTTACCTACCTACAACTATTTTCCCCCATTTTCTGGGTCCTTACAATATTTGTCTCCCAGATAGGTCTCCTCATGATCATTCCTAGCTTCAGATTCTTGTCTGCTCAGTCTCTGTTCCCTATCCAGAATCACATTTGACCTTTTCTACTGGCTGGGGGCACTTGCAGATTCTGAAGTTCTTCCCCAAATCAAATGCCACAAATTTCATTGTATCCTTTATTAGTAATAAATGTTTATCGTCTGTAGCTAGCCTTCCTCCCAGCAAAACAAAACAAAGCAAAATAAAACCCCACACCTTATCATCCATAATGAAAAATAAATTTAGTTGCTGATCTGTTTACAGTTCCAAGTTAATTATTTCAGGTTCAAGTTTCTGAAAGCAATGCTGTGTTAATTATAAATTTTGAGCTAACTGTTCAGTTGTTACAAATGATAAACGTTATTCTGAGCTTTCTGAATGTCAGAGAAGTCATTTCTTCTCCTACATAAATATTTCTATACAGCTTTCAGTAGTTTTTTTTAGTATATCTAGGACTCGTTTATAACTATGCCATATTTATATGCCAGTATGCATTAAACAGATATTTTATACTAATAGGATTTTAATCACAGGACTCAGATCAGTATGCTGTACAGTGAGTTGAAAGTGGAATGGATTGTTGTCTTTAATCTCTACACAAAGGCCCAAGAGAGAGCTAATCATTTCATATATGTAAACTGTTAGTATTTGTCTGACAGTGTTTAATTCCAGAAAATATTTAAGTTGAATTGCTACAGGAACTACTTAATGCTATGTAACTATTATTGCAATTATCCAGTTAATATGGTATATGACTATTATTTCCGTTATTCAAGAGCACTATAATTAATGAAGTGCTATTATGCAAATAATGTGTTTCATGAACAACTTTCATGTTCAGTGGGTAGATACTTAACAATTTATGTGGTGTGTAATTTAACAATTATATATACTTAACAATTTACGTGTGTACGTTGCTTAACACTAAAACAACAATACAGGAAATGAAAATGCCCACTAAAACTTATTTTTGTGGTTTTCTGTTTTTGGGTGGTTTTTTGTGTTTTTTTTTTTAAACTTTTTTACTCAAAAATTGAGTTTGCACTTAAAAACATTTTCACAGCAATTTGAAACCATAGTTTTCATGGGCAAAATGCCTAAACCTCTCCTACATTTTGAATGATATAAGGACTTTTGACTGCAAAGACTCGATCAATACTTCTCTCAACAGCTTAAGATTCTGACACTTAGATAGGTTCATCCTGAAGCCAGAGATAAGACAATCAGCCAATTTGGAGTTAACAGCTCCTGACGGACTTAAAAAAAAAAAGAAAAGAAAAGAGAAAAAAAGGACAGTGAATTCCTTCCCTTATGCCCAAATGCTTGGCAGATCTGTTCACAGGCAGAGAAAGAAGTGGATCATGCAGCTCTTAAGACTGTCAGCTTTTCAAAGAGGAAAAAATGTAATAAGCGGTATCCTGAAGGAATATCAAGGCAAAATGGAAAAAGTGTGCCACTCCTTTCCAGGCTAATGTGGGAAAGCATTCACACTACACTGTGTGCTATAGGTAATCAGAACATCATGGATACACAATTTTCAGTGCTTTGTAAAATACTCATTACAACATAAAAAGCAGCACCAATAAACTTTGTTCTTTGCTACTGCTCCTTTGATGGCTTCTTTCTATTTACCTTCAGTAACCAGGTTTTCTGCAGGACAAATTCAGAAATATTTTTGTCATAATAGCTTGTTTTTGAGCTCAAATTTGTTCTACAGTATTTTTCCACAATTTAATTTATTTCACTCTTTGAGTTTCTTCTCTCTTCTGACTCTTCTTCTACTGTGTCCCTGCCCTCCCTCCTTTCCTTTCCCTTCTTTCCTACATTTCTTTCTCATCTCTGTACTTGTCACTTTCTTCTTTATTATCTAATGTAACGTAATGGGATGGAATCTAATCTATTTTTCTTCCTGAGCATTTTTCATGCTATTACTACCTTCTTCCATCCTTCTTTCATCTCCTTGAATGGGATCAGAGCATTTTTGTCACTGTTTAAATATAAGAGTTGAGAAACTCACCCAATGAGAATATGTGGATGCTGCTCTCTGGAGAGATATAGCTGACAGCTCTGAGTGTGCGAGGACTAGAATGAGCTTTCTGAAAGTATTCATTGGCATAGTGTTAAGAAGATAGATAAAAGGAAGAAGTATATATATAAAAAAACCTGGACAAGTTTTTTTTTTTAAGGTAAAAAGTGTCCTTTCTAGGTTAAATATGTAGGAAAAGGAGTAAGAAATACACATACCAGATTGGTGTATATCTTGAAGAAACAGCTTAAAATCAGTTTCAGTTTAAAAAAGAAGGGTGCCTATGTTTGTGCATACACATACAGAAGCTTCATTTTTAACACAAGCCTTCAGGAGATATTTAATGAGATATTTTTCAAATGATTTTTCAAATTGTCTTTTAACTTCCTTGAGGACTGACCTGCTAAGATACTATTTCTGAGAACAAAAAATCAAAACCAAATATTACAATTTTGTTTGTAGGCATAACACAATTTTTCTCTTTCAAGATAGAAAATATGCAGAACCAGCAGTGCTCCAAAGTGTGCTCAAGTAGAAGCACATTAAGAAGACATTAGCAGTGTGGAGCCTAGAGCTGCATGCCAAGCATGGGAGTCTCAGGGCTTGTGCTCAGACGGCAAAGGGCACGCGATTAATTTTGAAAGCATAAAAAGGAATTATTCTGAGATTTAAAGTAGAATCCAAAAGAGTGACTGAAAATGCCAGATACATCAATAGCTCTTCAAGTAGCTTCTTACTGATTCCAACAAACAAGGCTTGTTTAGGTGAAAATACATAAACATGCAGTTTACCAAATTCTTATGGGGTACGTTTGAGTTCATTCAGGATGAATAACATTTTTTGTTTGGAAGAGTCACATCTGAAAAACTGTCAGTGGCCTGCAGATTGTTTGCTGTCCTACCTGTGTTTATTATACATAAAATTGAATGGAAATTTAGGCTACAGGAAAACTTTAGTTAGAAGGCACGATGAAAGTAATGCACTCTGCAATGGGGCAGCAGCAGATGAGATTTGTTCTGGCACATATTTCCGGAAGGTGTGGGTAGAGAGTAGGCAGTGCAGAGAGTACAGTCTTGGGTCAGTCCCTAATAAATGTATGTCACGTGCATAGATGAGCTTTACTGTTGCAGTGAAAAATCTGTTATGCTGGAAGACCAGAGCTGTCACTGATGCTTTTCATTTATGAGCTGAAGATTTTTGCTCTCCTGCTATCCTGGGCTTAGGCAGTTAAAAAGACCTGTGGGGACAAGACCCTGCTCTTCATTAGGTTTTTCATAGAATGAGCACAAAACCACAAGTTTCATGGGGGACAAAATCCAACAGTACGTCGTTTGGTGTAATTCTGCATTTGGCAACATTTATTAAAGAACACACATTTACTATAAAAGCATTGGTACTTCCATTTACTTTACTTTTGCTTTTTCTGTGTGGAAAGCAGTAAATTCAGATAAGTGGGTGGGAGGCCTGATATGGAAAGTAAGGATGTTGTATCCATATCCTAGGCTGTATGAATGCAGTTACACTGCTGCACTGCCAGGACTGGGGTGATTGCTGAATGATGTGCTTCACTGTGTTGGTTTACCAGTTTCAGTGTGTGTTATTCTGTCCACAAACTCTGCTGCAAAGATTCACAGGGATTCTGTGATCCATATACTTCTTCCATAGAAGACCACTAGAAAATGATCTTGATGTGCTCATTATGGCCTCTGTTGCTAGGGGATACATTGCTGCATTTGGCGCTACTCTGGATTTCTGAGGCATCAGAGGCATCACATGAAGCTACAATCAGTAACTTTTTCCCAGCTGAGGGCTGTGAAAGCACTAATAGCTGAGGTCAAGATTTTGCCTGCAACATGGGATGAAACCTATGACTCAGTAGATGAGGAAAGAAAGTTTATAACTCTTCAGAGCCTGCTTTCTGACACCAGTGAGTAATGCAAGAACGCTCCTGAGGTGTGGTCTGAACTGACTATGTATAGATGTTTCCCTAATTAAATGATCTAACGTGAGAGTGTTATTAAGTGAGCTCATTCAAGCACCAGATCCTCTTGTTGCTAGCAGTAGTGTTATTTGCATTGAAGGACTGATTCAAACATGAATCTTTTTCAAATCAGTGACACTTTGTTCCAAGTCATTTAATCAATTCATGTGCTTCATCACTGGTTGTATATTGATGATGAAGCTTATTGAAAATATGATTAATTAATGTGGGAATTCTCAGTGGTAGGGAGGAAAGGAAAAGATTGTTGTGGAGTTTCTTATCAGGTGGCTCCCAGAGAAGGCATTCAAAACTCTTGGCATTTTCATATAAGCCACTCAACAGTCACAGCCTGAATGGAGAGGCTGTACAAGCACCAGGATCAAAAAACTAAGGCAGGTCTGACAAATGCCTTCACTGTCTGAAATCAGAGGT
>JAOWBP010000001.1:8409228-8423860 GCA_028571105.1 Tragopan temminckii
CACATGAAGAAAACTAGAATATTAAATTGATTTTTTTACTGTGTATCTCCATGGAGGCAAAGAAATTATATTCTTTGAAATCATATCCTTGACATAATTGTGTATATGTTTACAGTGTTGACTACTGTTAGGCAACTATTTCAGTGCAAGAAAAATATCAAAGAGAAATATCTCAAAGTAATTTACTAGCCATCACAGGTCTGATTTTATTGCTTATCACACAAGTACACTGCAGCTGCTCAAGACAAGAACGTAGTCTGTTTGTCTCTTAAAGGTAGTATCTGCAAAACTTGATCTTACGTAGCTGTTTCATTTTGTAAAAAAACTGATTATTATAGGTTCCTTGTATCCAAAATCAAACACGAGTGTTTTGCTGCTGTTAAGAGTTTCTTATTGCTCTGTGCGTAAAAGGGTTTATGTATAGATTACTATCATAAGAATGGAATAGGCTTCTGAGGCAGCTGAGTTCACTTCCCTGCTATCAGAAGCTATGCATACCCTTAGGATTGCTTCTGAGCGCCGGCTCTTGGTGCGTGCTCTGGCTGAATGCCAGCACCACGCTGGGACAAGATGCAAATATACACCTCCTGTCAGCTTCTTGCTGTCTTCAAGAAGGAACTTGACTGAAAGGAATTTTTAAGGTGTTCTGGCTAAAATTCTCAAAATGAAGAACTCAAGGTAAGAGGCTGCCTATGCAGCTTTTATCTTATATATCCTAGCAGTCTTAAGATGAAGATTAGTGAATAAATACTATGGCATTCTGAATCTGAAAGCCCAGTGAGTGAGTGGGCTTTCAGATCCCTCAAATCCTGCATCTGGAATTACATCTTTCCTTCTTGTTGTTTCTCTGCTCTTCTTGTCACAGTAACTGTTATTTTTCAAAACACCAAAAAACACCATTATTATTATTATTATTATTATTACTATTATTATTATTATTTTCAAATGGAGAACTAATCTTCATAGCTTAAAATAAAGGGGTAACACTGGCTCTGATTCATTTGCAAGGAGCTAAGACATAAAGGAGTGAAGAATGACATTTACTTAGGAGTCTAGACTTGATTAAGTTTTGATTGTTCAGATCATTGTTCCAGCCTATATCAAGTGCACCCATGAACAATTCTGCATAACCTTGAGGGTTTTGAAAGAGAACTCAAAATTACAGTTTGAACACATTGAGGTTAAAACACATATTTTTAGCACCATAACTTCTCCTGGGTAATTTGTACTACACTTAAAAGTCATTACTAGATGGTGAATATTGAAGTGATTTGCCTTGTAGAGTAGAAATCTGACAGCGACTGGTCGTTACGGACAATCTTCAATGTGGCATTCAACTGATTTAACCCCAAAAATGGGTGTGGTGACTTCTGAAGCTGAGAGAACTGGGAAGAATGAGAGTTTTGGGAGAGTTCTCTAACCTGGGAGTTAGAGAAAAGTAAAACATGTCTATATTCAGCGCTTGTGGCTAACTGCAGGATTTTCAGGGAAGTCCAGCTCTACACAACATGGCCATGCATATCTGCCATTATCAGGAGCTGGATCTTCTCAGGATATGTTAACCTTTGCTGCATGTTATGTATGAATTGAGGCTCATAACTTGTTTAATCAAGAGCTGTTTTTCATATGAATAATGAAAATTTGATCTCCATCACTTCATTTTATAGCTCTGCCAGTTGCTCAGAGATAATAAATAAGCTCAAACTCCAAAAAGTTGATGTGCAAAATTTTTTTTCTTCATCACACTCTCAGAATAGGCTGAATAATTTCTGTTGAGACTTTGCAGCTTATTTCATCTTGAATCAGTACCTTATAAGGAGAAATACACTTCTACGGTACATACAGAGAAACAAGATCAAGCTACTGGGAAAACAGAAAAATTCAGAAAAATTTGTGAAGTGCAACATTTTTATAGCCTTCTCTTTCTGGAAAATAGTACTTAAACACATTTACTTTGATAGAATCTCCTGGGTTTATTGGCTTATTTACATGAACATTTTCTATGAACAGTGATGCAGAAATACTGGCTTCATTAATGATACATGCATTTAATTTCTTGCCACAGTGTTTCTGAGGGAACCTGTTGCTAGCAGTTAACTTTGTGTTGAGAAAATTGACTCCTTATGCCAAGGTGAAAAATCACAGCCAGAAACAATGGCTCATGTACTTTTTTTGAGCTTACTGTGGCTCGTTGGTCTCTCCAGTGTTAAAGAAACTGATCCCATTCAAAAGAAAGAACCAAACTCAATGAAAATATTCAGACCGTGTTTCAATAAAATTGCAGCACAAAAATTGGCTTTCCTTGCTTTGTTGAAGCTTGGATTGATATTCATATTCTAAGCTATCTTTAGTAAATCTGACAATTGTGTATGAATGTAAGAATCAGATTGAATTTGCTATCTGTTAGATATCTAATAGTAAGATGACTTGCCAACTTGCTTTATTCATAAGGGACTAGCTAGGTTATATACACAAGTCCAGTGTTGCTTTCTGAAATAATGGAAATGGGATTTTTTTCTGTTTATGAATTTCTAACCCCAGAGTATTTCCTATACAACCCTCTACCTTATTTGGTGTTTTCATTTTAGAAAAGATATTTTTGTGCCTATATTTCTGTCTCAGGTGAATTTACATCTATGAATTCTCGATATTATGTAGAAAGAATGATTGTATAACTGATCTTTCAGTGAATAGCTGTGCTCAAGTTCCCTTCATATATGGCTGTGGAAGGCTATCCCAGAAATGTAAATGTAATTTTTATTTTTTCACAAAAATTGAACATTAAGATGGTGTTACCACCCAATATGGAAAGGCACTTTCAAATGTTTCCATATATTCTTTTTCTCATGGCTTAAAGCTGTTGTAAAATAGAAACAATCATTGCAATAAAATAACGCTTCTGTTATTTTTCCTGATACTGCTGTCTGAAAATCAGTGAAAGCCATTTCCTATGAAGAACTGGATTACAATTAGACAAAGAGAAGGGTTAAATAATATGTGATTTTCTGTGCCTGTCACCATGGAGTATAAATTCCTAGAGCTTGTCAAATAAATTAGGGATGGTAATAAAGGGGATTTCCAACCTATATCACAGCCTGTAACTTATAATGCATTTTTCCTAATTACTCATCTAGTTCAAATTCCACGAGTTCTTGAAAACCATTTCCTTGAACTGTTGTTCCTTTGTTCAAATTTGTATCCTTATTGACTTTGAAATTTGTGTGCCTTCAGTATCTACAATTATCCTGGAACTCTTATACAGTTTCAGTTTGTGGGAGATCTTCCCTGCTGGTTATTCTGATTCTTCTCCTATTGAAGCTTTGTGGAAGCCCTGCAATTAATATCAGAAGAGGCCGGATCTAATGATAAATGAGGATGTCAGGGGAGTCACTAAAACATAACTGCTGCATCACTGCTATACTTTGCCTGTACCAAAGAAATAGGTCTACTTTCGCTTGTGACCCTAGTCATTTTGAACTCATCAGAGGATCTTGTGTGAACAGTAGAAAAATGTTCTCTGCATCATTCTTAAAAGACACATTCTTGAGTTTTACTCATAAGTTATGAGGGAAGCTGGAGAAGATATTACTAAGCTAAATGTGAGGAAAATATAACAGTAGCTAAAGGGGAAATTGTGCAAATTGCAGGTTTTCTGTTCTGGTGAAATTCCGAAATGACTAAATCAACATCAAATTGTATTTAATACTTTGGTAATGTCCATGTAAAGAAATAATGATGTGCTAATGGTAGGTGCATATGACACCAAGTACTGAAAAATAATTCAAGGTAGTAGGTGTAAGAACATCATACAGAAATAACTTGATAATCTGAAGAACTGAGGATGTAGTCGTGAAAAAATACTATTATTCAGGAGAGGTAAAAATTGTGAAAATTCCTCTGCTTTCAACAGCTGACTAGCTAGAATCAGCAACGCGAAAGAAAGAACTGAGTATATTAAATAACTGCAAGATATTTTGAAAAAATAACCTTGTGAAAAAACCCTAATGTTCAATGTTAACATCTCTTACAGTGCTAGATCTCAGCTAGAAGAAAACTGAAGCCAGAACATGACTTCTTTCTCCAGCTGTGCTGCTTGCAGAGGTAATGACCCCCATCCTGCTACCAGGTGCTAATCACTTTCTCCTTCACATCATTATGAGTGCCTTCTAACTCATTTAGTCAAAGGGAGACAGGTTGCCTTAAAGAGTTTCAGCTGAAAATGAAAATGAACTATCCTAGCTTATTTTACCAGAAAAAAAAAAAAAAAAACCCGAAAAAAGACTAATCACTTAAACAGCTGAGTGGGCATAATGCAAGTAGGTGAGAATTTATCACGTCAGACAAAAAGCAGAGCACCAAATGAAATAGGTAAGCACTTCACTGAGCGTGGTTAGAGGTGGAAGAGGAGGTGTAGCCACAATTAATAGGTGTATTGTTCAGGGTTAACACAGGTTAGCAGCTAAGTACAGCTGTCTGCTTGCTCCCTCCCCCACAACAGGATGAAGTCAGATTATTAGAAGGTCAAAAGTTAGAAAACTTGTGGTTTGAGATTAAAAAAAAAATTAATGAGCCAGTAAGAGAGAAGTAAAAATAAAGAAAGGATGAAAAATGCAGTTGCTCTCCACCTGTCAACTGACATCCAGCTAGTCCCTCAGCAATGGCAGTCCAAGTAAACATTCTCATCCCCTCCTTTTATTGCTGACCATGACATCGTATGGTATGGGATATCCCTTTGGTCATTTTGGGTCAACTGACCCAGTTCTGTCACCTCCCATTTTCTTGTACACCTGCAGCTCCTCACTGCCAGGGCAGAACAAAAAGCTGAAAAGTCCTTAATTTTGCTCAGCAACAAGTAAACCATAGGTGTGTTAACACTGTTTCATCAAATGTCCAAAATGTGGCTCCATTACAGCTACTATGAAGAAAATTAATTCTATTCCAAACCAGTACATATATTTGCAAAAGATACCAAAACACAGCTGTTTCTGCATTCAAGGATTGCTTCTGAGTGCCTATGGAACATGGATAAAATATTGGAGGATCTGTAAAAGATCGTTTTTTTGACCATCTATAAAAAAAGAGGGAAGCTACTGAGCTACAGAACTTCAAGCCTAATTTCAATTCCTAGCTAAAATTTTGATCAAATAATCAAATTTCTAAACACTTAGAAGACAACATTTGTCACAAGTAAATCATGTAGAGCTTCTTAATTTCCTTCCATGACAGAACTGTGGGAACAGTGAACAGAGGAAAAAGAGAAGGAGTTATGTATTCACTTTTGTAGGGCATTTGAAATTGTCTTGTGACATTATTGTAAGAAAACTGAAGTCACAATGCAGATGAAACCTACCAGGTGGGTGTTAAACATCTTTGCTATTAGTACCCATGGAGTCCTTGGCAATATTTCACTGTCAAAAAAGAAGGAAGGTTAAGGTGGGAATATGCAGGGCTCTGTCATGGGCTTAGTTCTGTTCAGCGTTTTTGTTAACAAATTGAAATGAAATTAAATTGAAATGGAAAGTATGCTTATTAAATTTACAGTTGTCATGAAACTGAGAGGCATCACAAGGATTGAGGCAAGAATAAAGTTCAAAATGATCTTGACAAATTGGAGAAGAACATATAGCACTTAGAAATAATCTGTAATATGAAACAAGTAAAGCAGTGAACTCATAAATGGGTTTCAAAGAAGAGATCTGGAAGTGGCAGAGGAAAATGGGATGAAGACTTCATCAGCATTTCTATGTTGGACTAGAGGAAAAAGGTAGAGCACTTTGAGAGATTATAGAGGAAAACGAAGAGGATGATCAAGGGTCTAAAAAAGTATCAGAGAGAAGTTTGAGAGAAGTGGTGTTACTTAGCCTACAGCAAAGATATAGAAGGAAAATAGTAACTACCTTCAGATATGTTAAGTATGAAAAGAGAAATACTTATAAACCTTGTGAACAGAACATAAAAGTCTATGTCTTCAGATGCAACAAGAAGGGTTGACAAAAATAGGAGTGGAAAACCTTCTAATTGTTTGGAAGGTAAAGCACAGGAATGCTTTGTCTAGGAAGGCTATGGATTTCCATTCACATCTTAAACACAGACCATCTGCCAGGACTGGCAAATATATATGACTTAAGGGAGGACTTGACATTTTTACTAAATCTAATATTTGATTGAGAGTGTGACTATATGGTGTGACAAATAAATATCTTCAGAATTTTTTTTCTGATTTTTTTTTCAGATGTTTTTTTTTCTGAAAAGTTGAAGTCCTTCACTAAAGTTCAATCTATATTTTGACACATGGAAATATCTCATTATAGTAATAAGTTTAGGTAGAAGAAATCATCAGAATTAATTTATAAATACTGTTGTAATCTGAAATGCTATGTTTGTATGGAAGACTAAGTTAGGGAGATGAAGGTGGAACTAATTGTCACTAAATGGTGTAGACAATATTCTGTCTGAAACTAGGGATTCTTACATGCATCAAGTTTAATGTCACTGTCAATAATTTTGGAAACAGTAAAAGGAAAATATATTATTAACATGTACAGCAAAGACTGTTGAAAATATAATGAGAAAAAACATTCAGCTTCACTGAAAGGTTAAACGTGTCATGAAAGTAATTTTGCCAAGAGAAACTTTATTAACTTTCAAACCCTTATTAGTGTCAGGCTTGATCTACTGTAAGAGCCTCTTCTTAAATGGTAGAGATCTGCTTAAAATAGGTAAAAATTGTTGCCTTTCAGAAGAAAGAAAATTCCATGCGAGGTGTAAATAATTTTGTAGTCTTTTTTGGTGAAATGTATTTCACATGACTTAAGACATCTATAAAGTAGAAAGCTACTTGTGTCTCTGTTGATTAGATTTACATTCTAATTGATAGGCTGAAAGAAGTGGTCTACATAGAGTCCTCTGACCCATTTTACGTACTTACATAAATTAAAGTGAGACACTAACAGTACCTACTTATCTCCAAGTGCTACAAGGGAATACAGTATATGAAGAAGCCAGTGTCTGTGGAAGAGACTATTTTCCTAAGGGAGCTGACCCTGTTTCCCTGTTTTTCAAGTTGTATCTCTAAGACCCCATTCTAAAACTTTGTTCCTTCTATTGGGAACAGTGTTGAAGTATTTTATTTTATAGAAAGATGGTTGCTACAGGCTTTCTGGGAATGTTTTCTGAGATGTCTAAATTAATGTGATGCTTCCAAATATGTAGGAACTTAGATAGCAGTTCTTTCCTATAGTGCTAGCATAAACATTAACAAAGAAATGAAAAATATACTAGAAAACCCAAATATATATTGATTTTCATCATAATACCTATTCCATCATAGTTTCATGCATTTGTATGTTTTTTTCTTTTTTAAAGAAAACTGATAGGTTTTATTTTCTGTACAGCAGAACTGCACACTAAAAATGTATTTTTTCTGTAAGTTAGGGAAAAAAAATTTCAGTGACCTTTCTTTCTGAATAAATGTAGAATGTTTTGTTTTTCACCAGCATGCCAGCTATCATACTGTACAATGGATATGATTCCATAAGGGATGTAATATTGTTATGCATCTTTGATTTTATCTTTTACTGGAAAGGGAAAAAGGTTTAGTTCAGTGATGTAATATTTAACAGAAATTGTCTTCATTACACTTGAAAAAGTATTTTGAGGGTGTGCTTCAAGGTTTTATTTGAGGAAAAATATATAAATATTTTCCTTTTGTTCTTTTACTTCTTGAGTACGTCCATGGATAATGTTTTTAATTGTCCATATGCGCAGACACGTTACTGTCCACTTATTTCTTTCATCTTTTAGTAACTTGCTTTTGTTTCTTTGTATGACTGACTGTAAATCTCTATGAATGTAAGCTTAAGTGAGTGTACAGTGCTTTTATTGTAACACGACTTGTTTTATCTAAGTGTTGATTCAGTGCCCTTGGCATAGTTACTAAACTACATTTTGTTGCTTTTACTATAGAAAACTGTTTCATAAGCAAGTAAATACGGACTCCATTAACTACAGTAGCACTGTCTTATATTAATTTTATCAAAGCTGTGATCACCTGTGTTTGATCATACAACATCATCTCTTCAATATTCAACGGATAAGATTGCTGATACCTCTGTGTAGCATTTGAGTGTTAATAAAAGGAAAAATATAACTATAGAACAATGAAAATTAGTTCATTTTCAGACACCTTGTAGGAAATAGGTTTAAAATTATGGAGATATTAATGAATCCAGAGATTTCCCCAGCAGATTTCCCCAGATTTTGTCTATGTCTATTGTGCATAATCTGTGAGATGTGTATTTTCCAAATTACTACACACCTGTTATAAATGTGGGCGCTGCAAATAAAGTATAAGTTGTGTTGTCAGTTATACTGCATACGGATGAACGTTAGTTGCAACCACTTTGATTAAAATAAATGTGATTCAGTCCCATGAAAAGATAGGCAACTCCTTCCTATGTTGTTTTTATTTCTAATTCTGTATTTGTTAGAGACGAAAACGAGATTTTAAAAACTGAGAAATAATAGTTACATTTTACAACAAGGCATAATTGTTAGATTGCAAGTGTTCTATGTCATAGCATAAATTAAACTATTTAGAATACATTTGCTGATAAATAATTACCCTCCTTCAGCTTGTCTATGCAAAACATTCTTAAACATATTTTCAGCACTAAGAAAAAAATGATAATGAATATTGCAAATAGATCAGGGAGTCTGCAAACAGAAGAATCCTGTCAAGATTGTGGGAATAAATCCTTTTTTCTATTGCAAAGTACAATTTCAGTATTTCACAACTGGAGAAATGTAAAGCTCCTATTTCTGCCGATACAACTCAGTTTTTAAAAACTCCCCTATCAGCTGAAATGAATAGATTATTCCCTTAGAATCCACAAATAATGCAACTAACTCAACATACTAAAATATCCCAGAATTACTGCCGAAAAGCTTGGCAGGATATATATGCAGACGCTGAGCAGATAATCTCTACAGTTGCTACTGAGAAGCCTCTTCAACCTTTGTTAACAAAACTACTTCAGTGTTTTTCTGCTCAGTACAAGTATTTGTGTGTCAACGTTACTACATAAAGACATTTCTACAGTACTATAAGTGATCAGAATTTATTTGAAAAAAATAGTTTCTATATTATCTCATGATGCCAGTGAGGTCTCCAGAAAAAAAAGAAAAGCAGTGTTATGTCCTCCACACACAGGGTATGGTGTTTCACACTCTCAAATAAACAGTGTTTCTGTAATGGTATGCCCTGAACAGACCTATAATATTAACTCTGTTGCAACCAATGGAAAGAAGAAAGGACTTCTGAAGACATTTGGAAGAAACTGTGGGCAACCAAGTTCTGCCTCAACTTTCTTCGTTGTTTGTATAGGATAGCAAGAAGAAAAACAAAGGGGCATTTCACGTAGGATCCAAGCAGCCTAAACTTCTGCAATAAACAGATGCCTAAATGAGAGATACATCTCTTTTTCCAGCATACAATGGTAACAGAAGTACCCCCAAAAGACTATGCTTGGCATCCTCCTCAACGTGAGGAAGCCTGAGCCCCTAATCACACCAAGCCTGCAGAGTATTTTCAGCGGTAGCAGAGGAGTTCGCATCACTCCTGCTGGAAGAAGCAAAAAAGCTAAGATGCATCTCACCTTTGCAGAATGAAATACATGGCATCAGTTCAACTTCTGTCCTATGGCATGTGTATATAATTGTAGGACAACATCACTGGAAAAAAAGAGAGAAAAAAGTAGTGGAAATCCAAAATGGAGGATTTGTCTCCTACATGTGAAATGTCTTCTTTACTTTTCTCTGGGACATCAAGCTAAGTAAGATGCAAGTTGTGCTTTCCTTCTCAATATTTGCAATGGCCATGAAAGTCCTCTAAATGAGCAAAAGGAACTTCAGTGTGAAAATCAGCTCCAGAACTAAATAGACTAGTCATGTATACTATCTAAGAAATCCATCTGTATTTTTACGTAAGTCTTAGTTTCCTATTTTGTGAGTCTCACAATGGGATGGAAATCAGTATGTGGTGTTTATTTGGTTAAAGAATATTCAACATTTGTTTATTTTTGATTATTTGGCACTGCACTGCCTTATTTTTGCTTGGTCTTTTTTATTGCTCTGTGGTTGCTACTCTATTTTGTTTCTAGAAATTTTGGTACATTAATCACCTATTTTACTTTTACTTTAAACTCTGATGTCCGGATTTGCTCTGATGGTAGTAAGATATTCTGAATATTTGTGAGTTCTCATTGAGGTTGCTTTGTGTCAAATTGTCAATGAAGAGTGTTGCTTAATTCCAACCCTCACTTTGAATATCTATTATTACTTGTTCAAAAATATATTAATGAACAACTTCTTGCAGTTCTATTGATTAAGGAGTTCCATTTGTTCTCTTATTCCTGTACTTACATAGTTTTTCTCTGAAAGAAGAGACTATCATTACCATGCTGCTCAATAAGTGGCCTTTGCAATAAGTATCCTATTTGTTGATTTAGATTCTTTGTTTCATCCTACAGCATTTTCAGAATATATTTGTATTATGTTATACATTTTTCTTTTTCTCTCATGCTGATGCAGCTGTGCGACTATACTCACTAGTCTGTGATATTATCTTTTCAGTGTCTCTTGGGCTTAACCTATCATAGCAGGGATTTGTCTGCTTCACTCTTACTAAAAGAGAAAAGAACTCCACACATAAATGCAGTTGTATATATGTAAATTAATGATGGTGCAGGCTTCAGCAACATAGCTGTGGTGACAAAAAAAGAAAAAAAAAAAGAAAAAAAAATATATGTAAATTACCATAGGGGCTGCATTTTATATAGTGTTGCAGACATACTGATCAAAACAGTGTCTCCATCATCTGCTTTTTGTCCTGACTTTGAACAAGTGTTCTGCATTGCTGCTGTTACTTTTTTTTTTAAGTTCATTTTGAATTATATCAATACTATTATCAATAAGATCTTATTCTTTAAAGCGTAAAAGAGCCCACTCTACAACTTACTAATTCCTTTATTTTTTCTGTTGTTGTCATTCTGTTGACTTCATTTGCTCTGAAAAACAGTTATTTCTTGTATATTTCTTTTCCGGATCTACATTGCCAGGTGTTAATATGAGTCAAATTAATTTTAAAAGAGAAATATCTGAAAACAAATTTTAAGGGCAAGGAAATGGCATTGCTAGAATAAACAATCATCATCAAATTTGCATAGCATAGAGAATGCTAGTGGCCAGAAGATTAAGAAGTGTCTGGATCTCTGTAGATGAATATTTGTCAAAATGTAAATTAAAAAAATTATCTCAGATTTTCCTGAGATGTCTTAAGTAGATAACATGATGTAATGTACTGTAATGTAAAATGATAAAATGACTGAAAACTGAAGAAAAGAAATTAGAAATGAAGTTTGATAGGGAATAATAAAGAGGACATTTTACTGAGAAGAACGGTGGAATCTTTAGCAAGTGAAATCAAGGCTGAATTATTTTCCAGAACGTGTTATCTAGCTCAAACAGAAATCATAAGTTTGAGGATCATTTGTTAAAAACGATATTCAGTGCTGCGTAAGAAATAAGAAAAAATTATAAAAGTCTTTTCTGTCCTTAAGATCTATGAAACTGAAACTACCATTCTCAGTTTCACTGTGACTTCAAAGCACTCAGCACAGACAAATACACTAAAATAATGAAAAAAATGTTAGTGTAGCTCCCTAGGAGATGTAGTGGATGATCAATATACTCTTTTGGCCATAAATGATATACTAGAGAAATTCAGACCACAGTTCACTTCTATGGTAGCCTTAAGTAGGAATGAATATTCTCCTTTTATCACGGAGACTACAGAGTCTTGTTTCCACAGCTAAAAACATTACTATTTGTAGTCTTCCAATGACACTGATCAGTAAAACTTTCTTAGCTTCTTGTTTGTTTGTTTGTTTTAATAGTTCCATTATAATTCTGTTAAAAAAAGCATAAATAAGTCTGGCTGCCTTCTATACTAATTTCTGTACATTTTTTCTCAACTTAACTTTGATAAATGAGAAAGTTTAGATTTTACTTAACTAGATTCTTAAGATTCTTACAGGAGACTTCAGAAATGCCTGCTTTGGAGATGACACGATGCTTCCAAAGAACTAAAAATAAAGTACATAGAAAGTAAACTTGCAAATGCTGCATCCATACTGTGCTTCTAATCACAGAATTATGGAATCATAGAATGGCTTGGGTTGGATGGGACCTCAAAGATCATGAATCTCCAACCCCCCTGCCACAGGTAGGACTGCCAACCTCCACATTTAATACAAGACCAGGCTGCCCAGGGCCCCATCCAACCTGACCTTGAACAACCTCTCTGGGCAGCCTGTTCCAGCACCTCACCACTCTCTCTGTAAATAATTTTCCCGACATCCAACCTAAATCTTCCCCCCCTCAACCTAAAACCATTTATCCTTTTTCTGCCATTATCTACTCTTGTAAAGAGTTGACTCACGTCCTGTTCATAGGCTCTCTTTAGGCACCGGAAGGCCATAACCCCACAGCCTTCTTTTCTCCAGGCTGAACAAGCCCAGCTCCCTAAGCCTGTCTTCATAGGGGAGGTGCTCCAGCCCTCTAATCGTCTTAGTGGCCCTCCTTTAGACCCTCTCCAACAACTCCCTGTCTGTCTTGTATTGGGGACCCAGACCTGGACACAGTATTCCAGATGGGGCCTCACAAGAGCAGAGCAGAGAGGGAGACAAGCACCTACAACACAAAGCTTAAAATGTTTCATTTTAACTAAAAAATATAATTCACTGCTGCTCTGGACAAATGCAAAATTTCTGCAGCACCAAGTCTTCAGAATAACCAGTGTCTGATTCTGGTCAAAGCTTACATTTTAGACTGTCTGCCTTACTGTAAATTGTTCTGGCTGTGAGAAAAGGTGTGAAAACCAGTACTGAAATCACAGTGTCTCTATTGATGTATGGGCTCATATTTTAATCCTGCCTTCTATGCATCTCAGGTTCTGACCACCCGTCAATCTGTGGACATAACTATTTTCTGACAGAACACTATGTATTAACCTTGTGTCCTTCTCGAAGCCCATATAATTATAACAATTTAGACTAAAAAATGATGATCTTAGCTAATACTTCATACACAATATTTCACCATTAACTGGAAGTAAGATTGGGAGAATCTATTCCCTCATTTAATTATTTCTGGGGAAAATAAAAAGAATGAGGTAAGGTATTTCATCAGTGAACCGGCTTATCCAAGAAGTGGTTTCCAGGCACACGAAGGTGAAGACAATAAACAAGAGCAGTTAACATAGATACACGAATCTATGCCCAACTGTGAGCTCCTCTCCACAGCTGCAGCTGCATCCCAGGCCCTGCTCCTGCAGGGGCTCTCCATGGTCTGCAGCCTCCTTCAGGCTGCATCCAGTGCTGCACCATGGGGCTGTGGGCTCTTCCATCATAAACTCTCTTAAGAATCTCCAAATATATCATTGCCTTCTGCATTGCCTTTTAAACTGTAATGTATTCAAGTCAGTGCCTTGTATATATTGACAGAAGTTCTGCTTATATTAAGATAGCACCAACAAATAATATATTTTTTTCAACATTTCCTAACACTGTGCATTTACTTCTGCTTCTGCCTAGAGATTAATATAGTATTAACAGGAAAGTGTTAAAGTGGAAAATCATGTTGATTTAAGTGTGAAGTCAGCAAAGCTCAACATTTTTCATGATGCATATGTATTGCACATGTTTCTTAAAGGTGATTAAATTATCTCACCACAGACTTAGAATGTTGCCTAGGTTTTGAAAATTTAAGAAGTGTTAAGGCTCACCTATAGTTCACCTTCTTTTGATGATTCCTATTACAGTAAATGGCAATTTCACACATCACAGTTATTTTTAAAGGTCATTTTATTGGCTCAAAATACATGCATTACAGAAATACATTAGGTAATCCATTTGCATTTGTTCAGTGTTTAATAACAGTCCCAGTTACTTACACTTTACTTAAAATGCATATGTATGGCACAGCAAATGATTAGGCCAAGATCTTCAATTAAGTATGGATGAAATATGACTCGCTGCCGAAGTCTGTTGGGATTTTTGGAGACAGTTTGTTGAACGTTGACACGAAGATGAGACATGTAGCAGTTACATTGAGAACATTGAGAACAAAAAATATAGAAGATGAGATACATTTCTGTTTCTCAGATAGGTGCTGCAACATGAAGTGCTCTGAAATTTCCAGTTACTGTCTTACAGCAGAATTAGACTTTTTCAAAAGATTTACACTTTAAGGATTTTGGTTTGATAAACACAAAAGGAAGATTTAAAAATAAATAAAGAAATAAAAATCCAGTATATATACAATGGGAATTAAATATTTAATTTTCTTCTGAAAATAACAGATTTAAACTACTAATAATATAGCAAGAGCAATAATGAACAAACAGTAGTTTTTTATTAACCTTTGTTTTGCAACATTTTCCCTGTCAGAGGCCATAGCTTTTCATTTTCCAAATGGCTTTTATTGTCTGTTTCACAAGAATTCACTAGAAAAACTCCAAATATTTGATGCCAGTTGTCTATCGTTAATGTTGTAAATTAACTGGGTGAAATCC
>JAOWBP010000001.1:8439469-8466549 GCA_028571105.1 Tragopan temminckii
AAAGCAGACTCCCCAGTTCATAGAGGTATGCCCTCTTTCACTGTATGCACCTTTGAAGACGTTTGCCCTAGGATATGCACCTGGGTGGTCAGTTCTTATTGTTATTTTATAATAGTACTGAGTACGTCCACAGTTCTGGATGGATCCTGTATTGTCTACGTGTGTAACAATCCCAACTGAAGTGCAACAGATTCATGCAACCCACAGTCCAATCTGCAGAGAGGAACAATGATAGGGGCTGCAGTGTATTCCCTCTTGTGGTTTTCTGAGTCTTGATCTCTCTCCTCTGCTGTCTGAGCCCTCAGACTTGAACAAACAATTGATTGGTGCACTGGCTGTGCTGTGGCTCTGAGGGGGAAAAGGGGAAAGATTGAATGCAGCTCTGAAGTTAGAATCTGCAGGGCAGCCATAAAAGCATGCTTAGAATTCTGTTATGGATTGCGGGCTATGTCCTTTTTTCTTCTGTGTTTTCACCATGTGCTCTATGTATATATGATGCAAGACTTTCTATACAGAGAACTTGATAAATTATATCTTTACAGTAGTAGATCTAAAACTGTGATGCACTCTATACCACAAGAGTTAATATCTATTACTGAGAAGACAGTACAGCATAAATAAGACTCCAGGAATTTTTAAGTGTTCAGGCTTGGTGTCTAATTCAGGCTCATATTGAGTAACAAATCTTAGTGGCTATATTCTAGAAGACCAAGCAGTAAAGAGTGGGATGAAAAGAAAGAAAAGCAGTGAATAAGAGGGGTTGGCAGTTTGGAAGGCAATTTGTAGGTATCAGGGGGAGTCAGAGAGATGCATATCTGGTCAACAAAGAAGGTGAAAAATGGAGTTTCTTCCTCTGTCAGGCATCGTCATTTTCCTTTTCCTCCTTCACCTCTTCTTCCTTTACTATTTTGATGCTGTGCTGTACCCACTATAACCCTTTTTCTGGGCTCGATTCTTGTGTTCCTACCTCTATTACAGAATTTCTTACAAACCATTCAGAGAAGGAACACAGTTGAATCTAAAATGTGAGACACTTTCTGAACCTTTTGTTGCCGCCATTCAAGCTTTTAAATTTTATTTTATTTTTATGCTCCAGACAAAATACAGAGCATATATAAGATAAAATAAATTGCTTATGATGTCCTGAGCTAATATGTCCTCAAGCATTGTGGAAAGAAGTAAGATGCTATTTGCAGGCTTTGAAGCATGGATTTAATATATCCTTTTAGTTATTTTCCTGATGGCAAGTTGTAGTATTTTAAAAACTGTCACTGTCCACCCCAAATGAAAGTGTCAGAATGCATTAGCACTATTCCAGTTGTTTCCACAAGTCTTCAGTCCTGCAGTATATGTGTAATCCGCTGTATATCATATGTATGCTTGTCATCAGTAGATCATATGAGAACATTTTCACAGGTGCTATGAGATCAATGTGATCTGCAACTGGAAACCAGCAGAAGTTGGGTACCTAAGTCTCCTTTTTCTTCTGCAACATTTATGACTTTCTTTGTAGGAGTACAGAGAAATCCCAAGCATGGATGAAGACATCAACTGGTAAGGCAGTTTCTGTACAAAAAAAAAAAAAAAAAAAAAAAAAAAAAAAAAAAAAAAAAAAAAGAGGCTTCTGGAGTATGAAACATTTGAGGCAGAAGTAAATGGCATTACTCCTGCTTGCATCACAATTAAGACTGGAAAAACATAATCAGAAAGACAGTGAAATGCAAAAGGAATGGTGAGAGCACAAATTAGCACTGAAATCTTTTGAGTACAACTTCTGGTATCGTGCTGAGATTTTGTCTCTTTTCTGGACCAGAGACCTACATTCTCCACAGATCCTATATTTCCTCGCTCTGCAAGGGTTTGCACTGGTGGAGACCACAGAAGCATTTACTACATCCTGATTTGTAGCAGCTTAAGTGAGAAGGGAATTGAGCACCAGGCAGCGAAGCAAGCACTTGGTAACCGACTGGGAATGCAGTCTCTTTGAACAAATGTGCCTACACTTTAGGCAGTTTCTGTTACATAAATTGGCATTTCTAATCTACTACCAGAGAACATTTTAATCATATTTGTGTTATCAGTTCTGCTTACAGCAGAAAATCTGCTGAGTTCTTCAAGATGCTCCTTTGTTTCAAGTGCAGAGACATTTTATTGCAGTCTTCCTAGCTTTATTAATAATGTTATTAATATTCTTTTTGCACAGAGCAGCAATGGAAAAGTGCCTGGTACTTGTGCCTGTTTCATTATTTAAAATGTAAATAAGAAAGGCTGCAAGAAGTTAACTATCTCAGTAGGAAAACAAGAACAAACCTTTACTCTCTGACAAATTTAGGCTTATCGTGGGTTTCCTCATTAGTGCATACAAAATACATCGTAGTTCTATATCTGTAACACAACAAGAAAATATTTTTTTGTTCATACTCAGAATAATCCACTTATTTATTTGGGAAAGGAACCTAGATGTACAGTTTCTGAATAGAATGTAATTTTTTTTTTTTTTTTCCACAGAATTTTCAAAAACATCTCCTACTGTTTTGTCCCGGTCCTCTGTGGTGGTTTTCTGATGGACCATGGCTTGCTCTTGGATTCTGCTGACTGGGTGAGGTAAAGAAAGGCAAAGATAAGCATCATTCAGCTGTCACCCTTCTGCCCTTGGGGATTTCCTTTGCTGAAGCTGTCTGGAGCATATGTAAAGGTAGAACATGAGCTTTGTTTTGGGCCAGTACACCTCAAAGGTTTTGTGCTGTCTGTGGATAGATCCATGTCAAACCAAGCTGAGAAAGCTGGGAATTGACAATTTTCACATCTCTACTGCAAATCTACACTCAATACAAATATCATGTTGGTAACTGCCTTCCACATTGCAGAAAACATTTTTCTACAGATTTTTAACTGTGAAACATGTATTTTCCATTAGCACATGTTTTTTTCAAGTACTGAGAAATCATAGTGTAAAGTGTTATAAAAGCACGTTTAAGTGACTACTGAGTCACAGAACCACAGTTTGCCATGAACCTCTTCGTCCTTCTGCTCAACCCCTGCCCCAGCAGAGACACCCAGAGCAGGATGCCCAGGGCTATGGCCAGATGGTTTCTAGAGATCTCCCAGGAGGAGATCTGCAGCCTCCAGACAGCTGTGCCAGTGTTCAGCCACCTACACAGCACAGAATTGCTGCCTGGTGTTCAGGTGGTATCTCTGTGTTCTAGGTTTTGTCCACAGCCTATTGTCCTGGCCTAGGGCTCTAATGAAAAAAAAAAAAAGAAAAAGCCTGGCTCCATCTTCTTTGCACCGTCCCTTCAGGTATTTATGGACATGGATGAAATCTCTCTGAGCATCCTCTTCTCCAGACTGACCAGTCTCAGCTCTCTCAGCCTCTCCTCACAGGAGAGATGCCCCAGTACCTTGATTGTCTTTGCGGCCCTCTGCTGGACTCTTTCCTGTACATCCATGTTTGTCTGGTGCTGAGGAGAACAGAATGGGACACAATGCTCCATGTGTGGCCCCACTAATTCCAAGTAGATCACCTCTCTTGACCTGCTGCTGATACTTTGCCTGATGCAAACAAGAATACAATTAGCTTTCTGCAGTTCAATCAGCCCTGTTGAAAGGTTTAGGGCATTAGATAGCAATACATCACAAACAGCAAACACAGCTGCTTTCCTGATGTTCTAGGGTTTTGCAACTGCTTGGGGCTTGAAAATCACACCATACCATTGCTTGACCTTATAAATTATAAAAGGATGATTAGCATAGTTATCCCAGATTTCGGCCATGAGCTATTTGTTATTTCTTATTCCATTTATGGAGTCTGCAGACTCCATAACGTGAATAGTGCTAGGCAGTATTTGGATCCATAAAGACTTCACTGAGGCTCTCTGCCTACTTATCAAGTGTACAACAGCCATAAGGGAGTAATCTTATGAGTGTCATAAAAATCAGCACAACCAGGGAAGTCAGTAGGACTTTTTTAAATTCCAAAGTGTGGCACCAGAGGAGTAATCTTTTACATTTACTTCTGAATTTCAGGTTGAACACCTGCAATCTTGAATAATACCTGTGTAAGGAACAACGGTGAGTTTGGCTGAAAATTGGGAATAAAAGGTTCAAAGCAAAATAATGGAATTGTGCCTGTGGTGGATTTCAATATGGCAAACATTTACAACTGACAAAGGGCTGATCTGCAATAGGCAATTGCTGCAAGAATATTTCTGCTCTACTTTACATTTGCCTTTCAGCGGTTCAGTGTCTTCATCTGTAAAGCTATATGGAAACAACTGTTGTTTTCTACTTACATCACCTGCATTCATTCATTCATTTACTATTTTTCCCCACGTTATGGAGCCCTCTTGAAAGTCTTACATACCGTTGCGGGTTTGGAAGCTGCAAAAGTTTACCACAAAACGTAAGTTATTTCCATTGTTTTATACTATTCTTTTCTTCCCTTTTAATAATTAACTGCAAAAACACTTTCCAATTGTCTTTTAATCTTCTTGCTGACAAAGGAGATTTTGGTTCACATTTTGGGTGTTTCTGGAGCTAGTGTTATAAGCTTAGAGGTGATGACTACTTTCCAGAACCAGTTTCAAGCATTCTTCCTTCTGGAGACTTTTTTATTCCCTGAATTTCATGTGGCCATATAATTCTTTGAGGTGTTGTGGCATTTGGCCAAGCAAAAAAAGGAAACTGTCTTAAACTGGAATTATGATGTAACCATGTACTGAGCACCTTTCTATAACAACAAGGTAGTAGGGATATCAATTTTAAAGGTTAAAAAATCCTAAGATAAACTTACATCTTTGGAAACTTGTCCAAAATATTCGATAGCCTCACACAATGAACTAGATACTGCTGACGTATCATTTGTCATCTTAAAGTTTTTCTGCCATATTATCTATAAGGTATGCTATCACTCATCTGATTTATTGTCCAACACATGTAGTTAACTATTAATGAAAGGACAATAGTGTATGGATTATTAAGCAAGTGATGTATGGAACCATCTATCTAAGTGGATGACAGCTGAAAGGTAGGTTTATGTGATATATGTCAATAAATGCTAATAATTTGAATTATGGCACCACGGCAAAAAGATTTAAATGATTCAACTTGAGTGCCTAAGGTCAGAGGCCTAAATCTCTGTTTAGGCGACAGCTTTCAGGGCTGTAAGATATTAAGTATGCAGTTCACACTGTTCGCTGAACTCTGCAAAGCCTGTGATTGCTACGCCCTCCTGAAAATAAGGTCCGAAGTTTGTGCTTCTCTATATAACTTTTGACTTCAGTTTTAAAAATTTGGACAAAGGTTTTTGAGGGAGTGAGAGTTAAACATCTCTTTGGTCAATTTGACGGAGATTCATTGCGGAATGCATTTCTCAAGGAAGATGTTTAATGCTATTGATTGCAAGGGTGCCTACTTAGAGTGGTGTAACGTGACAAATGATAGATACCAAGTGGAACAAAATTGTAGGGTAATTCAAGATATAAGTATGTATAGTGTGTATATAAGAGTAGCAGCTTCATTTTTCATGAAGGCAAGTTAGAAGGTCATTCATTTCACTTAAAGGCATTACAGATTTTTGTTAGTTTGACAGCCACTATGGGCTTGATCCTGTTATTTAAGGGCATCATTAAACTCCCATTGACCTAAGTGGGTAGCAGTGGGGCCAAGGTTTTGAATATGCAAAGCAGACGCTAAGGGATTAAAAAGAACTGGCAGATAATATTGCAGAGTGAAATAAGCATTATGGTCACTGTTATATATAAACATGAACTATCTCAAAAATTATCTGATGACTGCAAAAGTTCCGTACTGCAGTGTTAACATTTAACATTTCCCTGCTAAATTTAGGACATTCTGGAATCTTCAAGAAATGAATCCATCTTTGTAGCACTATAGAGCAGATAAACTGCTCTACTTTTTATAGTGCTGCATTCATTTGTACCTATGGGCTGTATGATGTATTATGTAAGTCCTCAGGAAAGTCATTAAAGTGTGAAGTGTGAAGTCACAGAAGTGTGAATGCTAAGAGAGAAAAAACAGGTCTCCACTCTGTAGCTCTGTGCAAAAACCAATATCTCACCTGCATACTCTTCTGGCCCATGACTTCTGCGTCCTTATTTTCCTTCGTGAACTGCATCTTCAGTGGAGACTCTGAGGGTTGTGTTCAGAGAGAAGAGAAAATACTTTCCTGTTTTTTTCTGACTCAGTATCTATAAATAACTTGAAGCTGTTTTCTTCAGGTTGAAAATGATACCGATTCCACGATTTTTAGTTAATGGGCAATAACCACCTCTGCAAGGGTGGATTTACAAAAAACAGTAGTTCATTTAGAGTTTTTTGTGTGGCTGAGAATTCTGGGCTCTGGATCACATGGGAGGGGAAGCATTTGCTACAAGGAGAAGCAGGAGTTCAGAGGCATTCCTCTTCCTTGTGTGCTTTACCATCTAGCTCTGGACAATGCTTCAGCCTTTTACCAACACTACTAGGAAAAAAAAAAAAGGCCATACACAGCTTTTTGCCACATTTGTCTTAATTTTCACCAAAATTGTCTCAGTTAGTGTTTCTAACGTTGTCCATTCTGTATTTGGGACTATAAGGAAAAACATTTTCAGAAATAACAGAGCTCATTACACCATTGTTACCGTATTCACGAAGTCATGAGACTGAAGTTGGACAATCAAAACTGACTTTTATTTCATAATCCAGAGAAGACTATGGTCAGAGTAAAACTGAGGAAAATGCCAATTTGTGAGAAAATGCAAAAAAGATAACCAATGTTTATGTTGTCATGCCTTTCATATTATTATCATGTTCTTCATATTATTATACACTTCATAATATAAATGAAAAGGAATTAGATTTGAGAGAGAATTTTGTGCATAATGATATGGAATGTTGTAGGTCAAATATCTGTAAACTAATTCCTCTCTAGGTCTTGATGGAATAGGAGACATTATTCTTCACCCCGTAATTACATAATTAGATGAAACAGTGCGTTCTAGGCATTTAAAATGTCCTAATTGCAGGTTATATTAAGTCATTTATTCTTATTCACTCGGAAAGAACCATCAAAGATTTCCAAATAAGGAATTAATTAGAGGCTATTTTTAAAATACATTATTTATATTTGGTGAAATGAAGTAATCTGATAGCATAGGGAGGTAGGTGTGTGGATTCTCGTGAATGTTATGCTTAGCCACATAAAAATAAGCATTTTTAATGACATTTAAACTGCTTCTTAAAATTGAAGGAAGGAGCCAGATAGGAAAGAGGCAAAGTAAGTTGTCTTTCTAGAAATAAATGGGTGTCAATTCAGTTGCAATTTTAGTCCAAAGTCAGGTTGAATGAGTAAAAGTATCCATACTTCTAGAGGATGGCATATGAAATGCAGAAGTTAAGGGAATGTTTGCTTTTGTGCTCATTCAAACTCAAAAAGAAAGAGACTGAAAGCAAACCTGCTGTAAATCATAGATACATTCCCAAAATAACTTGGTAATTAACCTTTATGTTGATTTTACAGCATTAATTTGAAACATTATTAATAATGTTGCCTGATTTAAAAACTGATTTTAAATGAATGAAGATTTTGAACGTAAAAAGGGAATAAAATCTGAAAAACATTCTTGTGGGGATTGGTATTTTCAAACTTCTCAAATTTTAACTTTTTTACCTCTTCCAGAAAATGTAGCTGGGAGTATCGTGTCTTGTGTAATTTTTAAGGAAGGCTTTGCTCTACTGTAGTTTCTTGTTAAGAATAGATTAATTAGTTAATTAATTAATTAACTCTCACATTGTTAAGAAGCTGCTCTGACATTTACAAACACAGAGCAAGGTGAGATGATTAGAATTGTTGCCTTAAACACTAAAAACAAGTGAGAGGATTATTCCTTCCCTTGTTCATTCACCAGAAAACAGTTCATATTTAGAAAGCTTATTCATCACATTTCTCCTGTCACTGTAAGTCAGTACTGTTCTCTGTCCTTTCTTGTGGACATTTTACTTATATCTTACACCACTGCAGTTGGTAGTTAAATGCATTTAATTCTTATCTATTTAGATCAGCTAAGCATAAAGATACTCTTTTTTTTTTTTTTTAAATTGTGCTCTCCAGTAGATGTAACACAACTGAATAGGTTTCGTCTACTAGAGATCAATTTTAGCATGTACTGTGTCTCCTTTTGTTCTTTTGTGGTGAAAGTCTATCATACGAATTCTTTGTCACTCAGTAATTCTGAAACTGCTATAATGATGCTTTCACTCTATTTTAAAATGAGTGTCTAGACTGCTTCATTATGTAGAACAGAAAAACTATTTGAGAGTTGTCAGTTCCATAGGCTTTGACTTTGGGATCAGAATCTGTCTGGCACCTGTAACTGGAATACAGGAAAGGGTTCCACATGTCTTAGATCATTTGTTCTTTTCTGAATAGATCTAAACATCTTTGAGTATTTAAGAGCAACTTTTACTGAAGGTTCAGTTTTTTATTTACTTGGGTGTTAAAACCAGCTGGCAGCTAAGCACCATATGGCTGTTTGCTTACTTCCCACTCCCATGATATGGGGGAGAAAATGGAAAAAGGGAAAAACTCACAGGTGAAATAAAGTTTAATAAGAGAGAAAAAGAAGGTCTAACAATAATGATGATAGAAGAATACACAAAAGAAGTGATGCACAATGCAATTGCTTACCACACATCCGATGGCCAACCAGTCCGTGAACAGTGCCCCCCACTCCCACCTTGGTCAACTCTTGGACAATAGTGAGCATGGTGCCATATTGTGTGGGATGTCCCTTTGGCCAGTTTGGGTCAACAGTCCTGGTTCTGTCCCCTCCCAGCTCCCTGTGTACCCCTAGCTCCTCACTGGCAGGGTAGCATGAGAAGCTAAAATGTCCTTGGTTCTGCATAAGCACTGCTTAGCAGCAACTAAAACATCAGTGTGTTATCAACATTATTCTCCTAAATCCAAAACACAGCAGGATACCAGCTACTAGGAAGAAAATTAACTCTATCTGAGCTTAAGCCTGGATACTAGGTGTCTTCTTTTTGTCTTTTGTCATCTTTATTCTCCCATCTTTACTGTTCCACTGAAAACAAGAAATCTTGCTAGCTACTTGTCTTCTAGTCCTAATGGTCTGTGAGCCACTGCCTGCAAACTGACACATGGAAAAAATGCTCAAAGAGCTTATGACACTCCATAAATGGTGACAGATGACTTTCCAGGCTGCTGCTGTCCTTCTCCTTTGTTTCCTTTCTTATCTGTCTGAGCTATGACATATTTCCTTCCATTAATTCTTTTTGACTTGTGAAGAAGAAAATGTTGGGCATGTTGTAAAAGGAATGCTACAGATTGTAATGATGTGATTAATGAGTTTACCGAGACACATTTATTAGGATTGAGTTTAAAAAAGACCAGATGAAGGTTTCTTCCCACCCCAAACAGAAAACAAAAGTAGTCTGGGTTTTGATCACTTGTTTATATTCATCAAAACTAACTACATACTATGCTTCGGCATACTTGATGCCTAGTTGTAAAGCATGGCCTTTAGGAGAAAAGCTAATAGAAAGTCAGTCAGTTGAAATGGTCTGAGCTTTGTAAAATTGGTAGTTTCAAGAATTGTACAACATCAAGGTAGATTTGCACACACTATAGCCTGCATCTGCGGAAGAAAGACTTGGAAGGAGTGAACGTGGAGCTTCCATTACAGCCAATGGCCAGAAAGGGAGGTTGCCTCTCTGGATCAGATTTCATCCTGAGGAATTGCTGATGATCAGAAGTTGAAATGATGGAATGCTGTCTGATATTCATTCATTCTGCACTGCCACTACATGTAAGCTGACATTTAAAATGCATTAACACAGCACTACTTGATGTACTGTATTATGCAGCCTATCAGTTTTGAAATGAAGTTTAGCCTGTCAGCAAAATCCTCCCTGCTGTACTCAAATATACTTAGTCAACCTTGGATCAAGGTGGCTTAGTGAATGTACATAGTTTTAATGTCCCTGTCGTGTTTTCTTGTATTTATTGAGTCTTTCATACTTGGATTCTGTGGGATCTTCATATGTGAGCATATGGAGAAACTCCTTTGCGTCCACAGGACTAAAGTGTTTATATAAAGAAAAATCGCTTTAATTCTTACATTTGCTCAATTCCTTTACTTGTTCTTCTTTTACGTGTTTTATTCTTCCTGTATGCTTAATGACTTATCTTCAGCATTTTGTAGCACAGATTGTTATTATTGTTTCCTCATTCAATTAGTAATTATATTACATGAAATTCCAATGAAAATTACAATTTTGCACCCTAATAAGTATTAGAAAGAAGCAGTTTTTCTTCTTAGTTGTGTATAGCTAGACTTTTGCAGTCCTGGCTAACTTCTGGTAACAGCATATTTGGTCTTGGGGGAGACTTGATGATCAACAATTTAAGCCGTTACTGCAACTGCAAGTTCAAGTAATATTAGGTACAAACAGCTTCCTAAGAAGCATTTGTATCTTGTTTTTTTAAAGTCCAGCACACATTTTTATGAAACATCTTGCTTCTTGTGGCCCGAAATCAAAATTCAGCTTGACTCAGAGGAATAAAAGATCCCAAGCCCACCTCTGAGGTGTCCACACAAGACCTCTCTTTAAATTTCTTCCTTGTTCTTTAGTTGGCTTTTCTTGCTTCAGAAATATGTTTTATTTGTAGTAACTGAGAGTTTGGTAAGCTACTGATTTTATATGACTTTCTATATATATATTTGTATTTATAAGATAGCCGTAGCAACCTTTCTTCTGCGATTTCTTCTGTATTTTTCCTACTGCTTTAGAGGCATACATCACTAGTCTTTCATCCAGCAAAATGACAGCTTCAAATCCTTCTGAGGCTTCATTGAATGAAAGGTTGTTATTCTTGTTAGTCTGTGGGGGGCTTCCATTCTCTTCTCAATGTGCAAGCAGCATTTGCTACTGTCATATTCCCTACTACTGCAATCAACTTTATTCTTCCATTAGTCTGAAGGATAATTTTCTTAAGGGAACAGAGGCATAATGTGCAATATTCATGCTTTGAGATTTCAGATCATTAAGTCAATTCTGTTCTTTCTCCATTACAGTCACTTTTCTAGCTCTGATAACCTTTATTTTTTCAGATATCTCTTGCAGTGCTTTCATGTTGGTTTTATAGTCCAGCTATGTTGATGTTACTTACCTCCTTAGAGGCTGCCTAATTAATATCAAGCAAATTTCATTGTTATACTCTGCAAACTACTGTGATTCTTCCTAGCTAACACACTTACCTGCTAAGAAAACAGAAATGCTGAGGGGCGTGAGATAAATGTATCTATTTATATTGAGCAGAAGTCTATGAAGCCTCTCACTCTTTTCTGCTGCATAGCCTTTTCTTATTTTCTCAAAGAAGAAATTTTCAGTACAGAAGAAATCCTTCTTGAGGTTAGCTGAGTAGCTGTTTACTTAGAGAAATGAGAAAAAGTAAAAAGTCCTTCTACAGAAGCCTTTAATTTGGCTTGGACATATTTTCAAATGGCATTTAAAGTACATGTTCTTGTGAATAAATATGTATTGCTTGCAGTCTCTCAGAAGGTGAACAGCAATTTCTATATTGCTATGTTGTTTAGAAGTGCTTTTGAAAACTAAGGTGAGAATTCATTCACTAGATGAATTTATCTTCTGAAGCCCTGCTTTTACAATACTGGGCTTGAAATGGGACCACACTGTTCCTGAAACAATCATCCTCTCCTTCCACAATTCTTTCTAAGGTATAAAGCAAAGTTAACCCCACACTACTGATATGATGAAGAAAACTTAAGGTTTCTGAAGTCTTTCAAATTGCAGTGGTGAGGAACTTGATCCCATTTGTATGATGCTTATTGTGAATGCACAAAATATTTTCTCATCTACATTAGAGATCTGAGAATGCTAAAGTGAATTCATTACAAAAATGTTTACCTCAATGAAACAAATATGAGTAGTAAGTTTAATGAAAATTCAGAATTGCTCTTTACAGTGGAAAGAAGTATTACTGTCTTTACAGAGCTAACCATGGGACTGAATAATACTGATGCTTATTCCTACAGTTTTGTGAAAGCCCTGTTGCATATTATATCTCATTTGTCATACACTTGCTGTAAGTGTGGACTTTTAGACTCAGTTAAATAACCTGATTTTTGCTGATTTTGGTTATTTGTACTTTGGAGAAGAAATAGGTGAAAATGACCACGGACACATGTATACCTTGTGTAATGTAAAATATCCACTGGCTTTAGTAAGAACACTATCAACATAATAATAATTTTATTTTCCTTTTTTAAAAACTAGTTTTAGTTGTTAAAACAGTGATTATACAGTTTTGAGAAGATCTCTTCCACTCTCACGAAACACTGTTTCAAGCTGTTTCATTTGCATTCAGACCTAAATACTTCTGATTTAATAGTCATTTGGACTTTCATGATCCACGTATGTCAAGCTAAAATCCTGTCCTTTTTCATCTAGTGGATTTTTTGTCTTCTCCTTCTACCCCTCTTCCACCATTTTATCCCTGCAGTTGAATTCATGTACCTGATTGTAGAGTGGCAGTACCTTGTTTCACTGATAGCTCTGGGAAAGGACGTAATGAATGCCTTTGGTAAGTGAAAACATTTAGGAAATAAATAGCTGCAGATTACAGATTTTTATAAATGTCAGACTTTGTTTGGATTATATGCTCACAGTAAATGCAGTCACTTTGTATGTGTACTCTATTCCACGACCTGTAAATTGAATAAGGCAAAGTATTCAGCTTTACTTTACTTACAGATATTATTGCATCTTTGCACGGTTGAGGAATCAGAGAAATTCTATTAAGACTCATATAATTATGATGGAGAATTTTAAGACATGCTGTCCTTTCTAAGAGTTTGGTTTTGATACCAATTTTATTTCTCACTTATGCTTAACAAACATCCTTGGCTTTAGATAATAATACAAATTGTACCTTTAATATTAGAAAATATTAACTATAAAATTGGAATCTTATGCCTGTTGCACTGATTTATGCAGTTCCACCTTTGATCCACATTCTTGTTTGGTTTCTAATTTAGGATATTCTGTTTTCACAAAAATCATGTTATTAATGATAAGTAACTAGTAAAAGATGACAGTTTGAATTCAAATGAAAAAATCATTCGAATAAAAAAAAATAGTGTGTGCCACTGTATAGGCAAGAAGTTTTGTTCTCCTCTGAAAGATATCACCAGTCTGATACTTTTTGCTGAGTTAACTTACGGATTGTAACCATATGCAGTCTTCCAAAAATGTAGGTACTACATAAATAATATTACTAAAGACCACAAGTATGAGAAGGGAAGAATTAATGAAGGATTAATATAACCCAATTGTAGACACTGGTGGTCGGCTATTAAATGTGATCTAGTCACAAGACTTGCTTTGTCGGACAGTTCATTTTATTTATCCTTGAGGCTTACGGTGAGATGACCTGAAGAACTGCTTCCTTCTTTCCTGCTCTTTTTCTAGGAAGTGCAGAATGAGACTAGTTTGTCTGAACGTCATTTAGTTAGGGCAGATTAATTTACTCAAGGTCTTTTAGCACTTGAAGATACCAATGACTTCCAGACTTCAAAGCTATTCTTTATATAAGCACAAATATATGATTTGGAAAAGAATAATACTTTACATGATGAAAAAATCAGTTCTTCTGAACGAGATAAAAAGAATGCTGGAAGAGAGCCCTGTCTCTCGTCCCTGTGTTCTCACAGGAAGGGATTTTTCCTCCACTATTGACAATCCAGAGCCGGACCCTCTGGTACTTGCAGGAATCTCCCCGTGTGCTTTGGGTGCCCTACTCCATTTCTGCAGGCCTTGTCCTCCTGCACAAGCAGGTCTCCAGGCTGACGATACCTAGATGCTTGCAGGGAATGCACAATCTCCTCTCCTGTCACTTTTTTTCCAAGTGCTTTAATCTGACCCGAGGAACAAGTCTTGCCCCTGCTGCCTGGCTGTAGGCAATCTACCATAAACTGTGAAACACTGAATTCCTTAAAATTTTACAGCAAAATGGTCTCTAAGAGGTTTGCTTTATTATATATGTATACATATATTTTTATATTTATATTTATATATAAAGGGCCTATCACCTGATTGATAAACATTCTTTGGAACCATTCTGATGGCTGGGGTAAGAACAGGAGTCAGCCATGTGTTTCTTGGGGAATTTTCCACTACCATCTTTCCATTTCTATTTCTTCTGATGGAAAAAAACTAACTCCATCAGAAATGCTAGGCTGGCCTTGTCAGATCCAAAAAAAGACCTTGGACTGAACTGGAATACACCCTGGAGCTTCACCACTCCTGCTTTTCTACTGTCAAAAAGATTCCTCTAGCACTTACTATGTTTTGCTCAAGAACCTGCATTAGTGCCACCTGGTGACTCAGTGTCATGTTTGCAAAGGGGTCTCTAAGTGCAAAGCAGGCAGAGACTGCTGTCAAGGAGAGTGGGCTGGGGGCCAGGGAATTAGGCACCTTCCGAACCTGGCACTGTCCTTTTCTGGATCTGACTCTGTGCTGAGTTCAGCTGACAATATCTCGAGAAGTCAGTTATTTCCTTCATTGGTTACTGATCTTCTGATCTATGCTGAAGATGAAACAGATGTCAGAAAGTGGATTTAGGTAGATTATTTGGTTTTAATTCATAAAGTACCCACACATCTCAGTTACCACAAGTGTCTATAAGTCTGTAGATCTACCTCAATGAGGCTCCTTTATGGAGACAGAAAGGTACAATAAAATCCTGAGTCCTGTCCTCCTAAGACAAACGATTGCATTTTTCCTTCTGCATAGGCCTAGAATTGCTCTTGTGAAAGCGTCAGCTGTCTAAGGATTCAGACTGCATCCTTTCACCAGGAGGTGAATTACCTTCTGCAGGACTGCTCAGATCTCACTCTCCTGTAGCAAGCATAATGGTGAGAAAAAAATGAGCCTTTTTTCCCCCACTTCTGGGTTGGTGCCCTGCTTATTAAGGAATTATATTAGAGTTGGACTGTAGTCTGTCTTCTCTTTTCCCTGTTTGAAAAGGAAAACAGTGAACAGTCTTAGCTCTTTGGCAAAGTGACTGCAGGTGCCTGTCATAAAAATCACCTTCTTCAGTAGATCAATTTTCTCTCCCTGTTCTCTCCCACTATACAGCCCTCCTAAGCACTTGACAGGATGTTGAATGTTCATTTGCAGGCCCAGATTCCTAAACGTCTGTGGTCTAGATTCTTGTCAAGCTCTGTGTCTTTCAGTAGAGCTATTTGTCTTCGTTGCATTGTGCATTACCTGCATCACACCTCTGCCTCTTTTGACTTATTCTCTGTGTGCTTGAAATGGAATAGGTGCAGTAAATAATCCAACTTTTCTCTTGACAGTATTTTCAAATGTATTTTGTTTTGCTTTAAATGAATGCAGGGAATTTTAGCAGCTTCTTCGGGGATGTTATTTAAAAGTCAGATGGATTTTATAGTTGGGAAGACAGATTTGGTATAGTTTTCCTTTCCACATTGTAAAGGAACTAACTGTATGCTACTTATTCATAGCATGAATTTAAGTATGAACATCACCTGACCATTTTGCTTCAGCATGTATATTCACTGAAACTGCAGGGATCGTGAAACTGTGAATCAATAGTTCTCAATGTGCTCATTCATACAGTTACAAAAGGCACTGGCTTTTCATTGTTTCCAACAAACAAACAGGCGTGCCATAATCATTGCACAGTCCTTTTAGTTGTTCATCACACAAAATATAATCCTGTTTAATACTTGAATCACCCTTACGTCAAATCCTCTATTTCATCTTTATTCAAGTATTCCCCAACCTAACAAGGGAAATTGTAATTAGGGAACAGCTTTTGGAGCTGCTTTTATCTTCCTTAATATTCTGTTTTCTTTGTGAAAGGTTGGCTTTCTCCTCTTCATTTTGTGCTCAGAAAGATTGAAGTATTTCAGCATAAAACGATGGACTGCCAGTGCAGACAGACATCCAAATTCATCTTGGAAGAGTCAAGTTCTTAGCTGTAGCAAAAATAGCAATTATTTATGGAGCGGCATTATAATAGGCATTATAAATTTGCAGAAGTCTTCACTGCACACAAAATATCATCTTACATATAATAAATATTTTATTTTATTTTTTAAAATTTTCTAGATGGTTTGGTGTCTTCTTCAAACAGAAACTGATTTTCATAAAAGGTATTTTGCTGTGAAATGTGCTCAGATTTTAATGTAGCAGTAGCACATTTAACCTGGAGGTAATATGTGAAAATGTCATCCAGGACCAAATTCAACAATTACTTTCCACGCAGAACAAAATGCACTTTTTGCATGTGAACTTTCTGAAGTCATAAATGGTGATTCCTTAGAGTCGTACAACAAGAGCTAAATAAACTTTGACAGTTTCAAAGCACTGTAGAAATATCATATCCAAAGTGGAATATACTTTTAACACTTCCAATTTGCTAATAACTTGCCAATAAAAAATGTAGAGATTTGTTAAATAAATGTAGCAATCATTTATGCCAATCAAGAAAAAGCATGAGCAGACTAATTTTCTGCTTGTACAGCTCCCTGTTGGTCACTTGCCCAGAAATGTGCCTGGAGATCTGATGAGTAGCACTGTATGTGTAACATCCATGAACTCTGAATATGCATTACTCCACTATTTTTTTTTTCCATTGAATACATTGGAATCTGCACAATATGATACTGAAGATTCGGTAAATAATGATATTACAAAGTTATCTCTATCAATATCTTGCATAGGTTTGTTCATCTTCTGGAACTGTGTCTGTCTTTTCTTTTGCTTCAGGGAAAGATGGTGGCTTTGAGGCCTCATGTTGTGGCTTAACCCTGGCTGGCAGCTCAGCACCACCCAACCACAGGCTTATTCCCCCATAGTGGGATGAGGAGGGAATCAGAAATGTAAGGCAGAAATCTCATGGGTTGGGACAAAGAAAGCTTTCTAGCTACAGCAAAAGCTGCGTGCACAAGCAAAACGAAACAATTCACTACTTCCCATCTGCAGGTAGACATTCTAGGAAAGCAGGGCCCATCCTGCCTAACAGTTTCTTCAAAGAGCAAATGCTATTGCTCCAAAAGTCCCCATTTCTCCTAATTCTTTAACCCACCTTTTATTGCTGAGGATGATGTCGTATGATATGGGATATTCCTTTGGGTCAGCTATTCTGGCTATGTCCCCTCCCAGTTTCTTGTGCACTCCCAGCCTCCTCGCAGGCAGGCAGTACAAGAAAGAGGAAAAGAGCTTCAGATCTCAGCCACTTTTAGTCTGTGTAGGCTATTTCTTTTAGTGGTAAGCAGGAATGGTTTTATTTAATTTTCATATTGCACTCTTGAAGTGATGTCCTTTGGCATGCCAGAAAATCCTTTCCAAAATATATGGTCTCTAACACACTAAATGAGTCAGAAGGCAACTATGCTGGCCACAAGAGATGTTGGAGAGAATACCTATTGAGCATTTGAGATCAACCATATAGATTGGAAGTAATCTTGGGATTTTCCCGAACCTGCTCTTTTGCTGACATGTAGAAAAAGACAGTACTACTTTATAGAACTCACACCATCAAATTTAGGTTTATTTCTTACTTATGCTATATTTAAATTCAGTATCTTTTGATGCATTTTTTCTTTTCACCTTCATGAATTTCACCTCTGTAACTATGTGTTACAGCATTTACAGTAATGGAATGGAAAGACCTAAATTCAGTTTTGCAATGGAGCATCAACGTAATTTTGTCACGGCATTCCCACTTAGTTTAGCTATCAGCTTTAGGAGAAGGAAACTAGTTTACATAAGATGCTAATATTTCTAAATTTTCACATTTAGGGTTCTATATGCAGTTCTCCAGATCTGAACAGTAAAGGTCCAGTTGATCACCAAGGAGTCATTTACTGTTTCTATATGCTCACATTTGCTGTGTGATAGTTCTGTATGGATTACAATGGCCTTGATATTTTTAAAGCATATTGCCATTTTTTTTCTTTCTCATTTTCTTATTTTTCTCACAGCTGAAGCACTTAATGTATCTGGCATATCTTTTACATATATAATGTTCAGCTGTGTAAATTGTTAATCTTTTCCATTATTTGGGTTGTTTGACTGAAGGCAGTAACCACTGTTAAGTATTCAATACTCATACAAAATAAAAAATAATTCAGATTTATTCCATCTATTTAAAATTGCTCATATATTTGTAGTATCTCAAGTTCTGCTGCCTCTGTTCCCTGAAAGAGCAGATTTTCTCTTAATCCCTGGAGACTGGATAGTATTAGGAAGTCATTAGTGGTGAGCAACCATGTTATTAAGCCTTATGAACAACTTACAAATGGTGTTGCATGTATCCTTAATGGAGCTCTTTATATTAGTCATCTACCCCCACAGAAATTTCTGCAGTTCTGTACTTCTGAAGAATCCAAACAGCATTGTTAAAATTATGACCATAAAGCAAATCTTGGAAAGTCACATGCAAGTCTTGAAGATGTGTGCATGGGTATTTTGGTAGGAAGCCAACTCTTTTCAGTGGCCCCTACTCCACTCAGTGCAGTTCAGCTCCATCCTGTCCTCCTCTCCCAGTCATGCATACCAAGTCCCACTCTAGGATGTCTGTGTAATGGCCCCAGGTGCATGTCTGCTCTGGGAGGTTTGCCTGCCAGAGCAGCCTGACTCCCTGGGGATCTTGGGAGAAGTGTCCCACGTTCCTACTCTGCTCCCTGGCTGGAGGTGGTGGGATGAACCCTGGATGGCAGTGCCATCACTGCCAACTCCTTATCCGAAGGTGTTACACGGCAGAGGTACAGGGAAAATTTTCAGAGAAAGACATATTGAAATGAGTTTTCAAATTGTGAACGTCGACTTCCTAGATGATTTGATATTCCCTGTGCTTTATAAGTAAGCTCTTATTATTTCTGTACTTCCAAAGCGAATCCTTTTTCATTCATAAAATTATCTGATTTTATATTCCAGGGTAGTAGCTGGGTCACATCAGGTGCTGAAGCAAATGTACTGACATCTGAATTAGCTGTCTGATCTTGCTAAGAATGTAACTCAGATGAACATGACAGCAATTGATTTTTATATACCCCCTTTTTTATACAATCTATGACACCTTACATCTGCAGTTTCCCATTATAAATTTTGAAGAAGTTTAATCTCAGAGAAAGCTTTATTCAAACATTGTGCTTATAGATGAACAGCATGCACTCTTTTCCTTTATTTAAAGCAATGCAATTTTGTTTTCATATACTTCTGCTTCACCAGTGTAATCCATTAATACATTTTCAGAAATATAAATCAGAATATCTCTTCCTGTACTGTGCGCATTTTCCTTAATAAGATCTGGGCATGATTCTGAGGGGATTTTTTATTAATGTTTTTACTTTTTCTTTTTTTTACTTTTTTTTTACTTTTTTTTTTTTTTTTCAAGCAAGCCTGTTGCAAATCAGGCTTTGAAGGCTGGTAACAACAACAGTGAATTCTTAGCAGTTGTCTCACACAGCCATACGTCTAGTGACTGGTGTGCTTGTTCAAAAATGTCTGCCCTATAAAAGATGTAATGAGTTGAGTGATCCCTGAGGAATATGATACCCTGCACTTTCCAGCATCACTGGCTGTAATACTGTTACTTGGAACTCTGCATTCATAATTTTGTTATCACTGTCAGAACATCAAATGCAACTTTGATGGAAAGGTGGGGTCTAATTTTTCCAATTACTAGTTGCTTTGTTGAAACTCATCCTTATTGTTGCTCATGAAGATGAAGAAGAATATGAAAAATTTCTTTGGAGTACAAACAAAAATGAAGCATGGTAATTAAAATCCTCTTCCAACTACAGCTCTTCCATATATTCTTCTCTAAAGTGATGTTTTATATTCATAATACGTTAAACATTAAGTGCCGAAAACATATTAAAAAACATTTTCAAAATGCTTTCACTTTTCACCTGTAATTGAGTCATCAATATTAGCAACCAGCTATGAAACTAATTTGGCTTATTGTGTTACTCGTTCTCACATCTTAATTACTGATTAATAATCTTACTGACATTAAAAGGTTCCTTTTGAAATGTAACTACTGCATTGTAATACTATGCTATGACTGTCTCCAAAATTATCTGTGCCATAATATTTCTTTATAATTAAAATAATAGGTTTAAATTTGCAGCTGGACAAGCAGGCAAGTCTGTGAAGCCTAATATGTTCATATGTATTAAAAGATCATCTGTGATAGAGAAGAGAATTAAACATCACAATATGGTTTATTCCTCCAGAAAATGAACTCTGTACTCAAATGTTTTATGGATTTTGCCACCTGCTTACCTTCCTTCATCTGCTGTATATCCCTTGCAAAGATAATGTTTCTTTGTTTAAATCCCACTGCCTCTGGGAAATCACAAAATTAGTGTTTTTCCTTTATGCTAGCAATACTCTGGACATTACATCAGGTCAATCATAGGATAATGAAAATATATTAATGTGTACATGAAGTTCATTTTATATGATACATTATTCATTTAATGTATCATGAGTGAGGTTGAAGCCTGAGCTTCTCCCAGCACTCCCAAGGAGGGCCATTGTCTGGGTTTATGTCTCCATCATCTTTACATGGAATTTCTCCTTCGGGGAGGATTGGTTTGTTATAAGGAGAAGGTTCTTCAATGAGAGGGTGGTTGGCCACTGCAACAGGCTTCACATGGAAGTGGTTATAGCACTGAGCTTGTCACAGTTCAATAAGCATATGGACAACACTCTTAGTTGTATGGTCTTATTTTTGGGTGGTACTACGTGAAGCCAGGAGCTGGACTTGATGATCTTCATGGGTCCCCTCCAACTCACAATTTTCTATGATCCTATCATTCCATTTTCATAGAATGCGGCAATTAGACTAGGGATGTGCTTTGGGACCTGAAGATTATCTCCTTTCAATGGATTTTGAGGAGATATGAGTAAAACATCCACGTCTTTAAGGAGCTTGCTAGTTATAGTATAGTAGTCCAAATGCTCTGTTCACTTCTGAAAACTATTTTTGAATCACTGCTGTTTAATTTTTCCCTCCCTGCAACAGAAACACCAGCGTTTTGGTCACACTAGGCATCCAGTTTCTTTTCTACAGGCTGGGCTACTACACATAAAATCAAATGATTTTTGTTGCATTTGGTTGTCTTTACAGGTGAAATGAGTCAGTTTACTTTCTATACACCAGTTTATCTTAGTCATCAACTCATAATTTACTCCTTGCTGTATTACTTGTATCATACTGATTTTCAGCAAGGTACAGTGAATGTACACTGTCAAGACCACTCCATAGCTCAAAAAGCAATCCAAGCAATGCCTTACACAAACAAATTTCTGCTGCTCCTCGTGACTCTTCTTTCCTTAATGAACTAATCAATAATCAGTGATAGATATGATCTGGGGATAGAAAACCTGTGGAAAGAATTTGCCTTAAGAAATGGTACACCTTCCTTTGAGCAGTTATTCCCTTTCATTCTATGCATCTTCATTTGTGTCTATTTTAACATCTGGAAATACCTTAATGAATAAACTTTATTTTTTCTGTAGTCCTATTATTACTATGTCATTATTATTTTCAGTTTTGACAATTAATCACTTACAATTTAATACAGTAATATTTCAGTTTTTGAAAAAGAGAAGTAGTTGTTGGTTCTAGATGCAATTCCTATAGAGAAGTAAGGCGAAAAAAAATCAGAGAACTGACCAAAGGTATTACATTGCAACTTACTGCTTCTTCTTTGTATTTGGAGATAGCTGCATGAAATCCAACAGGAGGACTTACTGAAAACAGTAGTCAGTTTATCTGGATGACTGTTGTTAAAGAAAGAGAGCTCTCTTTCTTTAAGCAGGTTTTCTACCTACAGTGTTACAAACCCAAACTTCCACTCATTGAGCTTCACCACTTTGGAGAACAGGTAAATGAAAAAATGTTTTAATTTCTCCAGATGCTCAAGATATGCCAGCTTCTATGTTGAGAACAAAATACTGAAGAGTCCTTACATGCAATTTACCTATGTGAAATAAAAGCTATGAAATGTTTACAGTGTAGCATATGCAGCCCAGAAATTAATGATCTGCCCAAGGCACTATCTGACCAATTGTGTTTGTGGTGCTCTGGTAGGCAGAACTTTTTTGGTCCAACTATGACAGCAAAGAAAATGTCTGAGTCAAATAAATCTTACGGGTCACCTCCAATGCCACCTTAGCCTGTCCATTCTGGTAACAAGAAAAATCTGCTTAAATTCCACAGTATTGATGGAGTAAATTCTAAAACTGAGGAATACTTTGCCTGTTTTTTGTTTTTTGATGCTCCCTACAGTTCTGAAGAACAAAATAACCCTTAATACTTCAAATAGTTATTTATCAGAACTGCACTGTTTTCATGAGTATGTGCCCATACTGAAATGAACTAAAAAATAATAATCAAGTCAACATAAACCTTATTCAAATCTCACTTTCAGGTTCCAGAAATGAAAAATGCCTTTTAAAATGAACATGTATTTTTCTTTCTTTAAAGAGTGGTCTATTTTGAGATTGGTTTCTGTAAAATTAATCATTTAAATCCTGTTATTAAAAATAGTTGTGAATATTCAGCAATCAACAGTTCTTCACTTATTTAATTCAAAATATGAGGTGTTTTCTAGCAGTACAATTATTTATGCTGCAAATTATAATATTCAAAGTACGTATGTAATTGATCATGTACTTGTTGAAGAGCTCATTCTCAGCTATTTTCTATTGCTGTTACTGATAGGAATCTTCAGGATGATTAATGTGTTCTAGTATACCATTGTAAATCCACAAGACTTGCAGCTGCACTCTTGCCAAAAGAGAGAAAAGACTTCTGCTCCATAGTGCATGTAATCAAGCATCCAGCTGTTGAAAATGGTATAAAATAATGAAGCATAATTGGAGAACTTTTAAGCAGGATTTCTGCTCTGTCTCATAGCAGCTGGTGCAAGTGGAAACACCTAATAAACAAAAAGTGGCATTACTTCTTCTTACTTCTCCTCGCCATGAGTTAACTAGAAATTGATATATGCATACCCTTAAGAAAAAAGAAAAGTCAACACAGTGGCTGGAGTAAATGAAAACGGGGAAATGATTATCAGAACTATTGACTGTGAATAAACCACCAGAAACATAGACAGACAATGGAAGAAATAATTTCCCGTGACATTACCTGCCAAGGAACAGGTAACCATAGCAGTCCCACCAGAGTATAATGGAGCATTTATCTGAGTGTACATTGAGTAATAGCAAATGATTGCAGTGCTTGAAGAACAGCTCCAAATTGTTTTATTTTAAAGAACTTTTTCTACTTTTACAGGAGGCAACAAAGAGATGGATTTACATTTCTGTTGTACAAAGAAGTTTGTCACCAAGGAAGTCACCAACCCAGCGTTCATAGTTATGTGCTGAGAAGCTGACCTAAAGGAAGGAAACTGAAATACAAACAGAAAATGCTCAGTTGTACATATATTGCCATATACATCACGTACTGCAAGGACGTAGATACTTTATTAACCTATGAGTCTCTGTTAACAAAGACAATGTGAGCATATGAAAAAAGGGCATCTGTAAACCTTTCATTTGAGCAGCATACAAAATGGCACACACTCTTAGGAAGCCAAAGCATGGAATGGATTGGCTGCATCAATGAATCTATTTCAAGTAATTTTATCTTATAAAGTGTTAAATAGTCGCTTGTTCCTAAAGTCAGCACATTTCATTTTCATGCTATTTATTTTGTATCCACACTATTTTAGTCAGAAGGCTATCCCAGCACAATAGCTGGATGTAAACCTTTCATTTAACTGTGTATTTATTTGTGGCTACTATAATTACATGTTTTGTATTGTTGGGAAATTTCCACATAATCTCAAAGGATATAAAAATGCTACTTGGGTCTATGCAGTTAGGATTGGTAGCTATATTACTTGTTCAAATGATATCAGAACTGATTTTGAGCTACGTCGTCACATATAGAAAACACAAGAGCACTGGAGAACATCTGTAGGTAAAAGAATAGAATGGCATCCATGAGAGTTTTTACTATATCCTGATTTAACATGATTATATCACAGTATCTTTGCTTTTGTCCATATCTTCTGTTTGCCCAGCCTTATTTCAGTAGGATGACGCCACCTTTCTTCATAAAACAAGATTTTTAGAATGAAGCAGTACCGCTGCTTTTGTTAATGGCAAGATTCATGGCTGATAGCTAATCTCCAAGAATATTTGAGAGAGCTGTTCTAGGTTTGCAGTCTGACAGATTACTGCCAGAAAACTAGCCAGTTTTGACAAGTCTTTAACAGTTTCTGTCTAATTCCTGACAACCATGTAAGTAAGAATGGGATTTATACAATTATTAATGTTTCTGCCAACTAGTCCTCTTCAAATTTTTCCAAATCTCTCAAAAGCAGTTTAGCAGTTTTAGAAATTGTGCACTGCAAGGCAAATCTTTAGAAAAGATTGTGTTTTGTTTCCATAGGTTCTCCTGAGTTAATTTACACCTTTTGTGAAAAACAGTATAAGTATGTTAAATCATAATTGATTTAAATTTCTGCTTAATATTCTTGTGCCGTTCCAAAGGAATTCATATTTTTGATACCACATTTCTGCTTTCTGTCACAAGAAGAATGAATGCATGTGGCACATTTCTGAACCTCAAATACCAATTGCGGTATGATCATACTTAGAGTTAAACATCTCCAAATTAACTTTTTTAAAGCAGTATGCTATGTATTCTGAGTGGCAGAGGCCAAAAGGATAAAAGGTAGCATTTCTGTTGTATTTAAAAGGATGTTATAGCAGTAATCTTGGTTAACTTTGAAGCATATACCTTTGTTGTTGTTGTGGGCTTTATAAAGAACATGTCAGCGTGGATTTGTAGGTGTAATTATTCACTTGGTGGTTAACATAACAAAAGACCACTGAATAAATCTCTAGATAGCCTGAAACTTGGTAGCTAAAATTCTAGCAGGCAACCTGGTGATTCATATAGAGTCACTGTCTCTCTAGTAGCTTCAGTCCTCTGTTTAAAAGTTTCAGCATAGTCATAAGATTCAGGGTCAGCAGGATGTGCCACATCAGTTGTGAAAATGATCTTTCATGAAGTGAATAGATTATACACTCTCTCCAGTCAGTTCTTCAAGAAGATCAAGTAGCTCTTCTACAAGAATATATCTTATATTAAAAAAATTTTAGCTCTTTACCTTTCAAACAAAACAAGTACTATAAGCCATTCTGAATAATCACAAAATATACTAACATAATTTAATTTCTATACATCTCAAAAAATAAATGATAGTGATAAACTGCTGCATGAAAAAAAATATAGCAGAGATCCTAGTTAGTCGAACTACTATGCATCTGGTAGTTAAGGGGAAATCCTATGAGTGGATATTCGTGGTGTTCAGCAGGCACTTAACAATTTGCTTTGGTGGTGCAAAAGATTGCTTTATTGCATTTATTGTCGATTAACTTGTCACAATCTGAACTGATACCCCTAACCAAATGTAGAAATCTGCACTGAAGATAGCTATATAATAGCTATATACAATCATCAATAGAAACAGCATTCATACTGTTTAAAACTCTTAGAGTGATAGCGCAGATGAATGTGTACTACAAATGTCTAACACTATATCAGATGAATTTCACCCTAAGGCATTAAATATGGTCCAATTCAGATAACTGCAAAACAAATACCACTTCTTTATGTTGTGTTTTATAAACAGTACAAGGATAATTTTAGTTATTACTCATTTGCAGGAAGTAACACTTTGCCATTAAAATCACTTCTAACTACATACTGCAACAGTCACATTACGTTATAGTTTTCATCAGTTCTTTTCCTTTATCTTCCTTAGTCACAACAGGTAGCAGTCAAGGTCAAGTTTCCTATTAGTATTCTAAAACCCACTGCTCCTGCTCAGGAGTTAGTCTGATAACTTATGTGTGTAAGGGTTGTAAATCTCTGGTACACCTGAAGTTTGGCTTCCTGGTGTTAAGGAAGGCAGTACAAGAACCTCAATTTCGCTTTGCTGTGCTTGTATGATTACAAGGAAACATTTTTATTTCAATTCTAGGTCAGAGAACTGGTGTTGTTATATCTAAAATTCATATTTCTTGAGCAGAGAGACTTTCTGATTTCATAATCTTTTGGGGAACTTTCCATATCCTTTCTGCTGCTGAAAGTGTAGCATTACTGTCACATTTGTGCTGGATGTCTGAGATACAGAAATTAAAAATTTTCATAAACAAGACAAGGATGAGGAGCTGGTGTTCAGCATTTTTTTTTTTTTTTCATTTATATAGCATATCAAAAGCAGAGAAGGTCATGAAACTTTGTCAATACATCCCTGAAGGTAGCTCATCTCATCTGTTCAGTTCTCAGCTCCACCTCATGCATCTAGCGTGATCAGAAAGTTGTGAGGAGTGAATCCTCCCAGTTCTTTCCACTATTTTCCCTACAGTTTTCACCCAGAACAATCTGCAAAGTCCTGAATGAATAATAGCACTTCCAAACAGGATTACATACAAAGAAATCTAACACTTGTGAAGACATTCTCGTTAACTGTAAAACTAAAACTTCCTGATGATCCAAGAAACACTTTGAGTTTCTTCACATCAGTTCCCAATGGTTTCTTTTTTCTATTCCATGATTTAAACTTCCATTATAATCAAGCATCTCCAGCTCTTAAATTCACTATAAATTCATTGAAAAGTTGAGTTCAGTAAAACTGCTTTACGTGTGTGTATGGAAACAATATTTAGCAGGAAGAAAAGTGTGTCTAAGTGAGATGGTATGAAACGATGAGCACGATACCTTAATTCTCAGCATTGCTAGCTGCTCTCCTGTCTTGTAGAGAATGTTAAAAAATAATTATCATGCCTAATGTTAAGATACGCACAAATTATTTTAAGTAGCATTTCATATTTTTCCACAATTGAATGACTTTAGAAAGGTCCCTAGATGGGGTTAAAAAGGTCCAAGGACTTCACCATAAAAGACC
>JAOWBP010000001.1:8466649-8493632 GCA_028571105.1 Tragopan temminckii
GCTCCTCTGCTCTGGGCTGAGCAAACGCAGGGACCTCAGCTGCTCCTCATACGTCTTCCCCTCCAGACATTTCATCACCAAGGAGTGTCCCTCCTTTGGACACTCTCTATTAGCTTTATGTCCCTCTCATGTTGTGGCACCCAAACAGCACCCAGTGCAGGAGGTGAGGCTGCACAGCGCAGAGCAGAGCAGGACAAGCCCTCCCCTTGCCCAGTGGCAGTGCTGAGCCTGCTGCACCACAGGGTACAGCTGGCCCTTTGGGCTGCCAGGGCTTGTGTTCAACTTGCCATCAGCCAGCTACCCCAGGCCCCTTTCTGCAGGGCTGCTCTGCAGTCTCTCATCCTCCTGTCTGTACGTACCTCGAGGGTCATCCCATTCCAGGTGCAGAATACAGTACTTGCTTTTGTTAAATTTCATGTGGTTGGTGATTTCTCAGCCCTTTTGATTTATCAAGATGTCTCTGCGAGGCCTCCCTGTCCTCTACTCTTTTGCCATTTGGATATATGATTTTTGTATTATTTTCCCTGACAATGAAAGGGCTAAGGTATCCTTTGGATATGTGCTTCCATGAGTTTTATGATTATTGTTTCTTGAACCAGGTAAGACTAATCTTGATGAAATAATTGAGTAAAACATCAATATAAGAACATGCAATTATGATATATTTGGCAGTTGAAAGTAAGTTTTTCATATAAAGCCAGGGGAATTTGAGTATGTGATGGTAGGTTGGAGTCCCTCCGTATTTTCTGGACTGTGTGAAAGTCCTCTGTCCTTGAAGTCTTTAAATTCTATTGGCCTCTGTTCTCCTGTAAGTCAGCGTGTGCTTACCTGACACAGTAGGTAAAAAAATCAGATTTCTTCTAGCATCTGGAAAGCTATGATCAACCCCTTGCTGTGCTCTACTGGAATGTGCACTAACCAGAGCCATTCCCAAACATGTGCACTGGTGCTCTCCCATCTCAAGCCTATCTTCCAGTGATGCTCTTATGTTCAACACTTGCTGAAATTCCATCTCAGTGGCTATAGTAAATCCCATCAGCTGCTTCTTACCTGTCAAAACTCTGCATCGCTATCTTATTTAGCTACTGTTTAGCTCATCCCTTGTTGCTCTCATTTTCTTTTCCAATGAGTTTTACTGAATGATTGTTTTCTGCTGATTCTGCCAGCCGGTCACTAACTGTTTTCAAACAGGCTTGCCACATCACTTCAGAAATTCATGCTGTGCTCTTCCTCTCTTCTCATTCCCACTGCATCTATCACTGAAGCTAGGTCCCAGGTGGTTGCCTGGAAGCTTAAATAAGTCACTGTGCTCTGTGCACCATTTTCTAAGGCTTTGTTTCCTCTCACAGTACTGTATCTTTTTCAGTTTCTGCAAATGCAGGTTAAGCAGTTGAGTGGTAGACCTCGAGGTGTAAGTGATTTTAGTCTTTCCTATTTCTTTGAATAGTTCAAAGTGAATTTAGTACTTCAGCTTTTACAAGCTTGTCAGAATACCCCATATCTGGGAGGTGTGTGTAGTCAGAATAACAAGAGGAAAGAAATGAAAAAGGAGAAGAGAAGGACCAAAACTATTAACAGAATACTTTAGATAGATAGCTTAAGGAATTTTAGATTTTTGAGGCAGTCACCAGGAAACAGTGTCCTCTAGAATGAAAGATATATTAAGTGCACATACCAAGTTTCATATACATTCTTGTGGCAGGTAGGTTTGCTATTTCTGATGGGAGAAAAACCATTGAAGCTGTAAGTGTCAGGGCCCCCAGCACCTCATACCTCACTTGGGATCTCCATCTGTGAATGGAATTATGAAAAATATCTGTACAGCTGGTAAGTTAAATATTCACAAATTGGGATCAAGGGAGAAGATTTAACAGCATCCAGTACAGAAGAGAATATAAGCGTTAAGCTGAAACATAAGAGACAGTAGATGTTTTAGTCTTGTTCATATGCATCAGTCTTCTGTTTTACTGCTACTCTTTTTAACATGGGCATGCAGATTCATCTTGAAAATTCTGCATGCTCTGATGAGCCATCATAGCTCATTTTCAAAAGACATGAAATGTCCAAAGATCTGTGGATGAGTTAGTAGTGTCTCAGTGTCAGTGCTATGTGGAGATCAAATCAATAAAACAACTACTTATGCAGGAAAATAGAACGCAAACCCTGAATTACAGATGTAATAGCACAAAGTATTAGAGATACTGAAAAAATAGCGTACTTACACAACAGTTCTACAGCTTGGAGAACATCTGATTTTGTTCCACTCAGTAGGATTGTGAGTCTGAGGGTTAGCAGAGGTTGTTAGAATGCTTACTAAATGTGATGATTCACATCACATGCGGCAGCTCTACATACTGGACATATGTGAATAACCATCTGTGCCAATTTCACCCAGAACACTGTATGTACTAAAGCTAGTGTTACCCAGTGGAATTTTGAAGACCTATATGATACGTGTGGTGGAATTCAAATCTATCTGAACTGTCTGCCAGTGTGAACAGGTTCCACTGCACTAGTGTCATAGGAAACATTTACATTTCTTTACTTGCCTATAAAACCTGGAAACTGGAAGAGTAATTGTATGCTTGTTCTATTTTAAAGAAAAATGTTAGCTTGTAATTTTAGTATCCAGGAAACTGATGCTTACAACCCAAGTCATCACACATCACAGGTTCTTTTATTGAAGGGGCTTTGTAGCTTCTCCTTCATACTTGTGTGCTCCTCATTCTTGAGAACAGCAGAAATTTCCACTACTTTCCTAAACACTTTTGTAGATCATAGCAGTCTACTCCATGTCATCAAGCCTGTATAGAAGAGATTCCCCAAGGTAGGTTATTTACCCATTGCTTTTCCTCGCATCTCTTTCCTACAAACAACAAATTTTTTAATATCCATAGCCTGAGACAAGAACTGGGGGATTTTCTCCAACCTTCTTACTCCACTATTTCTCACTGCTTTTCTTCAGTTATAGCATAATCCATGAGGGCTTCTGTCCTTCATTTTCTCCAGTATTTAATGCAGTAAGTTCTTAATGAGGCAAGACAGTGTGAAGGGGAAGGGAAAATTCTAGGTATTACAGTAATATGATTGGCAATATAAATAAAGAGGTGTTTTCTTTATAGTCCGCTGCTCTGTACAAAGAGGGCTGAGATGTACTTTGTACTCAGTCTTTTCCTCTGTTACTTACCTTTTAGTATTGCTTAGGTAAATATCAGAGATAAGAACCATCTGGGGTGACTGCATTAAGATAGATACTGTTTCCAGGGAGGATTCTGTTCATGGCATTCATGTAGAATGGTTTTCCATTCAATTAAATTATTGTGACCAGTCTGCCTTTTTTATCCAAGTCATACAGTTGGCCTTCATCAAAACAAATGGCTTTCTACAAGAAGATGAGATCAACAAGTGACATGAAAAAATAGTGGCAAGTCATACATGATAAATGAAGTTCCAGGAAAACTGTGGGTGCTTTTCACCACTGTTACCAGGTAAGTTCAATTTATTTTTCCCTCAGGGACAGATACTGCAGCTCATGCAGCAAAGTATTGCTTTTGTCAATTACTGATAATAACGATGCGTATTTCTGAGCTGTTGAATCATATTTGAATTATATTTCTTGGTTACTAAACAAAAATATGATTGATATTGTATTTTTTTTTTTTTTGCACATGCTTTTTAAGCTGGTTGAATTCAAGAACAAGCTTGTTTTCAATAATTGTCTAAAAATAGAATCATGATTGCTCTGTAAAATTCCACTTATTATTGGTAGAGTAAAAGTTCTATTCATAAATATGTTTTCGAGGACTTCTTTCAGAATTTCATAGTAACAAATTCATGCTTAATAATTGCCTAAGTTGATAGTTTGCCTATCGGGAACTGAACTAGTTATTTTTCTCAAGTTGAAATGTCAAGTTAGAAGGAGTCTTTTACTCCTTAATTGAAGATACTTCTTAAAGGAACATTAGAGAGGGAAGAGCTGCTACTGGACAGTCAGTGGAGAAAGATTGCATTAAGAAGCAATTATTTATCCCTATATGATAGAACTAATTTACATCTGTTCACAGCCAGCGGGTGACTGATATTCAGAGAGCCTCAGAACTAGACCTTTAAAGAGAACCTAAGCCATCTGTAGCAGTGTAGCAGCACTTTAAGGCATTTTGCGTATTACATACTGAAAGAAGCAGTCGTGGCTTACTGGTCTTTATGTGGCCTGAGGACCATATGGTGAACTTGTATCCAAGCTTACTGTTAAGCAGTATGTACTTGTGCCAAGTCGTGAATACACAGTTTGGATTGCTTTTTCTCTACATATCATCTTTGGCAGAAACCGGAGTGAAGTGGTGACTTAGAAGCTTGTGAATATGGAGGACAGGAAATGACTTAAATTTGTAAGGATAGGTGTGCTAATAATGAAAAAAATAGAAGCTTAGTTTGGGAAACAGTTAATAGAAATATAATTCGAAGTGTTTCTGTCCTCATATCATACAGTGCTCAAGGCCCAGACCAGTAAAACAGTTTATGACCTAATTTTTAAATGATCTGTGGTGCTGATCACATTTGGAGCTGGTCTTTAAGAAAATATTGAACTCCTTGTAAACAACTCATGGACTGACTTCCTACTAAAACCTGGTCACTTCCCTTGGTATCTTAGTGAGTTTTGATTTTTTTTTTAATGCTTTGTCTCAGCTGTAGAAGCTTAGCTTTCTGAAAAGTGTAGCATAAATAGCTGTCTTGATACACTCCTTGAATAGCAAATAGGTATATTTTGTCACATGAATGTTTTTATACTAGCATATAACTTACAGTGTTCTGTCATTGCAGAGTTTGCCTTCTAAACTTCTAGAGGAAGTTACACTTGCTTATACCAAATCTGTACATGAATTTCTGATGCATGGAGAAAAGCAGTAAAAGAGATTTATACTCAGAATTTATTACAGATGAATAGAGTCATGCTGGAATCAGGCTAGAAAAGTTTACTTGTAATAAGTCCTCTGTTTAAAGTGGCAAGTTCCAAGGTAGGCTGGATATGTGATATGCAAGCAGAACAAAAAAATTTACTGAGGCAAAGAAGTAAATATAGTTTTCAGAAGGATTTTCAAGGGAATGCTGAAGAGTTAGTCATTCACCTCCAGATGAAGTTCAGCAAGAGTTGGTTGCCAAAGTCCCTTAAGCTTTCTTATATATTTCATGCAGTAACTCTACTGAAACATATTTACCATCACAGAGCAAGGCTCATCCCTTTTTCTTCTACTTTCCTTTATATTTGATGGCATAATTTCTCAGCTTTATTAGTTAATGAAGGTGAATGTCTTTCATGTTTATGAGATGCAGTTGTGTTCTTTGTTTTGATCACATTATGGAAATGAAAGTGTCCCTATTAAATTGTCTGTGGGCTCCTTAACAAAAGTGTGCATTACCAGAGTCAGGCTTCTTTTCAGTGTGGGAGAAGATTATTTGCCTGTAGATCATCTCTGTGCCATCAACAAAATTTAAAGGTAGTTTGGGATCTACAATTCTTTTTGTTCAATTCCAGATGCTTTTTAAAAAATGTAACTTAAATTAAGACTTGCAGATCACATTGATTTCTTTCTCTCTTCAAGGTCAAATTTCATGCAGACTTTGCTCTGTAGCCTTATTACTTGCAACCACTACTGGGCTCTCTCAGGCTGCAAACTGGAATGGTTCAGCTGTACAAGGGGAAGAGCTATGTGCAGCAGGGCTTTGTATATTTTATATGCTGCTATTGGGAATATGTCTGGCCTCAGCATAGCTGTCGGTTGACTGACCACTAAGCTCCTCCAATAAGAATATCAATATGTTTATGCTGGAATATCTTAAGGATGTGCAGAGATTGATCTCTTAGAACTTTTGAGGGAGTGCTGTGTAGGTATGACCATGCCCAGGTGGACTCCATGGCTAATTTACCTGCAGGATATCTCCCTTGGCTCTCCGTGTCTTTGCTGACTACCCCATGCATTCCTGCAATGAGATAATGTTGGATAGCAAGATACGTGTATAACCTGTGGCTTTTCCTTTCAAAATGGAGGGCTCTGGTGCTATTTCCACTGGGGTGATGGGTGGTTGTAGGGACCCTGAGTTCAGGCTGAATGATGATTACCTGAAACAAAAAATTAGAATGTTATACATTAGATTCTGAGGGCCTTTGAAGTTCCATGGTGTGGAGTGACTGTCTCTCACTGCAACTTCTTTGGCTAGCATGCATGTGCATGTTATGTGTGTGCACATCTGCATGTGAAAGAAGATCCCTAGGGCAAAGCTCTGTAAAACCTCTTGAAAGGTTTGTTAAATGCAGGTTTAGAATGATTTCAGTGTATGGTAAACTAGAACCTTGAGCAGACTAGGAAATCAGTTATGTGTGTTTTTAGTTGATTTGGCAATTTAATGTTTCAGATCACCATGCAGCAGTAGATATAATTAAGTGTCAGAGTGAGAGGGCTAAATGCATGAAAAAAATCTTATTGTATAATTATACTTTTATAATAAGATTTACTTGTCAACTTAAAATGTAATAAGATAACTAACAAGACAATTTGTTTTTCAATATAATGGAGATGTACAGAAGGCAGAGGGAGGACCTTACAAGATGCCAGCTTCACTCTGTGGCTGACTCTGCCTGGTAGCATGCACACTTAATGAAGGAAAAACCCTACTGAACTTAAAGAGGGGGATAGCCATGTAGGATTGGTAGCAGATGAAGTAAGAGTGTGAGTAGGCTTAAAGTTTGGATATGGTGGAGGAGAGAAAGATGAGAGAAAAACTGTGATGACAGAAGGAGGAAGAGTCTGCTGGGTAAGATGCTACCAAATGCGTTCCTCCAATTGATAGAGCAAGACATTTCCATAATGTAAACTTTCAGAGAAAGAAGGTTAAAATAACTAATTGCTTTGGTGTGGGCTGAGAGATATGTATGGAAAGCTATCCCAGACTGGCTGACACATGCTAAGTTGTCTGGTTGTGTGAGTTTTAATGAAGCTTTGCTTAGGGAAACGGAGGTCTACTGAAAGTCAACCAGGAAAAGACAGAAATTCTGAAGAGTTTATACCCAGATTAACTATTTGTGATAGAGAATGCAGTTTATAAGAATGGGAGAACTGCTTAAAGAGATTGTTAGAAATAGTTTGCTACCATCTAAGACTATGACTGGACCAAGGAAAGGTCATGTTCGTAATTTCTGGATCATGAGTCATGCCCTTTACTTGTGATCCCTCAGTTTGTGTCAGTGGAATTGTGTAAGATCAAGTTCATATTCGCAAAGAAGCAGAGGCTAATTTTACCATTCTGGATGGCTTCAGAAACGGCATCCCAAGGATCTGCAAATGAAATCCACCATGAACTACTGCAGTCTGTAACACCATGGCTGCTACTTTGCTTCCCTGTGTCTATCAGCTTCCAGTGACCGCTGTAACCACACCAAGCAATTAGAGAAGTACACCTTCCTCAGAATATATGGAACATAACATAATATATACGTGTAGATATACTGGGGCTAGATTCAGCATCAGTGTAGCAGGTGAATGGATGCAGAATTGTCTCAGAGAGCAAACAGTCCATCTAAATTATCTGCTGATTCTTATTAGACCTGAGTTTTGGCCAGGTGCTGAGGAAGTTGGCTCTTGCTGATGTCTGTGCACTACTGTAGGGATCCAGTGGAGGCATCTACAGGATAGGCTGCAGTGAGAGTGTTGGAGAATACAAAGAATTGGCAACAGTCTTGGTGTACCAGCATGGAGGAAGAAGGTATTTCTGTGATTATCATCCACAGTACAAGTCATGTAAGGCTGCATTCCGTGAAGTACATAAGTTCTGTATAATCATCTACTCTCTCTCTCATATATCACAATGTAAATGCATTCCTGAACAGTGCAGTATAAATATGAATGAAGAAACACATTACACTTTAAATTCTGTGTGTACTGTTCTCTCTGTTACAATAATTAGTACATGGTGGTACATTATTCAGAAAGCGAGAAGTACAGTACCTGAGAATGATGTTTTGTTTTTCTCTTCATAGCTGCCAGATGATGTGAAACCATTTACACAACTTCTGAGTGTTAGTGCATTTTAAACAGGCAAAGAAGGATCCTGTTAGCATTTTGCGTTTTATTTTATCCTTAGTCACCTAACCTGAACATTTGAGGAGTTTTCAGTGCAGAACAAAAAAAATTGCCTACTTGATTTTTTCCTTATTTTGTGGTTGCAAGTCTCTTCAGGAATTTTGGTTTAAGCAAAGAGAATAACAGTTTCTCACTGTTGCTTTTACAACAGTGGAAGAACAGAGAAAGAATTATTTGCTGTGTTTATTTTGTTTCTTCACTGAGGTCTAATGTGTTATTATGGTGCTTGGAGAAACAACTTGAATTGTTGTTTCAGGACTAATTTAAGAGACCACTTAGACATGAATGCATGTATATATAACATGGACATGAAGCAACATTATATTGTCCTGTCTTTCAGAGTGGGGGAATTAGGAACACTCAGATATGCAGTATGGTAAGCATTTAAGGTACAAGTGTACAATCTTTATCATAATTCAGTGTATATAAAGGCTGCAAAGTTTTCTAATGCATTTTTTCATTGTCAGAAAATACTATGGAAATCTAAAGAGAAGTAAAATTCTTCTCTACTAATGTAATATATATTCCTGGCTACTCTACACGGAAGTGTTATTGCCTAAATAAGCCATTGGTCTTAATTTGTTTGGTTATTCGTGGATAGCCAAGATGGTACCTCAAGCTGGCTGCAGCTCTGAGGTCAACATACTCAGATTGTCTTCCATTCAGCATTCCAAAGAGATGAGAATATGTTTCATATTATTACTGTTCATATTTTGTTTGAACACAACATTTTAAAGCAAAACTTGAAGTAAATAGGAAGCACAAACTAGATGTTAAAAAAAAACTAGTTTCACATTCAGCTCTGACCCTGCCCACTGTGTTGTTGCCAATGAATTCTTGCTTCTAAGCTTGGCTGCAGTCAACACTGTGACTCCATTTTACAAAAAAAAAAAAAAAAAAAAACAGCTGAATTTCCTTTGGTCTTGAGAAATTTCCTTCCATTGCCTCTGAGGTTTCTCTGTGTGATGATTCTTTCATGCATCATAGCCCACTGTGTCTGGAGCCTTTACTTCCTGAATATGCACACAAATTCTTCAAGGAAATGTGCAATCTTTTATCTTCTTCCTGAAGTTCTGGCTGCCACCATCCAGAACCACTTTCCTTCTTCGAGAAACTGTTGAAAACAAGCTAGTCAAATACAACATCAAACACATCAAGTATATTATGATGATGGAGACTTGAATTCTGCCAGCTATAATGAAAGATATAACCATACAGCAGCACAATTAGTCAAACCTCAGCTACATTAAAATTGCCTTTCTGGATCCTTCTGCCAGTGCTGCCATGATAGCATGTTCTCAGAATAAAACTTCAATACAAAAGTCAGCTCAGCTAATGGCTGTTTCACTGGTGTTGATCAATGTAAACTTAGACAAAGCATGCATGCAGGAATTATATCTGTTGCTGCATAAGCTTATCTCTAATGCACAGTAAATGTTTTATGCTGTTGAAGATGTATTTTGGGTTCACCGACTGACATTTTTTCAGGCATATTTTTTGATGTTTCATTAATATATGATTTCTGCTATGATGTTCATATATTTATATGGGGTTTATATTTATACCTGGATGCTCAGATACCATCATTATATTGAGCCTCCTTTTCGTATCAAATGAAAAGAACCAATATATCAATATACCTTGATGGTCAACTAGGAGAAATTATCATTTTCTTAGTTTTTTGTGGGAAGAAGTTTTGGCAGATTTCTTGAGCTGGCACTCAGGAACTGTCTTGTTCCTTTGAAAATATGAAAGTGGATTAGTAATGACCTTTGCTACATGTACAAGGGAGAAGGGAAGGAGAACTGTTGCTCACCTTCAGTTTCCAGCATTCTCCCACCTGTTCACGCTGTAGGAAGTTGCTAACATTCAAAGTCAGGTTCCTGAAGAATTGGAGCTTTTGAAGCCCATATTGTAATATTGGCCATTGTTAGTAACTTCTATGTAGTCTTGGATAAAGGGAAGATAAGAGGAAGGGAGGAGGTATTGTATTATGTTGCTAGTTGATTAGGGTCATTTAACCTTAGAGAATACATGTAATTTGATATAATCTGATATAGTACATCTGCAAGAAATACAATTTTCACAGCGGGTAGGAGCTTGTGGGCAGGTAATAAAATCCCTGCACTGACCAGAAACTGTTGTGAACATCTGTTTCCTGACTACTTAAATTATACTTGGACAGTTTGATGCATCTCTGGCATCCATTCCATGTTCTAGTGGAATGAAAGTAGAAGAAAAGAACGACGTAAAATCAGAGAATCCTGTTGGGTTGTAATCTTTCTTTCTGGTCTCTCTATTTTCTTTTTCCTCCAGTAAATCTGTCACATCTTTGTTTAGTAACTTATGGCATCCTTTTTTTCCCTCACTTGTGTTTGTCACTGTCTGCTTACTTATTTTGTGTACATTGATTACAGCCATGCAAGGCTTTAGACTTAATTAAACGGTGTGACGAGAGAAAGAAAATGATTTCTTTAGAAATATCTTCTTGTGAGAAGCCTTGTTGAGTTAAATGCATCAACCAAACCATAATTTCTCAAAGGAATTAGTCTTCCCTGCATCTGAACTCTCAGTACCATCTACACCTGAATTCTGCTGGGCTGGTGTCACATTCTGGGGTTTTATGTAACCTTGAAAAAAAGTTAGGAGCCAGACAATCTGTCAAAACTATTATGGTGACATGCAAAAAAATTGAATTGCTTTCAGCCACTCAAGATATTACAGCAGTGGCATATTTACTTCCCATCTCCATATTAAAGCTACATTTTCCAAACTGTTAAGCTGTGCTCATCCACTTGAAGTGTTAAAGCAACGTGGTAGAGTTTTCATACTGATAAAAGCAGTGCTTTATTTAACAAAAAGAAAAGTCAAAGCCACTGCACGGTTTTTTAACTTCATTTGAAAAGAGCAATAATCATTATTATAAGTTGGAATTATTTGTGTTTTAAGGATCTTTTTATCCCATTTTGGCTCAAGGATATAATCTCATTTTGACATGCTTGCATAAAAATGGGTTGATGCCTGGGGCTTGGCTTCCCCAACTGTAATTTGGAATCTGAGTTATCTATCATTAGTGTATGCACATGCAAAAATGTAGGCCATGTATTTTATGGCAGTGGAGGAAGACTATAGCATGGAATAACAGGGGTACTTCATCAGAGCATTCCTAGGAGATGCTCTGGCTGATATTTGTCTCTGCCAATAGCAGAGAAATCCTTTGCTATACATGCTTGCATAAATCTACTGCACGCATAAAAAGGAACACATTGCAATTCCAGTAATCACACCAGACACAAAAAGGAACTACTAGCTCTTATTCAAATAAAATTCTGTAATCCTTTCCACAAGCTCAGAGCTGCGTTCAGCTGGGAACTCTGAGAATAGCTTATGTGTCTTATGAGAAAAAGAGTATCGTGAAAGACAGAATTATGTGCCTCATTCAAAAAATATGTTAATACTGAAGATTTTTCTTTCCCTGTGGCTAAAGGAGAGACAACTAGCAAGAACCCTGGCCACAAAAGACAACTGAATTTCCTTAGTTGAGATATGAATGCTAATTTTGTCAGATGGGCGTGCTATCAGTCTTCCCAAGCATCCAGGACTTGCCAGAATCTTTTGTGTCATTCCCCTCCCTTATTCCTCAGAATAATTTGTATGCAGATCTTCAGTCTAATTTGCCATCATTGCATATGTTGGTACAGGTAACAAAATTCTCTCTTAAATGCAAGATTCTTCCACTGTTATTTTCTCTTTGCGAAATTGTGCAGAGAATTGTTAATTTGCAAAGCCCAAGCATTCTTCCTTGAAGGGAATAAAACTGAAATATATTTAAAAGCTTTAAATATTGTATTAACAACTCAGAATCCTCTTTCTTCCTCCTCCAGACTCAGTCTTTGTCCTTCTTCTCTCACATATCCAAGTGCCACATCTCCATAATACTTAAGCACAACATAAATACTGAAAAAATGGAAATAGTAAATCTCATTTTTCCTTCTTCTGTAAAACTAGTAACAGGATTAATGCAGTAGGATCTATGTGAAAGGAATTTTCCCAGAAAAACTGAAGCCAAGAAGGTGTATTTTGCACTGTATCTCTCCTGCATGGGAGAAGACAGCTCCCTGTCTCTTTTGACATAAGTTTTGTATCTGAGCATTGAAAAGCATATCCCTCTTACAGATCAATACGTTCCTGTAGAACCTTATGATCATGGAATATAAAGAAAAATAATACCAAAGAAAATAATATAAATTTTTAATGTATATCTACACATATGAGAAATCAAAGTGAGAGAATGAAACTAAAAGTGAAACAAAACTTATGTGCTTTTATATTTGCTGTGATTATTTATGTGCTCGCTTTTTTCTGTATGTACAAAATGTATTGAAAAAACGTAGACTAAAAAAAGTCTCAGGAAGACTTGAGAGGGGAAAATAATTTGATACATGTCCAAAAATCTCCCCTAAACCTGATAAAAATATAACTCGAGGCAGATGATGACTTGTGTGTTAGAAGTAAATTAGCAAATATTATCTCTGAATAGAAACACCTGAGGTGGATTATGGTAAATGATGTTATATTTAGGTTATTAGGCAGGAAGTGGTCACCAGGATGCCATGCAAAGTTAGCCACATCTCTGGCCGCCTTTAACCACTTGGATTCACTGTGGGATTCAGGCAGAATCCAAGTGCTTGATTATCTGTATATGAGTTCCTGTTAAATAACAGGCTCTCATTTCCCTCTACAAGGCACTTCTGAGCATGCATAACTAATACAAAATAAAGATGGACCTAATGCATGCAAAGGTCAATGTGAGGTTGGGAAGGCTGATAGGTAGGTTTGCTGTCTGACACTTAGTGAGATTTAAAATGTCCTGTAGAACTGAGGAAGACTGAAGAGCACTCCAGGTTTATGTACAAAGCAGTGATGGGCAATCTTCTACCTGGAGGATTGAAAGACATTTTTACGGCTGTGCTGCTTGTCATAAAGTCCAAGGTTGTGTGTGTAATGAATGTATGTTCTGGGGCTGGATGCCCTTCACATTTGGTATTGCGATGAAGAAGGCAAGTTCTTTAGTATGTTTTCTCTGTTCTTTTGGTTTCTGCATCTTCACACAGGCATTGCTTACAGGCTGCTGCTGGCAGAGCTGATAGAAAGAACTGCTTCTGATACTCCTTGTCACCTGTATAGTACTACCAGTTCTGTGACCTTTTGTCTTTCCCTAAAACTTCTGTGGGTACTGAGTAAAATGGAGAAAAGGGCTGACCTGATGTGGGGAAGAAAAATCTGAGCCACTGCAGGGTGTTTCCATTCCATATTTATTTTTAAGTTACTTCTGAACATTTACACGTGAAATATATTTTTAAATGTGCTATAAAAGTGTTGTTCAATTTTTAACAACTTAATTAAGTATTAAAATCCTATTCACTTTAAATCTGCAAATTCTAAGGAGTTTTTGCTCTCTACTATTTATTAGGAAGAATGTGTCTCATAATTATTTGTTATGCATATTAAATGTTGTATGAGTATGCAACATTTAAAATGTAAATACTTTTACCAGAATGACAATCAGAGATAAGCTTGGTGCATATGTGAGAGAGGTTAGCTCTTCCTGAAGAATCCATGGGTTTCTGAGCACAGATGTCAGGTGCTCATGAAATAAAAATAAAGCTGCATTGGATCTTCACAACTGCACTTGGGGTACCTATACGCTCTCACAGTGCATACTCCTAGCTTGCAACTCAGAATGCTCTTGCTAGCTTTAAAATAGCCACTGTGGTACAGGTATTTACTACAGGTTTTGTGCCACGCTACCAGCTATGGCAGCAGAGAATGCAAAATGTGATTTTTAAATACTAAGGTGATTATTTTGTTGTGAGCTCTGTGTTACTGTAGCTACACGGCTAATGTTGCTCATGGTGGCTTGCTTAGAAATAGCTAAAGGAGTTCCACGTAAGCTGAAATCACCTTTGGCAGCATTTTATAGGTAAATAGAAATAAGAATGTGTTATTGCCCTTATTTTATGGAAGGGGAGAAAAAGGAACACTGGGCTTAACTAACTTGTCAGAGATTGGGAGGCTGATGGACTATATCTAGGATGGCTACTCAATAAATCTAAGGTCTAATGTGGGTTCTAGTGCATTCTTGCATGATGATTGTGTCACTTAACTCCTCTGAATCTCAAGTTTTCCTGCTCTAAGATGGAAGTAATTATATGCAGCTACCGTATAATATCCACAGAGAGCTGTGTAGTTAGAAAGTATCGCTGAACCTATCAACAGGAAAAATGGGAGGAAGTTAATAAATTTTAAGGCCAGAAGGGAACATCATGATCATTTAACCTGTCCTACTGCATTACTGGGGCCATAAAATTTCCCTTGTGCGATTTCTGAATTAGTCCCCAAACTTGTAGTTTCAGGAAGGTATTCATATGCTTTCTACTCTTGATGCAAATAATTTTAGAATCTGTCACTTTATCAGGTAGCTTTTTTTCTATAGGCAGTAAGTATAGGTAGATCTTTTGTATAATAATAAATACTGTGCCTGTTCTCATTTTCCTTTCTGCTTCAAAACATGAAAAAACCCCAACAATTTAAAACAATGTGATTTACTCAGATGAAATACTGTTTTAATAAAACTGAGAATATTCTATTTCCTTTACTTTCTTTTTATTATCCCTGGAAATGTGTATGAGTTTTGAAAGAGAAAGTCAAAACATGTATGTTAGAGGTTGCAAATTTCAGTAGACCAATGGAGCCACGGCTGCCCCAGCTGTGTTCCTCCTGATTCAGCCAGCAGTGAGGCTGAGCGCATATTCCTGAGGCACATGCAGAAACATGTCTGCACCACATATAAACACATGAAAAGGGCTACAAAGATCAACACAGACATGGAGAGTTCTCTCACGGATGCTGACAGCACCAGTGGCCTCATCCTGCCCTCTTACTTGGCTGAGAAAGATGAAGCTCTGTTGGCAGAAATAGATGTACAGTATGGATCTCTCAAACAGCTTGGCTCATACAGTTTGCCCAGTAGCTGCCTCTGTATCTCAGTCTCCTCGGTTTCTTTCATCTCTTACCATGCATCCCACAGTGTGTCCCACAGCACACTGGGGAGCTTTAAAAAGAATATGGCCAGCAGGTTGAGGGAGGTGTTTTTCTCCCTCTATTCTGCAAGGTAAGGCCATATTTAGAATACTTTTTCCAGTTCTGGGCTCCCCATTTCAAAAAGACAAGGATTCCTGTGGAGGACCACAAGGATAATAAAGGGCCGGAGCTTCTTCCTTATGAGGGAAGGCTGAATAACCTGGGTCTGTCCAGCCTGGAGAAAAGAAGACTGAGGGTGGACCTGATTAATGTTTACAAATATCTTAAGGGTGCTGGAAGCCAGGCTGTTCTGGCTGGTGCACAGCCCTAGGACAAGAAGCAATGGCCTAGAACTTGAACACAGGAAGTTTCATACAAACATGCAAAGGAACTTTATGGTAAGGGTGATAGAGCAAAGGAACAGGCTGTCCATAGGGCTTCTAGAGTCTCCTTCTATGAAGATATTCAAGACCCAGCTGGATGCCTACCTGTGCAACCTATTGTAGGGTAGCTGCTTTAGCAGGGGAGTTGGACTCAATGATCCCTTAAGGTCCCTTCCAACCTCTGAGTTTCTGTGGCATCTCTCAGTACAAAATGACCTGGAGGGCATCTCCTACTGTCTCATGGTGATGGGTGCTCCTCAGTCCCTCATGCTGAGATTCTTCTGGGAGAGTTCTGGGAGGAGCTTGGCAAGGAGCTTTCTCTAACTAAGTTATTGGAATTCTCCTACCTGCCTTGAACCCCTGTTCTTCTTAGTGGGCATGGAGCTGGGCCTTCAGTGGGCTGATGGCTGGGATGGACCTGCAAGGAGCTGGGACAGGCTAGTATTTGTTAATTGGGCTCTCCTGCCCACCTGTGAGCCTCTATGCATCTCTTTGTGTCTGCAGTGAAGCTTTTTGTCCTAGTACTTAACAACTGTATTATTGAAATGTATCTCAGAATCCCATTTTATCCTCCTAATGTTTGTTCCCAAGCAATAATTTTTCCAAATTCTTAAGTGGTGGTGAAACATTTCCTCTTGGAAATCCATATTAAAATTAAGTGGGAATGTTTCCAGCTAGCCTAATTTAATAGTTCTTGTGGTTAAGATTTGTACCTTATGAAAACAATAAAACAGAATATAAATCCTCGTACTTTCTCTCTCTGCTCCTAATAGGGAATATCCCCTCACTCTGCTCTCTTCTCCTTTTCCAACTATTTTAGGATTGGAAAATCTTTGACTGGACATTTTTTTGTCTTTTTATTGTTTGTAGCATGAATTTGTACTTTAATTAAAGTAAACTAAATCTGAGATGGCTAAAAATAAGTGAGATGAAACCTGACCTGCATACTGGTTTGGGGGAAAAACTTCAACATTTTCTCCTACAATCACTGGTGTGTGACAATATCAAATACTTTCACATGTTATTTATAGAAATGCAGCTGACCAGAAAGCTGCATTTAAGGAAATTCAGTAGTCCAGAAGAAAAAAAAAATCCTTCACCTATTTTTGTACATTTTATGATTTATGATAAGTTCATCCAAAATCCTTTTCCTGCAACGTATTCCTAGGAAGTAGGCCTTGAGACCAGTATGAATTACACTGCATAGAATCATAGAATCATAAAATCACCAAGATTGGAAAAGACCTCTAATATTAATCATTCAGTCCAACTGTCCACCTATCACCAATATTTCCCACTAAACCATGTCCCTCAGTACAAACATTTATTGAATGCTGCAAATATGTCACCGGACACCAAACAAATCTCAGCAAACCTTACACCACAAGCTTCAACTTCTGCTCCACCCTTTTGTCAATCTAGCTGCTTAACCATAGCTGACAAGGAAAAATGTGCTTCTTCTCCACGTATGAGGGCTGCTCCAAAACTAATGCCTCCTGTTTTATTATGTTGGCCCACGACATCAGAGATGGATTTTGATGGTATGACAGTAGAGGTTGAACCTTCCCATCAATACTCTGTTACATTTTATTGCCATGTGACAAATGGCAGCAGAAGGGCAGTCTGACAAAATAGTGTCTGACATGAAAGTACGTATAAAGCAAAGGTGTGTCATTGAATTTCTCCATGCAGAAAAAAATGGCACCCGTGGCGCCCATGACACTCACTGATGCTTGCTGAACATTTGTGGAAACCAAACAGTGAATGTGAGCACAGGGAGGTGGTGGGTGGTGCGTTTCAACACAGTAACAACAGTGATAGGAAAGGCAAGCCATATTCCAGATGGCCATGCACAGCTGTCACACCAGGAAATGAAGAGCATCTCAATCAGCTCATCTGTGCAAATTGACGGATTATGACCAAGGAACTGTGTAGAGATCTGAATATCAGCTTCAGTGAGTTGGAAACAATGGTGGCAATGTTGGAATATTGCTAAGATTTGCCAAGTGGGTCCTATGAATGCTCACACAGGAAAAGAAAGAACACTGTATGCAAGTTTGTCGGGACCCGTTGAACAAATGCATACCTGATCTTAGATCAGTGCCGGACCACGGACACGTATTTTCTTCTGTGGACTGGTGGGTGGAAAACAGTATTTGGTGCATTGAGGATAACAAACCACTGAAGATTAGTAGCCTTCCATGGGGAGATTTTAGAGGTAATTCCTCTTTCATCAGTCATAACTGTAATGATTTCTTTCTTAGGTGCCCTGTCTAGTTCTTCAGACTTGTCATCACTACAGATGTTGAGGTTCAGAATGATAAATGAACACCAACTTTTAAAATTCTTTGTGCCTTTTCCAGTTCAAAACTGATAGATATGATAATATGAATGATGAAATAACAGAGGGTGTGAAATAAGCACTACTGTAAAATTTAACTGTGGTTAAAGTCAGCCAACTACGTAATGAGTAGAAGTATTTTGCCAATTCATTCACTCCATAGTCGATCGAAAGATTTGGTAGAAGTATCATTTTTGCAATAAATAGAGCATTACTCTTATTACATGGAGTGAGAAATTTCAGGAACTTAGCAACTCCAATTTAATGCTGGAAAATGTTATTTCTTGGAGCACTAGGTACTTTTATACAGTTATATAACTGAGCACTGCGATCATCTGACTATGAAGTTCTCTTTTTAAAAATCTATTCTAGATATGAGCCTAATGCATGCCTTTTAGAAGCTGCATCAAAATGGGGTGACAATATCAGGCAGTCAGCTTCTGCCAGGGCAAATATCTGCTGTATAGTGAGAGAGAGAGGAAGCAGGATCTGTGCCTTGTAGAAAATCATAACTGCCTCTTGTTGCAGTACTTTTACTGTCACTTTCTGGCTTGTACAAAGGAGCAAGGGCCAAGGGCTGGCACACACTGCCTGATCCCTTGCCAGAATTCAGAGTGGTCAGAGTCCATTGCAGCTGCCAGATGAATGCATTGCACTGGGAGAGGGATGGTGTTGCCTTCACCATTTCTGTTTGTGCCAGCACAATGCAGAGGAAGGTGTGAGTCACCCTGCACAGATTTCCTCTATAGCTTTGATTAATGAAGATTTTTTAAATTGAATTAATTTTTAGAAGGCATGTAATGGGCATTTTCCAGAGGCACTAGGTAATTCTGCCTATTCTCAGCTTCTGTACTGATGTTGGTAAAATTGATCTCTTGTGAAAAGGATACTTTTAAGCTTGAAGTCAGAGAGATGATTTGGTTTAAAAAATGCTGGTGGTTATGTCTTTTGAAGGGCATGGGCAGCATGCATAGATTTCAAGGCTTTTGTAGTCATAGTTTTATTGGGTTCTCCAATTCAAAAAGTATTCTTTACTCGGAATATTTCCCAAATTCATTTAGTTTAGATATGAATTGGCATCACTATAAAATATGTGCTCTGAAGACAAGATATGTCCTAAACAGTACCTGTTTTTTTTTTGTTGTTGTTGTTGTTGTTTGTTTGTTTGTTTTTGTTTTTCTGAAAATGAAGCTGGTTTTAAGATTCACATGCTGGTTGAAAATCCTCTTGCCTTGTGAAAATGGAATGATTTTCTTAGGGGACTTGGTGCAAGGCAGCTTGCAGCAACTAGGTCCTGTAATGAGGACTGTTAGCAATGATTTTTGCCCATGCATGTGTCCTTTTCTTTCAGTGCAGTGTGCACAAATAGTGTCTCTATTTTTTTATTAATTGTTTTTATTTTTTAGCACATTTTGATGCTCTCTGGATGTGATTACTGTATAGCTCTGAAAACTGGCTATTGCACAGGTCACATAACTGTTTTGGTATGGATTTTTATTGCAAATTCTGCCTGTTTTAGAAATACCTGGAATACATACAGTACCATGTAATTAAACTGTGATGGTTCCATTGGAAGTGTTATATGCTATCAAGCTCATATTACCAGTTGAAAAGATATATTTCTTTTAAGATGTGCACAATGCAGTGTGTATAATAATATATCTTTTTGCAATTTATTGAACTACATTTAAATTATTTAATTTTTTGAAGTCCATAAATATTTGTTTGCAAATGTATGACCTTATGATGTAACTGTATCAACTCACATACACCTTAATAAGAACTAATGAAATTAAAAATCAGGGCACTAGCACAGGAAAAACAAAAATTATCTTATATGAAAGACCAGAAGAATGAAAGTAAGAACCAGAAATGAAAATCAGTCACATTTAAAATGAAAGCTGGCACACTGTTCTCAATTCACCCCACTGTGTATAGGTACTGTTAAACAGTAGGTGCTTTGTGACTGTTGTTATCAAAGTGAATATCAATCTCAGGAAAGTTTCTTAGGTGATATCATGAATATGAAAATAATTTTTTGTTGTTGTTGTTGTTTCGTTTTGGTTTTTTTTTTTTATTTGTTTGTTTGTTTTTTGTTTTTTACCAAACTGTTCCACATATGAACTATAGTAAAACCTCCAGTCATGAGCTGAGCATACCAACTTCCCAGGGAACTGAGTGGAGAAACACATTTTGCATTCTACAGACTGGGCATTTTCTTTGCTTCCTTTTTGTTTGCTTATTATTATTATTTTTTGTCACCAGAACAAGTTCTGTGTAAGAAAGTGATTAGGTTTCTTTGTCTACCTTGTGTATAGCTGTCAAGTGAGAAATTTTGGGCTTCACACCTCTGACATCGAAGTTACCACTTCATCAACTTTGTGGGATCCAGATTTTTGTCTAGAAATTGTCTGGATATTTCAGTGTAAGGAGAATCTTATAATCTAAGTGTGCTGCTCTTCTCCATATAAAACTGCTAGGAACTCAATGTCCTCAAAATGCGTTTATAGACCGAGTTCAAAAAGAGCCAGTTCAGTGTAAAGGAGCAGGAGGTACAGCAAATCCTACTCTGGGGTTCCCATTTTCTATGCTATTGCCCCTAGACACATATTTCTGTACTGGTAATCTTGGCAAGACTGGAGTCTACTACAGAGTGCATTCTGATAAAAAATAATATTCAGCCCTTTAGATACTTGGGTTTGTGAAGGAGTCTAAGAAGAAAAGCCATGCTTGTCCAGTAGAATAAAAATTAAAGAAATGAAAACAACCCAAAATAAAAATGCAGATTTTCTCATTTTAAACTTAATAGAAAAACAAATCAGATTACTGTGACTGGTTCTGGTGTTTGCTTGAAATATGAAGGCAGTATTGTATTCCAGCTGAATCTGGGGGATTTTTCTAAAAAACCTTTCTTGTCAGTAGAACAGATGAACACAACGGTATAGGCAGAAGTGTCCCACTGAATTCTATAGATGAAACAAGCCAACAAAATGCCTCACTGTAACTACGGTGCATACATTCATGCAGTGGGGAGAGATCCTGCTGGCAGTGTCTCTGTGGTACTGAAACAATTCTATCCTATTTTCTTTCCACAGAAAGGAACAGCTATTTTCTTGTTTGCTCATCTCCATCTTATTGTTGCAAGTCTTGGCAATCAAACTGTACATGAAATGAATGCATCAGTCTGAATTGCAGGCATCATTTATAATACTCTTTTAGCTTCATATTTTACATAATGCTTTATTATAATTATACAGCTGTATCATGCTTCTTGCCCAGAAATTCCTGAAAACCTGGAATTACTCTTTCCTTGATGTGTCCACAGGCTGTTGAAATTCAGATGAATGTTTCACTTATCTGGGATTGCATTAAGCCTGTAGGACAGTCAGCAATGCCTATACTGGAGACAGGAGACAACTCTTGTTAGTAAATGTATGTTTGAATGCATTGGGATTACTGAATGCTAATCATCTGAAAGTCAAAGGAAGCTTCTTTAAGGGAGCAATGGCTTGCCAAGAGAATAGGAACAAGTCTGGGCTACATCTTTGTATGTAATGAATTCTCATTTCTTTTCAATCTAGTAAATGTCCTCTTTAAAGGTTAATTCTTAAATAGTCACTTGGGAACAGATGTCTCCTTCACTCTGATCTCTGTGAGTCAAGCAGACTGCTATGAAACTCCAGTTTGCCTCTCTTATTATCCACTGCCCACTTCTTTCAGATCAAAACCAATGATAAAGATGATTTCATCTGTTTGATCTGCGTATTTTTTAATTGCTGAACAAAGAAAGGAACTGAAGCAGCTGAACAAACATAAACCTATATCCAGACAACGTACAACTATATTTCCCAAATTTCTTATTGCTATTTGAGGCAATGAGGCAACAAGGGATACATTCTTTCGTATATTATTCACATTGCTGAAAGACTTCAAGGACACTACTGCCTTGGCTGAGCAAAGGACCACATAGGCATGATGTAGTAAACTGCCATTCTCTCCTATTTAGAGTGATACGGATGAAGGCTGATGTAACATCTAAGGTACATCTGTGACAATCAGAAAGGATGCTGTCCTTGTTATACGGCCCTCACGGACTTGGATAATTGCTCCCACCCCCTGCCCCCAGCTCTGAAATTTCTACAAAGATAAACCAGTTTGAAATTGTCTTGACAGAGTTCATTCATCTGTATGAGCAGGGAATGAGAAAGTTCGACAGGCAAATACTTCAGGGACATATGATACCCAGATGAATGCAAGTGCTGCCTGGGATATAGACGACGGTGGGTAAATTGCTTCAAATGAGCCTTATTGATTCCACTCTGTGTTGATGGGGCATATCTGAAGGAGGAAGTTTCATTTAAACACTTGGGTACTGCAGTAATTAAATGAACTCTGGGACAGTTTACGTAACAGACCAGCTCCAGTTCCTCAGGACTAGTGACTATCTCCCTTAAACATGAAGCATGTTAATAGCCAAGCAGCTAATTCTTTATAATGAAATGAAAAAATACCGTAGCACCCTTGCGGCCCTGATAATGTAGCAGCAGATTACTGTTCTGATGAATGGGGACGTTGCTCAGCAGATGTAGTGCTTTCTAGTCGTAGAGGAGGATAGATCAATTTCTTGTTTCTTATGAAGAAGGATGATTTCTTTGTAGTGCTGCTGAGAGATGTGAATATTTACATCTTTGAGTTTATCACCTCCAGAATAAACCAACTGCTTCAGGTATGTTTACCTGTTATTTTTCTTGCTATATTAAAAAGGAACTGTTTTATTAAATAGAAAGTAGTAGGGGATTTGATTTCTGTTCGTGTACTTCAGTTGAATTTCTACAGACTTGCTCCTTGCACTGTATTTATGGCAAGCAGGAAAGGCCACCTCCCATGCTGGGCACTTCTGTCTGGAGCTGTATGCAGGAGCAGGTGGCTCTGCCAAGCTGAGTGCTGTGCTAGGGAGGGCAGTGAGAAGCTGGGCTTCAATAGATGGCACTCTTCCCTCGGAGTCTGCCCAGTCCCTGCCCAGGCTGAGCTGGGGTGGAGCTGGGAAAGAGGCATTGCTCCTCTTGAAAGCTCATGGCTCTCCCTCATTGCAAACCCAGATTGTGAGCCCTTTATGCATTGTTCCATCAGTCAGCTGTGGGAGCTAGTGGAGATGGACCCCGTGCTCCCTCAGCCTGTTTAAAGATGCCAATTAAAAAAAAAATACCACCAATATTTTGGCCCCAAAGCTCCCCATTTGCCTTTACTTGATTGCTAGAAGTGAACTGAGTCTGAGCACGCAGAGGAGCAGAGGAATGAAGTACACACAACTAAACAAGCTCTGGTAGCAATTGCTTCCCAGTTTTTCTCTCAACTAATATCCAAGATCTCTCATAGTCAAGTTTCATACTAAACAAAAAATGACATAGTGACAGAGTTGATGGATGCCCTGGACAACTTCTTCCTGGCCATTACCAAGGAACAGCATTAGAACAGTACTACTGAATGAGTGACATTTAGGATGATACATTATGCTTTGCATAAAGATGAGTCCTAACATAAAAACCAATGTCTGGAATTTATGATGTCATTTAACTTAACACTTGATTTTCATTAATATAGGAAATGTAATGCTCCCAGAGGATAGTCAAAAAGGAAAAGGCAGCCATGTCTTATACTGCAAGCATGTAAATAGCAAATGTCCCCATGTCAACACTGAAGTCTATTTGTAGCATTTTCTATTGTTCCTACTACCCCTACTTTTAGTAAGGTCTTCATGATTCAAAGAATATTTCAGCAGTTTTCTGTAACATTCTTTTCTTATGGTCCCTCCTGATCTCATTTCCCTGCTCAGTCTGTGCTGCGTTTGAGTGTGCACCCCAGGCTATTTTAAGCTCAGAAACATAGTTGAAGAAGCACCGTACAGCCTTTGGTCACACTTGCAGACATGCACTTAGGTGCAGTAGCTCTGTATATTAAATTATAAATAGACAACGCAGAGTGGAAATGAGGATGGCCATTCTGCAGGAAATTCTGATTATCTGTTGGTGTCAAACTGAAAGGAACATCTCACTGTGATCTTGCTTGTGAAAAACAATCTGAAAAAAATGTTTAGGGAATATCAAAATGACAATATTAGTTTTTATAACATATGGAAGCATTGTTTCAGTAAGGACAAAACACTTTAATTTGATGTAATTTGTCAACTATCTGCATGTAATAGACCTATACATATTCAGGGGAAGGGCAGGGGCCTATGACATTTTTTGTATTTTCAAAATAATTACATAACTTTATGTCAGATATTAAGAATAAAATTTTAACTGGTAATCAGGATGAAACTCTTGAAAAATAAAAGTCTTTTGATGGATTAGACAAAGCTCTGCCAGGGTTGCTGTATTTGATTCTACCTATGGAGTAGAGGAATCATAGAATCATAGAATGGTCTGGATTGGAGAGGGCCCTTGAAGATCACCTAGTTCCACACCTCTGCCATAGTCAGAGACATCTTTCACCATCCATCATTGAAAAGGCAATCAGTCTCTGGCTTCTAGTGACTCCCAGCATGCCAGTTCTGAGAGGCTGTGCAATAAAACACTTTACAACTAGCAGTGAAAGAGAATGCCCTGGATTTCTCAAAATGAAATGTTTCAGCTCTATCAAAAAGAAAAGAATAAAATATTTTTGCAAAATCTACAGATGGAAAAATTCCTCTAAAAGTGCTTTGATTTAAGTAAGACAAATTTTTCCATCTGGAATTTCTTAAATCAGTTTTATGCTCCCTCTCTTTAGTGAGTGCTTTGTTACACAACTGTATCTCTCAACAGATGTTCCTCCAAAAGCCTGTTCTGTTGGTGTTTGCTAGAAAAGTGGTTTCCCACCTCGGTGTGTTTGGACTGTAGCTGTACCGAATCTCTTGGCAGTCAGGATGGCCTGACTCAAACAGAGAGGAGAGGTCTTCATAGCACTGCTACAGAGATGGAGATCATTCATTTGAGGTTGGGGTTAACCACCCCTCGTGTAGACTTTACAGAAAATAATTCTAAAATTATCTATCAACATAATCAGATCCTGCAGAGATTCTTCTGTACTCAGCCAGCATTGTCCACATCCTGAAGACTTCAGCCTGTCTGCATGGATCTGTTTGCAGGTCAGATTGACACAGAACAGTACATACGTGAGAACTAATGGTGATGGTTGTACTGGATGATCTTGTAGGTCTTTTCCAGTGTTGGTGATTCTAAAATTCTGTGCTTGACTCTTACCATTAATCCAATTCTATATTGTCTGTATCCAGAAGCTGTCCCTTTATCAGAGATTTATACAGGCTGTGTCTATAAAGTAAATAAAGAAGGCAGGGGCAGGTCTTCACTCTAGAGGCCATTTGGGGCAGGTCTCCACTCTTGAAGCCAATTGGCACTGCGTGGTGTGTGCACAGCCAAAAGCAATCCTGCTCTTTTTGAAACAGGACTGTCACATCCAGGTCACTAGCAGATAAGAGTCTCTGACCTATTATTCTCATAGGCATAGACTGAGGGAGTACATCCAAAACCAGTGCTGGGGACTGCACTACCAGCTTAAATGAATAGGGAGCTGAAGGTCAGTACTTGGCTTGCATCTTGGACTTGTTGACTATTATACATGTCACTGTGCAAAGATGTGACCATTTCCTGTATTTTCTTCTTTTAAATGTTCCCAAAAGGTAAGGACCATATAATTATTATTACTGTTTTTTTTTCCTCTGATTAAAACAGTGAGGTTAGGTGACTTGCCAAGGTTCATGTAAAACTCTTGTACAAAAAGGAAAGCGTATGCTAGGCTCCATGTTACACTGACCACTACTGCTTAAAACTGTGTGCTGACAGACAAAGCCTTGTTCTAAGCAAGGGCCTCTTTTTAGTCCATTCTGGTATGGATAGAAACTTCAAAGTACGTCTAGATTTAATATCTGTATCCTTTAAATCTTACTTATAGCACATAAAGAGTGTAGAGAAACTTCAGAATAGTTGAGAAATAGACGATTAATTTTTAAACACTCTTATCTCCTTAAAAATTTTATAAGATACAGGGCTATTTTTACCTCCTGTTTGTTTGGAGTGAAGAATTTATTTCAATTAGAGTGGCAGCTTCTCACCCCCAAAATGTTCCACAATTATCAGTGAAAAGTGCAGAATCAACAGAAATCTGTTTCGTGAATTGCTCATAAACATAAATCGTTCAGACAATACAGCTCTACTTCCTGCTTGGGCACTTATCCAGGCAGTGCTCCAGCTGAGATGTGTTTTCGATTATTTAGTTTTAATTGAATGTGCCGCTACAGATACAGTACACAAACATCAAGCACAGTAACTGAGTTAATTATGTAATTTTTACCAGGAAAGCCTGACTTTACATCTCCCCTTAATGCAACCACAGCTCCTTTGCAATCCATTCTCACTTTGGGCCCTGCTGGCAGATGGGCTCTGTCAGACACAGCAGCCATGATCCAAGGTGCGACTACCCTCAGCTGCCCCTTGCTGCCCTGGAGCAGGATGGCAGAAGCCGCCATGCCTTGCTCTGTAACTGTGGCGGTCGGGTGGCTTCACAGCTTGCAGCACTGATGAGCTGCAGCTGCCATCTCGGCGAGCAGCAGGTAGGTTTGCCTGCGATGGCCCTTCTATGGAGGCACTGACTTTGGAGGGAAGAGGGGACAGATGGGGTGATAACGCCTTCAGCCACACTTACCAGTCTGTCAGAGCCTCCGGCTTCTTCTAACAGTGCCCTCGCACTGCCTCCACACAAATGAGTTTTCTGTTTAAGTGGTATCGGTACAAATTTCCCTGTGGCAAATGCCATTGGTATGTCGTCTGCCATGTGCACACCCAAATGTTCAAAAACCCAAGTCAGGTTCTCTGCAGTCATGCCACATTAAAGCATTTGAAAATTGAGTTCTACAACTTGCCTTCTGATATTTGAATGGTACTAGTATAAAGAAGACAAAGTGTGTATATATATATATATAGTTTAATTTTGTTATGTTGGAGATGAATTTTCACATAATGGCAAAAACTCTTAGGGGTATA
>JAOWBP010000001.1:8499279-8518401 GCA_028571105.1 Tragopan temminckii
AAGAGGTGCTCTGATTCCATAGTTATCTTCATGGCTTTCCAGTATGTTCACGTATATTTTGTACTGGGGTTCCCAGTGCTGGATACAGTACCAGGCATCTTTGCCAGTGCTGAGTAGTGGAGAAGGACCACCTCCCTCAGCCTGCTGCTGTGCTCTGCCTGGTGCATGCAGACCAGGACGAGGCTGACCTTCACTGCAGAGGTGCATTGCTGGCCCATGGTCAACACAGTCCACAAAGACCTAATGTAGGTTCTGAAGAGCTGCTTGTCAGTCAGTCAGTCAGTCAGTCAGTCCCACACTGGTGCCAATTTAACATAAGGAACATTTTAAAATAAAGCTAAAAGAAAATGTTTTAATCTATTGAAAACAAAACAAAACAACAAAACCCCTCATAATTATGCCTTTTTTTTTTTTTTCATAAAAGGGTCAGAATCATAATTGAGCTTCAGCAATCTGTTTAAGTGCCACTCAGAAAGTCAAAGAAGCATTTTTGTTACCTTGCATATGTCATTAAGAAGCCTGGAATTAAAATATGTAAAAAGATAAAACGTATGTGATAAACTGCTGAAGCTTCTAAAGAGGAAAGAAAAAAAGATGATAACCTTTATGAACAGTTTTACTGTTATCCTTTTCTTTTTTTCTTTCAGCCTTGTTCTAACAGCGCAGCCAATGTTGCTCAATTTTTGTGTTAGACAACGTCTCTTAGGTACTGCTGAATAAATGCAAAGGAATCAGCAATATATTCTTGAGGCCAGTTCTGGCATGATTAGAAACAGACACTTGGGGTTATGACTGCTAGTCGTTCAAGAGCCAGAACTGCAGTTGACTGTATTTGGAAGACATTAACTTCAGTCATTATAACTGAGACTATGGGCACAGAAGAGAAGGAGACATAATTTTCTTGTTTGAATTTCCCACCAACTTTGGACAGCCAAAGGCACTGTGACAGCGCCCCACACATTTTCAGTTCTGTTGACACGCTGGCAGTGGCTAATGATACTGTCCAACATCTCAAACAAGATAAGGTTAGTTATGAAAAAAAATCATATGAGAAACTGGAATATCCCAGCACAAGCATTACAATACAATGCAAAGGACTGTAAGAGAAGAATTAGTGTGTACTCCCTGCCAATAAGGTGCCAGTGAGGTGCCTGTGAGAATGTCCAGAAAGAAACTGAAGTTATGAACTGGTGCAGCTGCAGTTGCACTGATTGTTCCTGTTAGAGATTTGTTTGGTGAAAATCCACCAATTAAAGACCAAACTGTAAAGCTTCAACACAAACATTATTTCAGTTTTTTCTACACAGGTGATAAAGCTGAAGATTGACTGGAAAATGGTCTGTATGCTTCCACAAGTAAATACTTGTGAGAACACGGGCATCAAAAGGAATTAATTTACAAAAAGGATGTGTAATGATGCTGGAACCTGCTATGGTAGGTATACCATTGGGTACCTGGAAAAATATGTTAGAGGGTGTAAATGAATAGAATAGTTATGTTGAACAAATACATTGGGGACCTAGCAAAAGAAAAAGCTAGCAAGAAGCAGAATAACAAGGTAAGGAATGGCCGGGGGGCTCTTTTACTTTGCTGGTTTTTGCTTCTACAGGATTTGATGGCAAAGAAAGGATCTACAGTTGAAATCTTTTTATTCCTGAGTGCCTTGCTGTTCTCTGAAAACATTTGCAGAGCACAGTTTGTTTTACGAGGTCTCTTCTTTCTGCTTTAAAAACAGTAAGAATAGTTCTGTTGTGCATTTTCAGAACTTGATGAGTTTCAAGCCTCCTTCCCATGTGAGAGCATCATCTGAAGAAGGGAACTGTCAAACTACTACTACAAAAAAGGTTTTGTTTGCTAAATAAAAGACAATATCAGCTCCTTCAACAATATACTTGTGTTTAAATTTTATGTATTATATTTGATCTGTATCATAACAAAATAGAGAATAAATACTGTGGAAATTTCAAAGAACATGATAATATTATTACTTCACTCAAATAAGAAGGAATGGCAATATATTGTTGGTTTGTTTTTTTTTTTCATGTCACAGACATGACAGCTTGATAATATTTTGAATGACTATAGCTGACATTTTGTTTGAAAAATTACAAACAATATACTTTCCTGAAGCCATTACACAAACGCTTATTGGGAATGTGCCCTGAGATATTCATAAAGGGTAGCTCTCAGTATGGGGGTGGGGGTTCCTCCAAGGCTGGTGTCATGGGCTGACAAATACCCACCACTTTCCAACTAGCAAGTAAGATCCTCACCCTGAGAAGTCAGAAGTAAAGGGAGAAGGAGTTGCAGAGGCGATATCACGATTATTTAAAAAGTTAGGAATTACTGTGCTTGAGGTAAAATAAGGAAGGCGGATAGCAGACTGTAATGAACTATGTTTTGTGTTAATTTTAAATCACTTTAGGCTGCAGTGTACCTCCAGAGGTTTAGTACTTAAGCATTTATCCGTGAAGCAAGTGTTATTTGTTCTTTGTTTTAGGAAATTGAATGTATTTATCGATATGTTTTTAAAATGGCATTTAATGCCACGTATCAAGGATTTTGATCTCATTGTTATGCCTTTGAATGAAATTAATCAGATTTTGACTGTGTACAATGTCGGTTGCTTGCAAATGTAAAATTAAACTGCATGATGTTTCTGCAAAAGAAGGTAGTTGTAAAGCATCAGGCAGATACTACTGTTAGGAGACTGATTTCCAAAAAGTAATTTTGAAGGAAAACCTGGGGAGCCACAATGCCATTTTATAATTAAGGGTTATCCAATATGTTACACAGAACTCACAGAAATGCATTCAACACTACAGGATTTCCTAGGATAAAGAGCTAAATGACATACCTCACCCGTTAGATATTTATTCCTCAGGACAACTAAAGAAATATTTGTATGTAAAGAAATGATAAAGCTGTAAATGCAGACAGTTGAGAGCAACACCCTCCCTAGGATGGTAGAACTGCAAGTACAATGTTATTTCAAAAGAAATCTTGGAAATCTTTAATGCCTCATGGCTTGAGTAATGAGGGGAAGTCAATATAGATCATTTCTAACACACTGCGCGGTGCTTTGAATGTTACCAAATGTGGATGGATGAATGTCTACACACAGCAACAGTAATACATTTCACAAATCTCATGGCTGAGAGCTGATACTGTTAGTTTGTAGCTGGGGACAAAGCCAAGAGTAATTAAGCCACTATGCAGCATTCCTAAATTTCAGAATGACTTACTGTTATGGGAGCTAAGCATGTATCTACATTTATTCACAAGTTGTTTTTTGTTTTTTTTTTTTTGGTGGAAATTAATTGAATGATTTTTATTGAGTCACATCATATTTTTCCATCTAAATAAATAAATGGAAATTCATTTTAAAATAAACAGTCTCTTTATAAATAAATGGCCTTGGGAAACAAACAACAAATACTTTTTCACTGTAAGGGTGACTGAGCACTGGAACAGGTTGCCCAGGGAGGAGCTGTCATTCTTGGAGATATTTGGAAGCCATTTGGACATGGTCCTGGACAGCCTTGGCCCTGCTTGATGGACCAGATGACCTCCAGAGGTCCTTTCCAATCTCCATCATTCTGTGATTTGGTGATGATGTCCTAGAAAGTCATTGATGAATTAGCTTTGTTGTATGAATATACACACAATTCTACTCACAGTACAAGGAACAACATTACAGCCAAAGGCTGTTGCATGGCCAGAATTTCTCAGTGGTGCGTATATCTGTTCTGACTCCAAGGCAAAAAAGTATAGCTGTAAGGACATCATAATTTTAAGAAAATCTTAAACTTTCTCATGAGCTCATTGACTCAGAAAACCCATCTTTTCTGATCTTAGGATTTAGATGAACATACATTTTCACTAAACTGATTTGCTGGTATTGTTCCTACACCATGTAATTGGCAAAATTGATAGCACTGGTCAGACAAGTGATTGTTCAGCTCACCACACAGAAGATGGAAAGTTTTTCAGTGTAGACTTACTAACAACAGGAAAGGAAAAAAGTAGGAAAAATAGGAAAGTCAGTAGCATGCTCTTAAGTATTTTGTCTACTAAACATTAATAATGTTGAAAGGTTTACTAATTTAATAGTCCAGACTTTCATTTCTGTTCTGAATAGGTTTCAAACTTACCTTTAAGTAACTGTTTTGTAAAGGCAACTGTGGTAATTACTTACATGAAAGAGGGACTACGGAAGTAACTATCAGTTGCATAAGTCACTGACCTTTCTGAACACATCTTTCCTTATGTTTTATTTGCATACAGGTATGTAAATAATTCTCTGAAATCCTGGATTTTCTCCTAAAACTTCTTCATTTGTAAAACTAAACTATATAGAAAAGGATGGAGGAAAAAAGAGAAAAAGAATTTATATAAGTCCAGGTAGCTTTGCATAATGTGAGAATGTCACTACACTTTAATATCTGTTATAACATTTCTGATACTTAATAAAATCAGGTCAGTGCTAGACTCTGGTAAAGGTCATCACAGTGCGTTTTCATTTTATAGCTACAATATTTTCACATTTATTAAGATTATTTTAAACTGAATGAATTAAATGAATGAATGACATACTGTAGAGGTAAATATCAAGGAAGAAGAATTATTATTTAAGTTAAAGGATGGTATTGGCACAAGATCAAATGATTATAAATTGGCCATGAATAAATTTAGAGAGGAAATTGGAAGATGGCTCCTTATCTGTCCAAGAAGTACGCTTCTGGAACTCCTGGACAAAAGGGGAGGAATCGAGTAATTTAAACAGTTTTAAAAGTAACACGATATGCTTGGGAAAAGGGTAGTATAGTTAAGTAGGAGATTTTATGGACTGAGATTTTTCATAGGATCCTGGGAAGTCATTTTGTCCCAAGACACAAATTTGCAGTAACAGTTTTCTGATATATGATGTGTCAGTATTCCCAAAGCAATCTCTCTGATTATATATTGCCAGAGAATTATATCATCCTAACCCATGTTGCTGCATTTTTGTTCAGCAGGGTATAGATGGGGTGCTACTATGCCTTTAATGGCAGGACATCCTCAGATATAAGGTTGATATACACTAATCATACAGTCAGAATAAAACTAGTTGCTGGGCATATGCTAAGAAGAAAATTATTTCCCAGATTTCAATTAGCAGCAGTCCTATGATATAAGGACCTGACTTAGTTACAACTTTGTGGTTTTATTTAATATCACACAGAATCACACAATTGTAGGAATTGGAAGGGACCTCTGGAGATCATCTAGTCCCCAGGTAACTAGCACAGAATCACAGAATCACAGAATGTCAAAGATTGGAAGGGATCTTGAAGTGTAATCCAGTCCAATACCCCTGCCAGAGCAGAAACTCCTGGATTAGGGCTCACAGGAATGCGTCCAGGTGGGTTTTGAATGTCTCCAGAGAAAGAGACCCCACAACCTCTCTGGGCAGCCTGTTCCAATGTTTTATTGCACTTACTGTGAAGAAATTTTTTCTCATATTTATGAGGAACCTCCTATGTTCCAGCTCACATCCATTGCCCCTTGTCCTACCACTGGATGTCAAAGTACTCTCTGCTTTAACCTAGCACAAGTTTCAGGCTTGGCTTTCTGATGTTATACTGGGAAGAATTTTTAGCTCCTAGTGTGTGGTACAGATGTTCTCAAATTCCTTTCAAACTAGGCAGGTCTTGCACAGTTGCCTGAAATATGAGAAACTGAACTATATGAGTTGTCAGGTTTCTTCCATTCTTTGTTCCTAAATAAGATAGACTTCTTGCATGTTTAAGATTTAAGATTACTGTTAAAACTACATTCTTTTATTTTGTAATTCTGTAACCGTTTTCTTATGGGCTTTCTGCTTCATGATCACACTCATCTCTCTTTATTTTGGTACTCCCTGACTCACTATATAATTATAGTAACAGGATGAAGGATGACACAGGAAGTGGGAGCTTTACCTTTGATTCTGAGACATGAAGATTTCCTCTTATGCCTACCCCAGAGCCAATTCTGAGGGGAGGAAACAGGATGCAAAGCAATCAGTATTTCTCAATGGTAAGTCTTTGCTCCTAAGAAGCCTTAAAAAAGGTCTCATGAAGGCCAGCTTAACCATGGAGTTTATTAACCGAACTGAAAAGAGAAAAATGCATAGTACATGTCTATATGATACTTGCCTTTAGTAGAGCTTTGAACCTGGAATCCATAAAACAAACAAAAAATTCCTCCTGCATCTAGTAAGATCTCACAGCTGGACTACAGACCTAATTTTCTTGTAATTTCCATGAGAAGAGATGATGTAGATCTGAAAGAGCTAGAGAAATATCTGTTGCAACTCAATATTTGAAACAGCCAACACATTTAAAAGAAATCATAGTGGGTATTTGGTAAGAGGAAAAAAAAATCTCTTCTGTGAAATACTGCAGATAGTGTGTTAAGTACTGTTTGCTATATGTTGAGCAAAGGTCCACAGTTTGCCAACAACAGCGTCAAGTTCTGCCATAATTTTCAGATCTCATCTCTGTATGTTGTGTACTGTGAATGGCATGGTAGTACCACGATGAGAAATTCTATCACTCCCAATATTCCAGATGTTTGTCATAATGTTCACCCATGAAATTGAATGGAATCGTGAATGTAATGGGTAATGATTCCAACCTTTTGTTCTTTGATTTTGAAAGAACTCAGAAATGACAGGCAAGGATTATCAATTTATGTATTATTTTGTTGCTTCATAATGATGATAATTAATCCAATAATTAATAGTCTTCTTCACTATTCTAGTTTAAAACTTTTTCTTCAGATTGGGGTAAAACAACTTTTCTTATTCCCTGTTGCAAGAATGAACTTTACAACGCAAAGGCTGTCTAAACCCACATTCCAGCTGTCACTAGAAATTTTAGCATATTACAGCAAATAAACCAGTCTGCTGCTGAAGAATAAATGGAAATTAGAACTCTTCAGATATGCTTTGCCCCACCCTGCTTGTCCACGACAGATATGATAAAATGCAATTCAGTAAAAATGTTTTTGATCATGAATCCCTTGATAAAATTCACCTTTCAACAAAAGCATCTGAGTATTTTGTCAGACCTCTATAATTTCTTCATTCTATATAATCTCTAGTTTGGATATGTAGTACTTTCAGTGTGTTCTCAAAGCCATTAAACTATATTGTAAAGACATAAGGGAAAAAGGCCTAAGGACTCCAATACTGTAAAAAGAGTTTCAACTGGCAGAAATGAGACATAAAGAATGCAGGAGAAAAAGTGTACATTAAGTGGGATGGAAAGAGCAGTAAATCTAAAAGAGACCTTGGGGAAGAGAGAGGACAGCAAATTAGACATGAATTTGTAATCTGATATTGTAGCAAAACAAGGCAATGAAAGTTGAGCCATTTATGCAAAAGAAGTGCATCATAAAACATAAAACAGCTAACTGAAGTAAATGCTTTGGCACCTAACACTCCTTATAGTGTGTTTATAGCCTCATTGTATGATCTGAATTACAAATATCGAATACAAGTAGGGTGAAGGGGTAGATATGGTCAAATATAGACCTTGTGAGTAGTATCCATCTTTCCAAACTTTACACATCCAAAAGTTAATTGACCACATTAATTGACCTGTTTTGAGAGCCAGTATGTCAGCCTTTGGATCTGCTTTTTTCTTCAAACATGGGGTGCCTCACAGGTGACCAGTTGAGACAGCTGAACTTTTGGATATCTAAAGTTTAGAGAGATGAATCATGTATTTTTGTTACTGAAAGACCTGAGAGAAATGAGAAGATGAGAATGACGTGAAAGGTGTAGATGGTCTAGAAAGGAAGAATTACTTTTGAAGAAACATTCAAAAAAGACTGAAAACTTCATGGCCATCAGTGAGTATGGGAAAAAATTAAGCTTTGAGGAATGTGAGACAATATTTGTGATGGTATAAATGAATATAATGAGGGAAATTAAAGCGTTATGAAGAGGATTTAGTATTTGATGCTTTGCAGCTTGTACAAGGAACTCACAGTCCTGTGCAGGAGGAGGAAATTAATAAGCTGCAGGGAGAAATTTTGAACCTCCAGTAAGATAATTATTTTTCTCCAACTTTTCACAGTTTGTGACTTAGCACTGCAGTGCTACCAAAGCATTTACATCAGTGTATCTGTAAAATGGAAGGATACTTGATTTGTTCCAATTTTGTGTTAATGTACACCTTCCTTAAACAGATTTATTACCTGAGGAAATTGCAGCTCCATGGTAAATTTAGTAACTCCTCCCACTCAGCAATAAGTTTCTCAGAAAAGCATTCGCTTCTGCATAAGCATTTTCTATGGCAGAACGTTAATTTTCTGTGCCTTTATCTTCCATATGGAGTAAGTGCAAAGAAGATATGCTAACCCCCGGCATTCCTAGTAATATTTTACAGAGAAAATATTTTGACCTTTACTAACTGACATTTTATAGAAAAATCTTTTTTTTTTTTTTTCTTTTCTTAAAAAGACTTTTACTTTATTTATGATAAAATTGGAATTCTTTTTTTTCTTTTCACAGTAAGTTTTGACAAGGTGATGTTTTCTTTTCTTTTTTTCAAATTTACATTTCCTGGTGTAAATGGGTGCATTACCATGAATTTCAGCTAACTGGTATCTTATTAAATGATTCTTTTCTTTTCCTTATTGAAGGATTAGTTTGGTCAACTTTAAACATGTTGACCCATGCTTATATTTGAGGGAGCTCAAATTAAGGGTGATAAAATTATTAATTTGCTTTTCTGTACCCTATGAAGCTGAGCCATCCTGCCATACTGTCACAGTATGCAGTTTGTTTTACTGGATGAACGAAGTTGACTTTGACATTAAATATTTCCTAGAATCAGACTTGCAAAGCTGTTAAGATTACTCACCCAGACTTGAAATCTAATTATCTTTCAGCTTTCTTTTAACATTAGAACGGTCAATAGAGAGGGAAGTAGGGGAAAGAGCCAACTCAAAAATGCCATTTTAGATGTTAATGGTGGAAGATGGAAAGAGAGAGTATTTTCTAAAACTGAATTTAATCTCTTTCCAAATACCACAGGTAAGCTAAAGCACCATCAAGTTTAAATGCATCATGATATAGTTTATGCTATACTGTTTAGTATGCACTGAGTGCATAGAGAGAAGAGCAAGAGAGAAAAATAAATTGAGTAAGTACAAAACAAATAGGAAACATAAGGCTTTTCAGACTAAGACAACATTTCATTGCTTTCTATTTTTTTTTCTTTCTTCTTTTAGATTAAAATACTTTATCCTTTATATTTAAAAGATGTTGTATTTATCTCTGTAACAGCTGGGGCTATTTGTTCCAGGTGATTTCATTTATTTATTATTATGTATTCTAAGACAAATAACTTGATCTTCTAATGATTTTATGGCATATTCCTTAAATTGAAACTTTTTTTAAATTTAATACATTGTCTCTTGGCTTTCTTAAAAGGCAGAATTACTTTATTGCATTTTTCGTAAACAAGGAATTGAAACAAAGTGAAGGACAGATTTGAGTAATGCTGTATATAGATCCATTAAATATGAACATCAGTATCAGGATGTTGGGTTTTAGATTTTGTTTTTTGGTTAAGAAGTTTACAAGGGCTGGAAATATACTTTTAAAGTGATGTGTGAGCTCCTAGAAGGATCACAAATAAAGACACATTTAAATGAAATGTATTTTTCTTAATCAATCCCTCTAAGGCTTAGTTTTAGAGATAACAATTTCCATTCATGTTTTACTGTGAGATGGAAGGAAGAATGTAGGAGTCTTGAAAAAATACAGCTGTTCCTAAACAACACGTGCCTGTCATTACATTAACAATTTTTAGTTTTACTGGCTATTTGTTATTTATTCATTGTTTTAATGAGTCACCAGGAGGGTACTACCTACATTCACTACAGGGCAGACAAAGGAAACTGTTAGCTAGAAAGGAAGTCATGTTAAGGTCTTAGGAACTAAAGGTGGATTAGCATTCAGTGGTGGACTCATTCAGTGTTAATTCATGAAGAAGGAGGAAAGGTGAGTAATGTTTCATGTCTGAGTATAGGAACTTTCCCAAACTCTAAATTTTAGTGCGTGATGATTAGAAGCTAAATTGTGCTTTAGAAACTTCACTGGTATAACAACTTCCCTGTGCTGATAAAATAAAGGAGTGGATCTGAGGGAAATTCTGAAAGTACTTACCTCACCATCTATTAGGAAATGCAGATTTTTTTTTTTTTTTTTTTAATGGAAAAGCAATTTGCAGTTGACCTTTGGCTTCTTCTCACAATCTTCATCCCTCTCACCATGTTCCAGAAAAAAGGTGAAAACCTAAAATCAATTCATCATCCGCACCTGAGCTCAACTTTCAAAGCAGCTCAGTTTTCTAAAAGAGTAATCTGAAAATTTGATTGTAAGACTGACACTAAGGAGCAGGCGTGCTCTCTGATCCCTTCTAAGAAATCTGACATACGAGTGAATCCCAGAGAGTATGATGCATCTGGACCCAAAGCTCGAGTGTAAATGTTGACTTGCATCACTATTATCTGGAATCAGAAGCTGTTTTTCACATTTTCTGCTATTTATTTAAAGCAACTATCTGGCTTGTGCAAGTTGATATATTGGCAGATTATCACTCTAGCTGTGTAACAGATACTCTATGGTATTTCATTTTTTGATGTAAGTATATGTATCACCTTCTCCAGGCCTTTATAATGATGCTGTAGTAAGGGACATGATTTAGTGGGGAAATATTGGTGGTAGGTGGGCAGTTGGACTGGATAATCTTGGAGGTCTTTTCCAGCCTTGATGACTCTATGATTCTACGATTCTACTGAACGGAGGCTGACAGTGAGAAACAATTACCTGCTGAGTGAACACAGGATAACTCGAAGAAGCACAAACTAGCATGCTTTAAACTGTCCTATTTCTAGGCTGGATAACACAGTAAATGGTTCTTTCTACTATGCCAGAGCACCAATCCCTTTGAGATATCAAGCACAGCTAGAGAAGTACTCAATACTTGTTAGAGTGAACGGGAATGTGCCTGGGATTCTGTCTTGGCTTTGGAGTTGATGTTTTAAACAGACTGACCAGGCAAAGTGAAAATAACTAACCACGCAAATAAGTTTTACTTCTCTTCCTTCAAGCTGTGGTGTGAAGTTTTGTCTGTTGACGTCTGTTAATCTTTTTGCAGTACTTAGAAGAAGCACCCTGCAGATATTCAAAGTGCAAACTGCTATGGTAAAAGGAGTAAATGATTTGTACATGTCTTCAAATACCTGTAAAAACCAATAGCAGTATTCTTCAATGGCTCTGCAAAACAATACCTTGAGATCCATAGAATCATAAAATGGTAGAATATCCCAAGTTGGAAGGAAGCCATAAGGATCATGAAAGCTGACTTCTGGTGCCACACACGACCACTCAAAAATCAGACCATATGTCTGAGAGGGTTGTCCAAATGCTGGGAGGGAGGAGCTGTCTGGCTCCTCCCTGCTAAAAGCAGCCGGTTTCTTCATCAGAGGTTGCCCTTACCAGCTGCAGCATTGTATCAGTGTGTTCTCAGGATTGAAATGTGCTGCCCTATGAGTTAATGACATTCACTTTTTATTGTGGCACTGACTTGGTGTGAGTCTCTCAAGAAGACGGAATGTAGGAATCCACCAGAGCGTTCGTGTCCGATGGACTTTTGATAGCTTGCGTCATTTTGATTCCATCAATTCAAATTGAGTGTTTTCCATTGCTCTAGGCCTGCCTAGATTCTAGCTGAATCTTTATTAATGTACATTTATGCATAAGAACATTTCTGCTTGTGACTGGATCTCAACTGGCAGCCCACTGATGTAAATGCAGCCCTGCTCCAACCTCTTGCCGTGTAAACTTGCTCACCGCCTGTGTCTAAAGGTACCGAGTCCTTAGCAGGGAGGATATTGTTCATAATCCATTACTATTTAATTGTATCCTCTCTGTTGATACTGCTATTGAGGGCACCAATTACTTTCAATTGTGCAGGTGGTTTTAGTAAAGCAGACAGTTAGGCTAATGGGAAACGGACTGTGATCATCCACCTCATTTCACAGAGCTGAGAAGCAACAATCTAATTTGAACTGAGTTCAATTATTCTTGACTGCAACTGGCTTTAAACTAGCAACCTTGGTGCAAAAGGGCTTTAGGAGCCACTCAGCCTCTCGATTTCTATTTTACATGTGTAAGACTCTTCATCAGATATATTTGACAGCAACTGGCTCTGATGCAGCCGATGAAATAAGGGAGGTTCCTTCACCACACAGACATTTTAACATTAAATTCTTGGGAACTGTAGGAGAAACTCCTATTAGCTAAACACAAAGATAAATCATTGTCCACCTAGGGAGAGTTAACCTTACTAGAAAAATAATCAAATGGCCTCTGACAGGGTTTTAATCAGCTTATAGGTCTGAGTTTTGTTGTGTGGTCCTAACACTGTGGTCTAAGAGTGACAGTGTTTAGTGCTGTCTCCTGCCTGATATTCTGATTCTGAAAACTTGAGGATGATAAAAGGCAGAAGGAATGAAAACAGGATAGGCGGCAGCAAGCTTTAAGGTCTAGATGGAACTATGCAAATTTGCTCACTGCTGGGTAGCTGTTTTCCTAGGAGGAACCAGGAAGTTTGTGAGAGCACCAGGGAAGTCAGTGCCTTTTCGGTCTTGGGAAACAGACCTTTGTGTCACATGCTAATACTTGCCTTAAAGGTCACCTAGCTGCCAGGCTATCTGATTTTCTCCGTGTAGCATGTTGAAACAGGGTTGGCTCAGACTCACTGTCATGTTGTTTTTCTTTCTGTTTCTCTGCTGGGCTCTAGTCCTGGCTGATCACAGACTAGGTTTGATCTCTTGAACAATGCAAGTAGATCAGCTGGCAGGAAAAAAGGGATATGAAAGAGAGATCAACTCCTTCCAGAGAGTGCATCTTACAGATGGTGGAGAATGTTTTACTATTTCTACTTGAGACAGTCCTCCAGCAGTACCTCAAAAGGTCCACGAAAAGGGCCCAGAACAGTCCCCTAAGGTACAGAGATTATGTTAGAGGGAGAACACTCTTTAACGGACAGGCGAGGAGCACTCCAAAAGCACAGAACCAAGAGGTTGAGAAAAACTTTGGAACCACCCAGTCACACTTCATAATACATCATAGTCTACATGCATGGGTCATACAGGGAGGACTTGCACTATCTGCTAAGTGACAGCACCATATCTACCTGGTGACATCACGTACCTGGTGACTGACAGCAGTCTGCATGATTATCACAGCTGTTGTCCCTTGAGAGATGATGTGCCGTGACTGAAGGACCAGATGTGCTGGATCCTGAGTGACACTGTGATGTTATCCTGAGCTTCTGAAAATTCTGCATATGATGTTGGACCTCCTGCTTGCGTGCCATGGTGCCCTTCTTGTGGGAACTACTCCACGAAGCCTGAAGAAAAAGGAAATGGGAACTGCTGGGGCTTGTGGGCATGACAATGAGATGTTGGGAGATTTCCCCTGAAAAAATGTCCTTCATTTCCTACTAGTTAAGTAGAATGGATTCCTCCAGCAGTGAACTGCTTATCTGTGAGAACAGACTAAGTAGACCTGGACTCTTCAATATAGAAAAAAGACAAGTAAGAACAACTAGTTAGGGGCCTGTAAGGTCCAGGGTGACACTGAGAGGCTAGAGGGTGACCAACCACAGTCTGTTCCAACACAAGTACATGGGAGAATGAATTACAGTTGGAAGGTGAATGGTCCAAGGTATATAAAAGACAGGCATTCTTCAAACAAAAGATAATTAGGCTGTGAAATGCCTTGCTGCAGCTAGTTGTGAATGTTAATAGCTTTCAAAAGCAACTGAACACATTAACAAACAAACAAAAAATATAATAACCTTTACCTAATGATATCTCTTCGACAAATTGTTGGAGGTGAGGAAAGCATTTTGAAGGAGCACTACTACCTTGTTAATTTCTCATGTTCTCTGCTTGTAGCTGCTTGTGGTCACTGTCAGTCAGCAAGCTGGAATTTTGTTGTATGTCGTTAAGGCCCTTCCCATTTAGTTAAACCCTTTTCTGAAAGATGAGCCATGTCATGCCAATGGTTTCTGAACATCAAGTACAGAAAAAAATGGCAGCAGTAAGTATACTCTGGTACTCTATGGTAGATATTCTTCAAAGAACCACACAGCAGGGTGATCTGCTCACACAAGAAATAAGAGCATGGTGAGTTCTACCTGTCTTGCCTAGTTTTCACATCTCCCTGTTTTAAGAGCAGATACGTAATTCTTTAGATCTGCCTTTTTCTTCAAGCATGGAATGACTCAAGGGTGACCAGTTGGGACAGCTGAAATTTTCAATATCTAAAATTTAGAGAGGTGAATCATATTTTGTTACTAGAAGACCTGAGAGAACCGAGAAGATGAGAATGACATGAAAGGTCTAGAGTGTCTAGAAAAGATAAAATTTTCTGAATAAATACTAACATTGATTGAAGACCTCGTAGCATCCTGTGAGTGTAGGAAAATCTCAGCTTTGAAGAATGAGAGGAAAATATTTGTAGTGTGTTAAATAGAATAGAGAGGTATCTCGTGGTCTGTGTCAGTGAGCCTTTTAGTTGTGGAGGTGCTAAATGTTGTGTAACAACTTCTTTGCCATTTCTTGTGCTACCTGAGGCACAACATGGTTGTATGTGATCCATGCAAAGAGGATGACTGTACAGTGGTCTGGACAATGTGGGCATAAGGCTGTCCCTACCAATTGGCTGTGGGTAAAGGTTTCCTCCCTTAAACCAACTTTAAAATTCTTATGAACAAAACCAAGTGAGCTATTAGCTAAAAATAATTGTTTGATGTACTGAATACCAAAATGGTATTTTCAGTGGTTTATTTCCCCCTCTACTAATAGAAATGCTATTCCATGAAGGCAAAAAATAACTGTTATTGTAAATTCATTTTGTTTCTATATTCTGTTCAAAAGTAAATAAGACATTGAGGGGCTGTGCTGAAATTATTATTATTAAAAACAAATATTTTGGACTGGTTGCTAGGTTGGAGGGAATATTAAACATTTCAAAAAATCAAGGACTGATTTACAAAGACTGAGCAACTGGCGAGAATTTCAAATGAGCTCATGTCCTATTCAAACTATGATTAATGTGTCTTTTGTTCTTAAAATTAAATGCTATCAATTTTACCTTTAGGAAATGTTTCTAGAGAACCACGAGTATAGCTTCTCCCTGTAAAGTATCTCTTACTGTTGTAACCATAAAGTCAGGTTTGGCACAGGGAATAGATGATTATGTTTTATTTATCTAACATAGATTTTTAGCAAGGAGCAGACACAGATCTTTTAAATATTCAGTAGTTTCCATTCTGAATAGAAAAATGTAAATATTCTACCCGATTTATTAAAGATGTCAACAAAACAAGCATGATCTTAAAATTGAAGGGATTTACTCATGACTAGCATTCATTCGAGTCTCATTCCTGAATCACAACTCTTAATTGAATCAAATGAACTTTTATCAGATGTCATGAAGACTGGAGTTTATTCCAAGAATGTTTATTCTTTCATTGAGACAGATGGATATCCTGAGCACTGAGGTCCAGTGTGAAAATAGCCTCAAACCATGCTATTTAAGAAACAATATTTGTATCATCTCCTCCCTGCAAAAGGAAATGGATAGATAGCTTGAGTGGAAATTGCTAGTGTAAAATTGCTGAGATGTTTTTCTTTAAATGTGATTATTATCTCAAGCAATCTATTTTTGAGCCAAGAATATAGAGACAACATGGAGTGGAATTATCCATCAATGAAAAGAATTTGTTTGTGCATGACATATCCCTTAATTGCATACAACAATCAGGGGAGTATTAATTGCCTTCTTGATGAAGAGACCAGTTACTTCTAGAAAATAGAAAAATGCCTTCCTGATTCAGCACAGAATTCATTCAAGCCTATGAAAATTTGTATTAATTCAATATATCATTGTTATAAAAACTGCATTGTACATAGCTAATGCAATAAAGTGTAATTTAGCACTTTTATTTTTGGAGAATGTTTGCATGTGAATCCATTCCAACATTATAGTGCCTTGCATTTGTTTTATGGTTACAATTAATATAAAGCAATGCTTTTCTCTTCAAGGAAAACATGATTTAATATTAAGGCCAAGTCTCACGTTTAGTAATTAAGAAAAATAGTTCTGTTGTGGTCTGGTGAACTCTTGAGTGGCATAGACTCTAAACTGAGTGTTTTTGGTGAATCTGTTCTTTCCCTGGAGACATCATTGGATAAAGGAGTTAATATAGTTCAGAGGAAGTGTTGGGGGCTAACACAAAGCAGAAGCATTTCTTACGGAAAACGGGAGAAGCTCAGGACTCATGCCAGTGAAGCAAATTAAATATGGGGCAAGTGCCCAGCACAGCAGAGCAGCCTGTGCCTATGCCTGTGCAGGTGTTGAGCTGCAAACCTGTGTGCTGTGTAATCATGTGTTAGTGCTTTGATGCATGGGAAACTGAGACCTTAAATTCTAACTCTTCTTTAACAGCTGGTTGTTGGGGAGCTCCTCCTTCACATCCTCTCTCATGCTAATAAAACGTGCGGACTGGTGCAAGAAGAGATTTTCAGGCAGAGACGTTGAACTAGCCAGAACATTGAAGGTGATCCACTTAAATGTTTCCCTCTACTGATCTTCCCTAAGAGGGCTTCTAAGTCACCAGAATATATATATATATAGAATATATAGGGTTAGATTGCTTTTTAAGCTTTTTAAATAATTTTCTTCTGCCTGCTGCAAGTCATTGCATTCTGGCTTGTGTTCAGCTAACTCAGAAACTCACTGTGTTGCAGCAAACCCTGCACTATTCCTTCTGGTCTCAGTAAGAACTCTTCCTGCTGCTGCTGAGGGCTGACTGCTCCATCTGCTCTCCATCTGAACACATTCACTGTTCCTCAGGAGAAAAAAAGCAATATCCCCTTCTTCTAAAACCTCCAAATGAACTCTTTTTTTGAGGAACATATCACAGAGCTGAGAACAAGCAGGTTAAATATAAGTAAGCATTTAAGTGGTAGGGGGTTGAAATTATGCAAGGGCCGATGACCATTTAGGGTGATCTACTTCCAGGAGCCGTAACACAGAGAGTGTATGCATACCCAAAAGATGGTATTTTAAATCTTGCTGGAGGACTTGGTGGAAGAGAAAGATGCTTTTGTGTACTGAAAACTGATCAAGGCTGTGAGCAGTTCTCCCTGTGAAACTTAGGTCAAATAACTGTACTTATGTATGTTCTCACTAACCCAAAATCCACCCACACCTTTAAAATGCCAAATGATAAAGCCGTTATGCTGTTTTTTTGATATGTGTTTGTTATTTACATTTTGTCTGTATTTCCAGATATCCCAAATAAGGTTTTGCTTTAATTTTTTAGCAGAATGATGCTTCTGTTGTTTCAAAGGCCTAACTTGCAAGATATCTCTTACTGTGTTTCCCAAGCGAGACACAACAGATGTGCATATGTAGATATGACAGTGGAAAGAGCATACTTGGTGCGCTAGAAAATATTTTATCTTAGATTGTTGATTGAGAGTCAAATTCATCCCTGAAATATGCCAATAGACTTCCACTGAAGACCCTTGGAGATACAGATGTATTTCTGTGGTCAAAACACATCCCTAAAATATTAACAGCCTTTTTGAAAAAGAAGAAAATGATAAAAGTCTTGGACAATTTAAAATAGTAAGTCTAAAGTCAGTGTGAATTCTCTGTGGCTGGAAGCACTGAGAGGAAAATAGAAATAAGTTCCGCAATAATTTATAGGTTTGGAAGATTAATGGAGAAAAGGTGCAGACATACAACAGAGATAAAAAGAAATCCTATCCCGAACAACCCACACACAGAGATCAAAGTTAATTTGAAAACCTAAGTGTTTAAAAAGAAAGCAAGGAACAGCTAAAGAAAAGAGAGGGTAGCACTGAAGAAAAGAAACAACAAGTTAAAAAGAGTTACAAGTGACTACAGAAAAGAATAGTAATAGAAAAAGTAAAAATGGGAGAATATTTCGCTCAGGAAATTGCTGGATATCATCAAAAAAGATCTTGATCTGAGAGATAGTTCAGAAAAAATTGATTGTTTCTTTGTATGAAATTACATATCAATGGAAAACAAAGAAAATGAAATGTACAGTAGTTGCATGTAAGTGTGAAACAGAGGAAATGTTCAGAATAATCCAGAAGCAGAAATTATGTATCAGGGAGGAAAACTAGCTTGTCTTCATCATGGCACTGAGTTATGAGATTATGTCAGAAAATCTGTAGCTGTTTTCCAAATTGCATGCTATTTGGACATTTTCCCAAATGTTTCGGAGAGACTACAGGGCTTGAAAAGGGGTGCTAAGAAATGGGGAAAAGATTAGCATACTATGTCAGAAAGAGAAAGACTTTACCAGTTCTTCCAACTTGTGGCCTTGCATCTTCCTGAATACTCTTCTGTAAAAAGTGACATTTCCTCTTCTCATAATGAATTCTCAGGATGCGGCAGTGGTTAAAAATCATAGAATCATAGAACGGCATGGGTTGGAAAGGACCTCAAAGTTCGTCTAGTTCCAGCTCCCCTTCCATGGGCAGGGTTCCATTTAGCCACTAAATCAGGCACTTGATCAGGCTGCCCAAGGCCCCATCTGTAAGATTATTTTACATCACTGTCTCAAAGCTTGTTGGGGACACAGATGAACAAGTCCAAGCAAGTCCTGGGCAAGGGCTGAGAAATCCTCTGTCTGGAGAACATTGATGGACAGGTGCTGGGCAAGGGTTGAGAAATCCTTTGTCTGAGGGACACAGATGGACAAGGCCAGGGGCAACGAGATAAGCCACAGCTTAATGCCATGAAGCGGTCTTTTGTGTAGGCTTATCTTGAGGAAGATGGCCATCTCAGGAGGTGCCACACATGAGTCTTACCCAAGTGCCCAGGAATGCCATGATGGCAGAAGAAGAAGGATAAAAAAGGGGACCTATATCAATGAGGGGAGGTTTTTTCTGGCAACAGATTCCTCATGAAGAAGAAGAGGTTTCTGACATGAGAAGCCTCACGACCTGCCTCTCTCCCTC
>JAOWBP010000001.1:8520303-8546155 GCA_028571105.1 Tragopan temminckii
TAGGGAACCTGCTTTGGCAGGGGGGTTGGACTCGATGATCTCTGGAGGTCCCTTCCAACCCCTACGATTCTGTGATTAGTGATTAATGCAAAATCCACTTTATCTACCTGTGTGATTATCTTTCAGCCCGCAGACTAAGTCATGTTTTAAAACAGAGGTCCATCATAAACTTCTGATTTTGTTGTGAGGCGTTTTTGTACTGACTACATCTGAGTTTTTCTTAATGGGCGTTTGGTAAGAATTGCAGTAAACTTTCATATTTCGAAATATCTAGAAAATAGTAACAGAACAGGAAACACTGAGATAATTCTGTTTGAAGACTGACAATAACAGAACTATCTATGGGTTACCCAAAATTGTCTTTTTTTTTTTTTTCCACTGTGAAGGAACTTAGTCTGTTATTATATATGTAGGAGAGTAATTGAGTTGCTTTCAAATGCGCATGGAGATTCTATTCTGCTTTCCTTTATTTTGTATCTCAAGTGAAGATTATAATTTTCTAGTGTAAGAAGTGGAAAGTGTTTGCATTAACATTTAGTTTCTAACTTGAGGAATGATGCTGAAGTCATCAGAAGACACCTGTGAATTGTTCCTGTATGCTCTGTCTGTATTTCTATCACATAAATGTTATATACATAGTTGTTAACATGTAGTTATTTAGTATCTTCACAAGCCATCAGGAAAAGAAGGGGTATAACACTATAAGAAAGCTTGCAAGTGATACAAGGTTATTCAGAATAAGCATGGAAGTGAACATGTGATGCAGAAAGAGCAGAAAGACACTCTGAGATAGTGTAATAGGGATAAAATGACACTTGAAATTTCCATTCATGCAAGTGTAAAGTGACAAAGATTTGAGGAGAAAAGGGAAATCCTATTTTGGAATGTAATCATTAGCCATGAACTCAATGTCGTCGCTTGGGAACAAGAACTTGAGGTTATAAAGTTTTTATGAAAATGTCAGAAAAGTGAATAAAAGAAGCTTAAATTTGATGGTGTATGGATCCATGGTGTTCCTACAGAACAGTAATGAGATTGGAGGAAATCTAGAATTGATAAAATTAATGAATATTTTTTTCTGGGAACAGTAACATAACCCAGGACTTGGGTAAAACATAACAAACATAACACAGATCTTAGATATAAAAAAAAAAAAAAGTGGGAAAATGCAGAACATGAGTACAAAATATGAGTGGCATAAGAAGTTGAGTCACATTTAAGGGAAAAATATCACGAAAAGGAAACTAAGACATGTCAGGTTAAAACTTTAGATGAAACTTTTTTATGCATCACACAATGTACTTGTGGAACACTTTATCTCAAGACTCTGAGGGTCCAGAATTTTACAGGGATGTAAAAAGTGACTTTTAAGACTAACCTCTCATTAGATAATAAAAAGATTCTAACATGGCTCAAGAAATCTCTGTGCTAAGATGATGGAGGATGGGAAAATGTTGCATAAAACTTGCACCTCCTTGAGTTTTGCCATAGTGTTGACATTCAAAGATAAGTCATTCAACCTAGAAATACTTTTTGAGTAGCCATATTGGACTACTGAAGCTGTGTTGACAACACTTAGATACATTCCACATAATAAGATTTAGCAAGTTTTTTCAAAACTAACTGAATGCTAATAAAATGTCTTAGATATATCATACAGGAATTCCATAGATAGTTCCATACATAGTTTCCATAGATTCTCCTAGAGAGCAGTGGGATAACTCTGGAAAAATTAGACTGAAAAAGATACTATTTTTAACAATTTTCTATGGGCTCCAAGTGATGCATTTTCATACATTGTAGTCAGAATGTTTCATATTACATTTGGTATATCTAAAATCATATGAAGAAATCTAAAATGGACATGCAAAAATAGACAGCATTTTTTCTTTTGCCATATTTAGCAACTTTTCATGTTGAAAATGAAGGCTTTCTGTCAATTTGTATATTTAGCCAAACATAAAATGTTTGTTTGCTGCATACCAATATCCATATTTTCATGTAAATATATATATATTTTTTTTTTCAGTAAAAACAATATCTAAAACATCCCATCTCTAGTTTTTTCAAACATTTTTGTCTGCTCTTCATTTCATGCACATTTTATTTCAGCATTTGATAGTGTAACCCAGTAGGGAAATTAAACTTCCTTGTTTGGTCACCAAATACATGAGGGGAGCTGGCCTCTTAGCTCAGTCTGTTTCAGCAGGTTACTGACAAAGAAGTCGGCGAAATGAACTGTACAGATAAAAATCAATACAAATATTTAATATAAAATCTGGTTTATGTTATAGGCAAATAACATCTTTTCCAATTAAGTCAAGAAAGCCTTTAGTTAGGTAAACAATTATTCATCAGAACTGAGGGGAGAGTCAGGGGAAGGATTATAATGGGTTGTCCTTTTCATGAGAGTAAACTCTTATTCAATAGAGATGGCTTATTTTAGGTGTTAGGATTGCTCACAGAAGCAAGGGCTTCTGTTCCTCTGTATCTGTTTCACTGGTTACTTTTCCTGGTCTCAAGCAAACATTAGATTTGACCTTCAGCTTCCAATAATCTTTGGCAAAGAGTGGGAGAAGAAAATGCGGAGAGTAGGAGAAATTTGTTCTCTTGTTTTTGAATAAAATGGTGTCATGATCCAGCCTGGTTTCAGTGACAAGGGAGCAAAGGGACCCATCCATGGATCCACGCCCTTGGGGAGTGGGGGGAAGGGAAAGGTAGGGTGATAGACAAGAAAAACAGCAACAACAAGCTAAAGGAAAAATACTTAGTATTACTAATATTGTATTATTTTAATATTTAATTACTAATAATTTTATTACTAAATATGGTACTGAAATGCGAGATAATACAATACAATATGATTGGAATTGAAGCTAATAAATAAAGTAAAATGAAAGAGAGAGTTTCCAAAGCCAAAGTCCTTACTTTAGTGCCATCGGCAAAATGGCCAGAGAGCAAAAAGGGCCACCTTGTGGCTCCAGGTCCGTTTTATCTTTCCCTCCAAATGGGAAATGGAAAAATGAAATCTTCTGGGGGTATTGGATTTGTTTCTCTTTTAGTCTGTTCTTTTGTGAATAATTAAATATACATTATTATGTTCTTTATCATATTGCCAAGTGTAGGTCATTAACCGAAAATTATAGAGAGGTAGAATTATGCTACAGGTGCTTTTATTTTAGTAAAATTTAGTAATTTAGTCTCCATAAAGGTAACTTATACATTCCTCATTTTTATATTAAAATGTAATGAGAATCTGTTTGTTTTTTTTTTTAAGAGTTATTTTAGTTTATATTTGTATGATTTAAGCTGTTCCCTGCCTGTATTTTATCATCTTAGCCTTTTCCAGAATCATCAAGTTGTTGCTCTAATTTTTTGTTCTGGTTTTATTTCCAAAAACTCTGCCGGTATGAGTAGAAAAGTAGACCTTCTGGAGTTGAATCTTCATTAAATATTTTACTTACTAGTGCCATATTATATTTTTCACTTTCATCCTCTTTGTGCTTCACTGGTTACTGGATTGAAAATAAATACTGATATATTGAAAACTCTTTGTATTTAGTTAACTGTTTTGGAAGTATGAAGTTGTTGAGTACATCTGGTATTGTGCATCCCGAAGAATATTTGACTAAACCACATGGTTAACAACAACTTCAGTCCCACACTGAGTGCTGAAATTGATGCCCAGAAGTTCATTAATGTTGTGTAAAAACAGCATGTCAACAGTGCTGAAAGGACTTTAGTTTAGCAAGCGTGTGTCTTCCTGGAGTGTGCTTTTGGCAGATCATAGTTGTTTGGGGTAATGTTATTTACTGAAACACTGTGAGCTGTGGGTGTTGTATTGTCGCAGACACTGAGAGGTCTCTGAGCCTCACTGGAAGTAGTTATTTCTGTTGTGGTTCATTTTCACCTGTGATGTGGTTCACATTAGCTGCCTTCATGTTCTAACAATTGTTTGTTAGTCTATAATTCATATATTAGTTAATGTTCTATTTACTCACTTTAAAAAAAAAATCCCTTTTGTAACTTCTTTTGATGTCTTCCTTCTCTTCCTTGTCAGAGTTCTCTACATAAATTACTTAGAAAGGATATCAACAGACTTCTATGTACTACCGTCTAGCACCATGCAAGACACAATAATTTTAGCTTTGTACTTAGATTGGGGAAGGCCTTCTGGAGCCTCTGCTCCTGAGTTTTGATCTTTTCACAAGAATGATTGCAAAATACAGAAGAAAAAGACATGTAAAACATTCCTACTGGAAAATTTGCTGTTTATGTCACTGGATCACTGTATCTCCTGAAGGCAGCGTCATCAGCTGAGTGACTCCACAATGCTGAGGTGTCAGTTCACGTTCTATACACACTGTTTAGAAGCCCACTTCATTTGCCATGTTAATCCTTTATTCCTAAGAAGGGACAGAAAGATTGCTTCTTTGGATAGGAGTTTGATGCTGGCGGATATTTTACAGCAGAGAAATTTCACTGTATTCCTGTTTGTTCTAAAACAGACTGCAGAATGTAGTGCTTATTGATATCGCCTGCTTCCGGTTAAATAATAAAAGGTGTTTAGCAGTATACAACACCATCTTTTCTCTTGGTTCTTAATGGAAAAGCATAGAAATTTAAATACAGTCACATGCAAGGAAGGTGTTTTTTACTAAAAATTTTAATCGGTAGGAAAAAATCAGATTATCTCAGTGAATATAAGGAAGCAAATAAATAGTTTGTAGAATGAGTGGACTTGCAAGCTAGTATGAATTTAAAAGAGAATCATAGAATGGTTTGGGTTGGAAGGGACCTTTAAGATCATGTAGTTCCAACCTCCTGCTGTAGGCAGGGACACTTCCCTCTGGACCAAGTTGCTCACAGCCTCATCCAGCCTGGCCTTGAACGTCTCCGGAATGTCCAAAAAGAGAATGTTCTTAGATAGGTTCAGATATTGTTTGCTGAACTTCATGATGTCTTTGTGGCATTCAGCCACTCTTATATCTGATAGACTTATGCAAGATTGTGGTGATTTCTCAGTATCATTGTGAAAGTAAACGATCGAAATTTAAAAGAAAGAAGTCATAGAAATAATTCTTTTAGAGGAAAAATACTGTTTTATAGCTGGTTAGAAAATGTTTTTTGTCCTAACTAGCCATTGAAATGTAAATTTTCCTGAAATGTATTATGGTGCATTTATTACTGAAAATCACCAATATACTTGAGCTAGAAAGATGCACTTCTGTTCTTCCTGTTAAAGCACAGATTACTGTCACGGTTTATTGCTGATGATGTATTTTAAATTAAATTAAGAGCAACCAAACCTTTGTCTTAGTCATCACTAAAAAGCAATGTTAAATTATGAATGACAATTCAGTTTCCTGCCTGCGCTGTCTGATAGCTTTGTAGATGCAGTAGTCTAGATTCTGGATGCATAAAAGCAGAGATTTCGCACCAGACTAAACCCTGTGTTTCTGTTATAGCAATATGCACAGCACTAACAGTACAGAGGAGACAGACTGAGCTACTAACAGATTCTGCTTAGAACACTGACATTCATTTTTTGACTGTATCTCTTGTTTTCTTCCCTTTATTGTAATGAGCAAGAACAATTCTGTGCTTAGATTCTTGCATCAATAACATTAAAAGAGTTTAATGAGAAATGTACATTAATAGATGAGAACTGGGTATTAATAGACGAGACATACTGTATTAAAATTCTGAATCTTTCTCACTAGTAGAATAATTATTCCGCCCATTCCTTTCTTCTGACGAATGGAATGCAACTGCTGTTGGTTACCTCTATTATTAATTGTATTGTTTATATGAACTTTAAATACTTTATTAACCTGTTACATGCTCTATTTAGTGTATTATTCTGTAGGTATGTTTTTTAGCGTTCGCACAAGCATTTATTTATTTTTGTCGTGCTTGCAATCCTCTGCAAGAGTGAGAGTGTGTGAAAGAATGCGTTAGACAGTGTCAGATGAAGCTCATTGCTATGCTAACTGCACGACTCTACTCCTTTAGGAGGGCATTCAATCCTTGGCATTCGTTCCCTCACACTGATGTGATAACAGAATAAAGGAGCTTTACAGCTGATTGAAGTCAAGTAGTAGGGCCATTGTAAAGGCTCACAAGAAGATTACTGATGAATACTATTACTGCTGGAGGCTGGACTAGCAATTGTGTATGTCCAGGCTTTCTAACAGAGAATGAATAACAAAAGTATGTGCTAATAATTATGAATTAGCTATGCCCTGTTCTTTTAGAGGGAAGGCGGTGATGTGTGTCTGGCTCCAGTGTGCTAAGAACTGTATGATAAATGTTTACCAAGCTCTGTGAATGATTCAACTTATATTGAGTGGTAGTAGGAATTGTGTTTGTAGTATTTACTTAGTTTTGGATACCAGAATAAATAAAAATTGGGCATAATGTTCTGTCTCAGTCTGGAGTCAAGAGGTGTTTTAATACTTCAGGAAATAATGGAAATCACATTTTCCTCATTTTTAAACTGCAGTATCTTCCTTTTCTTAGACAGGAGACAGATTGAAGACTTTGAATTTATTCCAGTATATCAAACATTCTTTGCTTATAAAATGAGCAGATGGCTGAGATAAAATCACAGACTCTTCCATGGTTTAGTTTGGCTGAACTTTTTTGAAAGTAAAATACTTCAGTTTTCTGATTGTCTTTTCTTGCGGAGAGAGTATAAATGTCAAGTACCCAGCCTTACTGTCATTTTTTTCTACTATCCTTCTAAGTGGTGATAGAAATAGAAGATACAAGAACTTTGTAGGGATTCAGTTGTGAGCAAGAGAGTAGGTCTTACCTGCATGTACTACCTTAAAAAGGTTACTGTATACTCAGAAGGGGGAGGTGAGTTAACAGTCTTCTTTCATTTGAAAGCACTGAAAAAAGTCTCTTAAAATTATCTGCAGTCTGGGTTTTATGAAATGGAAGATATTAAATAGAATTTTATGACAAATTAAGAGAGAAGTAAAAGGAATTTGTGGGCAACTTTACCTCTATTCAATGTGTATTTCTGGGATAGGTCTCCTTTCAGGTTTGACTTTGCATTGACAAATAGTATAGTGCAGTTGGAGTGCATCTATGGAAAGAAACTCTTCAAGGCAAGCCATGATCATTTTGCATGTGTGTTGCACTGTAAAGAAAATATTAACGTACAAGAATGATTGTGAGATGTATTTCAAAATAATGTTTGTGATCTAACCCGAGACCGTGCAGTAACTGTGTCATTAATGTCTGTCTGAGTACTAGCTGGCTCATCAGGGTCTTCTTTTGCCTCCACAAGATCTATTTCATCAAACTTTTTGCTTCCTGAGTGTCTCATTGGTCTTTCTGGCTCTGGCTGGCACAGTCCCTAAGTTCTTTCTCATAATTTTTCTTCTACTCTTTTCTGTCATCACTGGAACCTTTCCTTCCTAGGTGTCATCAACTGGTCTTAAGGGAAGCTCTAAAGAGATTTCCGTTCTTCTCCAGAGGGATCCCCTTGACCTCCTAGTGTCTCTTTGTGAAGGAAATATAACTCACACAGACTGCAAATGTATCTTACCAAACCTCCGAGCTTTCATACTCTTAAGTTGGATCATCTTAAATATCCGTGTGATTACTGTACACTGCATTGTATAACTTTAATATGTCTTCTGTTGTTGTTGATAGATGACAATAATTAGACTCTGTATGCTGTGATTTTTTTTTGTCCTTTATCTGTCTTTGAGAACAATGACAGTAATTTTGGAGATTGTGTTGATACCTTGGAAAGGAAAAGGTATGAAAAGTAATAAATGAAAACGATGCGTCCAACCTATATTTGCTCTGAATTTGTTTGTAATGGAACTTTTATGAAACACAATAAAAATGCAAGTTTCATGTTGTGAAATTGTAATACCTAGAATAAGCTAAATAGATATAAAAAGCTATAAAGCAGGTTTTCTTGCATTCTGGGAAGAAAGGCATAGTTTATTTCAGAATGGAAATATATAATAGCAGATAGAGAGTGCTTGTGATTTCCTGCTTCTGTGTTTAAATACTGTCAGTGCTGTTGTTTTTTCACTTTTGCAAAAATTTATGGATAAAAATGGCCAGATGACCTTAATAGTCTACCATTTTCTTTTCTTTGCATAAATGGGGAACAGATTACTTGAAACTCATTTATAAAATTATAAATAGGGTGAGCCCAATATAAACTACCAATCTTCCAAATATCCTTTAATAAATGTAGGTGAAAAAAAAAATAATGTGTATGTTGTTATTGAATATCTTTTAACAAAATTAACAGCAGCATTTTCATGACAGAGGCCTTTAGTTCTAATAGTCTTCCTATTTGTTAATAAAGTTTTTTTCTTCCAACTAGATCTTTTCTTTGTAGTTACTTATCAAACCTGCAGAAAAGCAGCGTGTTAGAAGGAAAATAAATCAGTCTGTCCTTTCTGAAAGGTATAAACAACGTTCCTTAATGATACTTTTTTAAAGCGTAGATCGCAGATAGATAAAAGTTGTCTCTTGAGTATGTTTTAGCTTCAGTTTAGTATTTCAGGACAAATTATCTTTAAGTAGTTGATTATAGCTGTTTTGTTTTTAAAAAATCCAACATCTGCTTTATTAAAAAACCAAACATTTTCATAATTAAATATTTTTTGAAATTTCTATAAAAATGCAGTTTGAAATACATTTTTGTTGCCACTTCTTGAAATTAAATATTTAAGCATAGACCAAGTGCCTTTATGATTGCAGTATATATATTTATTGAAATACCATTTTTCTTCATTTCTCTTTTACTATTTTATATATATTTTAATTATTACTTAAATTAATTATTTTTGTCACCTGCCCTGTAGCATTTTATGGAAACTGAAATCTGGTGCTTGAATCCCTGTAGGCTCTCAGTGAGCAGTACGTGGTAACCTCTTAACTTCACGCTTATTTCCATAATAGCAGCACCTGTCATTTTTCATAAATATTAATTTGGTTTATAGTTTAAGATTCCAGGGTTATAGTGGCTTTTTACAGCCTTCTAAGACTAGCCATGCTTTATTGAGATAACAGGAAAAAAAAACAGTTGTAGAAATGTTCTTAATAGAATACTGCCTCAAAATTATGTGACCAAATACAGATTCTTGAAAGGTGTCCACGATCCATCTTCAGTAGCATGAAGCTTGCTTGGAAAACTGTGGAACTTTCAGAATCATTTAGTTGTTTAATGTCGCTATTTCTATCCCAGAACCTGTCCTTGCATCTGGACAAGCGGTTTCTGCATTGCTCTGGGAGTCTCTTCACTGTGTAAATCTTAACTAGAACTGCAGATGCACTGATTTCTTTCTTTCACAGCTCCTTTTGGAATGATTGGTTAGAGCACATTTTTGATAATAGCACTGTACTGTATCCACTTTGGAATGATCTACAAACTCTGTTAGTAAATGGTGAGCTTCGTCTTTCCACAGGGCCGTTCCATGATAGCAAAAATTTTATAGTGGTAAGTTTTCAACACTAGCCTGGGTAATAACTTTTATGAAAAAAAAAATTCTGAAATGAGATAAGATGATCAGTACTGGCAATCATATTAACTCTGCGGAGTTGGAAGTCAAGGAACAGCAAAATATACAAAGTAACTGGGGATGACTGGGCTTTAAGCAACTTGGTCAAGTAGAAAGTGTCTCTGCCTATAGTAGGAGGACTGGAACTAGAGAATCCCTTCCAACCCAAACCATTCTGCGAACTGTGTAAAAAACATTTTAGCTAGGAACTGAATGAAGCTGTATTTGCAGCTTAAATGATGTGTGAGTTATTAAAGCACTCGTACTGGCTTAAACTGATGTTTGAACATACAGCTCGACATCCTGCTTTTTAACAGAAGTACATTCTAGTCACACTTTATAGTCTAAAAGTTCAGAGTAGTTTTTTTTTTTGTTTTTTTGTTTTGTTTTTTGGCAACATAATAAACTGAAGTTCAGACTAGTCTTCACTGGTATAAACAAAATAATATAGGGAAAATCAGTTTAATTTGAAAAATATTGGGAAGCTGAAGAACAGGCACAGTTAAATTATGTTTTGATATACATCTATTATTTTTTTTTGTTCATAGATCAGGTAGACAATATTCTGTTTGATTTCTCTTGTAATTTTCTAGAGGCTGAATTGTTATTTTGCTAAATATTTGTTTCTGTCATTTTGTTGATAACATTCATTCTGAAGCCAGGCAGTATGGCTGTTTTTTCCATGATTGTCTCCTTACTGCTTGTTATAATTTATAAAAGAGATTCTAAGGAAATTAAATGGAAGTGCATTTTTTTGTTCTTTTACTATATTTTTAAGCTGTAGGCACTTTCATGACAGCATTAATAAAATCAGTTGTAAAATGTTTCTGAAAGTTCTGAGGAGCGTTTAGGAATCTAATGCAGTATATAGAGCTTGGGTTGTTTCAGTAGGACTAGGATTTTAGGTTAGTTCAAATTTCTGCTAAAGGTTCTGTGTTCTGTACTCACAGAAGGGTTGTGAGTAGGAACTGAGTGAAGCTGTAATTGCAGCTTAAATGATGTCTGAGCTATTAAAACACATGATGAATTAAATGTCCTGCTTTCCAACAGAAGTATGTTCTAGGCGAGTTTAAATCCACCTCCCTAGGTTAGCCAGCGTGCTGCTGAAGATTGCCCTGCCTCTTCTAGGCAGGTGAATACCATCCCTCTCTAACAGTTTATAATCTTCATGGAAAGTCCCATTGTAATAAAACCCCAAACTCTCACACTGGCACCAGCCATGTAGTCAGGAGTTGATATGTCTTATATGTCTGTTTTTGGCTTTCCTTTTTACTTCCACTGGCAAAACTGAGAAGAAAACAACTTGGGCACCAGTGTTGTTCACTTGCACACTGGGGCTTTATAGTGTTCTTTGAATCCAACAGTGTTCCAGTTTCCAGTTCAGTCATGCCCACATGAAGGAACAGTAGTGGACTGGAACTCTCTTGGCAGTGTTCTGGATCTTGGCTCCTGAGAGGCAGCAAACCTCTAAAGTCTCCCTGTCAGACTGGCATCAATGATTAGTGTATGGTACAGCTGAACTGGAGAGAAGTATGTGTGTTGCTGTCCACTAATTGGACAAGGCTCTTCTGGTTCCAGTCAGAACTTTTGGTTTTCAGAGATGAGAGTTATAGCATCAGTGTTATCCTTTAGGGAACCTTGATAAAACAAATTGCAACAGCTCTGCAGATGTGCTGCCATTCTCACACAAGTCTTTTGTTTCATGTTACAGTCTTTAATCAGTGGTACAAATGTGAAAACTGATCATTAGTACAGACTTCAACTTGACTGTTCTGATGTTCAGAGTGTTTTAATTTTCAGCATTTTGAGAAGATTTGAATCTAAGAGCTTCCCTTGGTTCAGTGTCCTGAGAAAAATTTAAGTATTAAGGAAGCTGTGGCATCCATTGAGCCATCTTAGCATCTTCAGAACAATAATGTTATTAAGAGAAAATATTTTTGTTGGAGCTAATGACTAATAATAACTAACTTGTGCTCAAGTCAGTTACGGTTCCACATTCTGTTCGAAATTCAGCAAAGCTACACCCTGTCATCACTGCTTTTCTATTTCTGTAAAAATCAGTTGATGGATGAAAGTAGAAATGGTCTGAAGAGGATTTTTTTTATTGTATCAGTTTGATGAGCCTTTTGTGTTAAGTGTTTTGGTAAGAAGCAGCTTATCTTTTTCATTCAGATAAGATCAAGCTCCTGGCGATAGCTATTAAGTGTCTAATGAATTTAATTAAAATACATGCATTATTAACATTTCCATTTGTAATATTGAGCAGATACTTGGAATGAGTAATGGTGTTGGCTTCTCAGTTGCTTTTGATGTCTACTCTTTTTTTAAAGCTGCAGTTTTGCGCAATCACTGCTATAGAGCTTTTGTGCTGGAAGTAGCTGAAAAGCAGCTGACTAATGTTTTCAGGTGTTATACTCCTGTCTAATCTGTGACAGTTAAGATACTGCTGCATTCAGCAGCTGCCTACTTCAGGTTCTGTGGCATTATCGGTATGATAGTTCTAGTAGCAGCTAAATGAAACACAAAGCTCCAAGGCCAAAGAATATTGTTAAGCAGTCATGTGGTCACGAAAAGCTGCAATTAGATCATTGTCATGAGATGGGATTGAACGTTCAGGAAAATTGGCGTCCATTCAGGTACAGACTGATTCAAATAGCATCGCTGTGCAAGAAAGCAGTATTTTCATGAGTAAGTGTTCAGATTTTTGCAGGCCAGCAAATAGAGGAAAATATTGATTCCAACTATTTCCTAGTTTCTAGAGAAATACTGGTGATTGAAAATAAAAGATTTTGTTGCTAGGTTTGTCATGTGGTTTAATGGTAAGAGAAGGTTATTAAAAAGTGTGGTATCTTGACTATCTTCATAATGATTGAGCTGAAAACCTTTGTTGTATTCCTGACTATATGTCATGGCGAAGCTTGGAAAGCTCTGTCAGAATAGAAAACTATTCTTTGTAGACAACACAAGAGGTGCCAATATCAATGCTGTTTTCTATTTGGAATCTAATTAGAAATCTTCCCAAAACATTTACATGTTACTTTGATGTAATGTTACCTGGATTTCACAACTGGGTATTTGAGGATTGCAGGGTTTCTGTTCATTCAGAGTAGGGTGCCCATGACTGTGTCCAAGTGGCTTCTGAAGATCTCCAAGGAGGAGGCTCTGCATCTTCTGTGTGCAGCCTTCTCAAATGAGTTGTAATCATTCATTTTAGTGTTTGTTGCAGTCATTATACTAACTTCTGTCCAGAAGTTGAACATTAAAGCCTCCATATCTGGAACTGATGTGAGGCCTAACAACAATGAGAGGATATATTTGAAATACATTTTGATAGTGTGCCAGTAAGAATATTTTATTTTCTGAGAAGTTGAAATTAGCAACTGTTTGTTTTTAATGCTGTTATTTAGACGTTTGTTTGTTTGTCTTTTGGCCTAAATGGGGTATGCATTTGTATGGTTACTCAAAAAAATTTTTTTAGTTGTGATGTAATGATCTTACACTTCTTCCTTTATAGTTATGCTTTGAATAATTGAATAACTTTTATTAAAACTAATAGTATGATAATGCTATAGCCAATTAATCAAGCAATTATACAATTATGCAGCTTTCAGTATCTTTGAAATTCTGGGGCTAAAAGCTCTAGTGGTTGTCTTGATCATGGATTACATATTTGAGCAAATTGTGATAACCAATGAATATCTGCAGAAAGGGATACCATTGTGCTCTTCTTAATGAACTAACAGTTTAATACAAAAAAATCAGCAGCCCTATTGTTTAGAATAAAAGACTACATGTAAATGAAGCCAATGCTGAAACTGTATTTAAGCAATGCTGACAGTTTCTCTATTGTATCCACTAATTAATTTCCCAGCATCAAGGTTGTCTGGGAATGAATGGCAAAAATAATCAGAATTATACATGAGGTAAATAGTTTAGAAATTGAAAAGGTGACATCAGGAATTAGTTTAGTAAATATTAGTCACACTGTTCATTTGTGCTCATTTACCTTCTAAAAGCAGACTATGGAGGTAGTATGATCTGGTGTTGATTAATGTGATCTTCGGAAGTTCTTGTCACAGGTGAAAAAGTTGTTGCAAATGGTGCCTGTATTTCTGTGTTTTCAAATCAGTAGTCTGTCTAAAGCAGGTTAATGTTTGGATGAAAATATTTTGCTTTAAAACAAAGTTCTTCAACATTTAATCAGTTGCATCATGTTTTTACTAATGACCTGAATTGAGTGTGTGCTTTGTTAAGGTAAAGCATATCTTTAAGGAGAATTCTGTGAATAAATCTGTTTTGATTTCAGTGTGATGCAGCTTTTATTTTTTTCCACCACATTTTCCAACTAATTGGCATCAAGTCACAACTTGAGAAAAAAATTAAATATTTCAAATTAAATTAATGATTTCAGATGTAATGAATGTAGTCTTAATTAACAGAAAACTTCAAAACAAATTTCTTTCCAGCTGGACAATTATGCCTGAATAATTGAAGCCCAACCTTAAGCGTAGCTTAAAATAAAAGAAGACTGAAGATTCTGGTATCCCAAACATGCATGTTATTGAAAACATTCTGTCTGGGAATTTTGATTCAAATCTGTCTTATAACCCACTAAAAAAAAAAAAACAAACCAAAAAAAAAAACCAAAAAAAAAACCCGTGGTTTAGAAAAGATTTTCTTAAACTTATTGTGCTGGGGGCTGCTAGTCTGTCAGTTTTGCTTTTATCCTTGCCTTACTGTACCTCAGCCTTTTAACGGCTCAGTCCCTACTTCCATAACTTCTCTCATCCAAGAAAGATTTTAAGTTACAGTGTGGGGCATCTGAGTAAACTAAGGATGCGAAATGAATTTCCTTGAAATAGCCAGAGGGTTAAATTTTTCAGGCATGTGTACATTTTTGAAAAGACTGCAGCTAGTGTCATGTCCTCGCATCCTCTTCTAGTTTATATGATCTGACTGCTCAAGACTTTTGCAGTGGAAAATACCCAGGACCAAGAGTGCATAGGGAAGTGTATTCTTCAGCTTCAATCTCATGCAAGAAATAAAATACACTGTATGCTTATGTTTCCTTCTGCTAGAGGAAAAGAAGGGTGTATTGATGCTCACTGTCAATTGCTGAGGGACTCTCTTCTTTAAGAGATTACGCTGTGCCATGACTTGTGAAATACTTAGATACCATATTAATGGCTCTAACCAAAGTACTTTGTTCTTCAATACATTGAGTCTAGTAAATGAAAGAGAATATAGCTGTAAGTAACCAGCCACTTTCTAAAACTTAAACTGGGTAAATTATCTGCTTTTGTTGATGAGGCTTGTAATGTTACACGGTTGTCATTTGTTAATGAACTGGCACCTTCCTAGAATAGATCTATTAGTTATTGGTGCTGAAGTTTTCGATCTTAAATAATTGCACAGAAGAAAAACTTGCAGAAAACAATTTATTTTATCTTACCAGAGGAAAAAAAATTATGTATATTAGCTAGGATTTTTATGTATCATCCCTCAGCGTTATATTGTTAGTTGCTACTTAAAATTGTAAGGACTGATTATCCTGGTAGAATTTCCTGTTCTTGTTGCTGTGTCTCTGTTCTTGCTATGTTTTGCCTACCCACAGCTAGTATGGTTGCCTTCGTTGTAGAAATTCAAAGCAGCAGATATAATATTTTTTCCAGTAAGTATAAAGCACAACTAATGGTCATTCTTCACTGCATCTGAGAAAGGGCTCATTGACATGACAAATTACATAAAAGAAATCAACATGCTTTCTGGTAGTATAATTGTGTATATTTCTTATGTCTATGTGCAGGAAGGTTCTTTTCAAAATAGTGTTGGAAATACGTGTTTCAGATTATAATTGTTCTCCTTGTGTGGAGTTCAGCATTATCTTTGTAACAAAGGCATTCTTCAAGGAAAATGCCTTGTTTGTCCGTCTTTTATGAATACCCATGAGAAGAAAAGTAACTGTAAAAGAAAGACACATTTTGGTACTGGTTGTGGAGGTTCCTCATTGACTAAGAATCCACTTGACAGCCTACCATTCATGATGAAATCTTTAAATCAATCACATTGAGCCACATGAGAAAAACTGTTTTGATGTTTTTTTCCTCCCGCACTTTATTTTTTGGAAAAGCTAGGACAAAAAGTCAAATACACACCTGAGGTTGGTTATTTTTTATTCTGTTTGAACTGAACATGTTAGCCAGTGGAGAGAATTTAAACTTTGTTCTCAAAATACAAGCTACCATGGAAAGCTATATGAAAGATGCTTCTTAAAATAATAGTTCAATCAAATCAAGTAAATAGTGTTCAATAGCATCCTTTTCATTTTATGTTGGTTTTCTTACCTTGAATTTTGCATGTGGTATACAGCATTCTTTTGAGGCAAAATATTGATCCAAAAATAGTTCAGTGGTGATCTGTATTCCTTGTGGCTGGGATTTTAACAGCAGAAATTTATAGCATAAATTTTCTTCTGGGAGCTGTTGCCAAGTGGTTTTTAACCAGATTGGAGAGGCCAGCTACTAATTTTTATGAAAACTGGCCTATCATTCAGTTTTCAGCATAAATCTGCCAAAGATAATATCACATTGTAAGATACGTTTTTGAACATTCCTAGCAGATATAGCAAATGGGAGCACAGTTCTTGCAAAGGACTTTTTAAAAGCAGTCGTTCTATAAGGTCCTTAGTAAAAAGAGTAAAGGTTAAGGTAATAACTTTTGCACCATGTTTTTGCTGTACAGGATACTTCTGTTTTGCCGTTAGGACCTGAAAATGCTGGTTTCCATTACATTTTAAAATGTTTTGAGTTTTGTTTAGATCAGGTTGGTTTTAATGAAAATATGAAACAAATGCATAAATTTTCAGATGAATTGATGGCTGTTTGAATTAAAAGCAGCTGCTTTTAGGTCCTACCATTAAGTAAAGTTGTGATTTGTTTTGCATTTAAAACCTATATTATTCAACTTTTTGCTGCATTTATTGTTGGATTAGATTCAGTTTAGACAAGCACTGTTGGTCACTTGTTGCTTTTGAGACAATCTCGTTGGGGGTAGTCAGGGTGAAACAAAAGCAATAAAAGAAGACAATCCATAATGTGCTAACTGAATGCTAATAAATCTTTTTAATAGGTATTTTTATAACTCTCCTGTGCAATAAAAGGGATTGCCCCTGTATGGATACTAGCTATCTGAAAGCTAGGAAACAGATGGTATGAGTCAACAAGCAGGTTTCAAAATTAAGGAAAATTGCATTTAATCTACAGTTTCTGATGAGACTTCAGCAGTTTCTATTTAAGTGATGGAGAAAGGGATGGAGGAATGAAACCACAAAGTTTGCTGACAACACTGAGTTAATCAGAGTAATAAGAGTTGACAGCAAGGAGTTGTTGGTCTTCATGTTCTTAAAAACAGCCAAGCAGTAAATAGTAGGTGAAATTCCACGTGGACAAATATAAAGTGATATTGTGTGTGTGTTTGGAAAAATCCCAGGCTCCCAGATAGTTTTCTACTCTCCAACACAAGAGGAAAATAGCAGTTTGGAAGCAGATAAGAAAGAATAAAAATAAAAGCTAGAAATTATTAGGGAAGGAGAACAATATATCATTATTCAGCTGTATGTTTATGTTCTGTCTGCTTCTTACTTGCTGTATATAGTTTGGTCCCTATTTCAGAAACAGAAAATTGCAGGGAAGGGTGCTTAAGAGTTTTGACTAAAGATAGTAAGACCTGTAAATGATGGAGGGAAAAAACACTAATGTGCAGAAAAGGCGGGGAAGATGCTGGAGTTACAAAGGGAGAGATTAATGAAATGAAGATAGTGAATAAGAAGGAGTTGTTCATATTCTAATTGTGATAATTGAACAGCTTTAAATAGAATTAGCAGGTGTCTGTTTAAATACAGACACACTGTATAGCATATATTTGGAATTCTTTGCTGCAAAACAAAGCTCAAAGTTGCAAAAATCTTTGGATAAATAAGTTATGATAAATGTAGATGGACCTCTTAACAGCATTCTGGTGCTGTATTGCTTCTTGGACTGGAGTTCTGAGTCTCAGGTTTGGGGTGGATTCATTCTGTGATGGATCCCACCTTCTATGATGATCCAACTTTTTTTCTCACTTAAATTTAAGGGAAATACTGGGTATTTGGGGTAAAATGACGTTAGCCTCTTAAATCTAGACTGTCTGCTCTTGCTTAAGTATTAAGAACTATGAGTTACATAAAGTTACTTTATTCATCTGTAATCATAAAATGCTTTGAAGTCCTTAATTCTGAACCATTATGTGAGTGTTAAGTGTGGTATTTTATTACCTGACACAGACACAGTTTGTAGCTTTAATCATTCCAAGTACTTCAAAAATAATCATTTACTCTCAGCAAATGTATCTACCCTCCCTAAACACTGAAGCATCCAGCGTATGGGAGGCAGGTTAGACTAATCATTGACTAGACAATAATCAGTCCTGTCATGTAGCAAAATTTGCATTGTGACAGTGATTGTCTAAATGAGGAAGTTAGGGGAGCGCACTATAAAGAACGCCTTTCATTTCAGCTGTAGAGGAGATCCAGCATTTGCAGAGCAATGAGATATTTGTGATGTTAACAACCGAAATGATTTTTATTGATAATGACAGATGGTGCTTAGATAATGTGCCCTGAATCGTCTGCAAGATGTTCAAAATAAGTCTTCTGGAAGGTTGTACATCTGTCTTGAGATCTTTTGCTAAAATATTTAAATCAAGGTCATTGTTTACATTTGATTTTAAATAGCTTTTAGCTTGTACTCTCTATTTCTGTACATTTAGAGATCAAACTGTTCATAACTTCAAAAGCTACAAATAGAGAAGTATAATAGGTAGCAGGTGTTAGAAAAGGCAATTATGCATTAGCTGTTTTACTCAATTTCCAAAACTGTCTAAAACTATCCATTGGAAATACTTTGTAGCCTAGGCTTATCTCTGAAGCATGATGAGTTTTTAAACCTATAGGGACGTATGCATTTTTTCTCTAATAAATTGCATGTTTAAACCTATTTGGTTTCATTTAAAAGAGCTGAAGAAAATTGTATTGGGGGAAAAAAAGGCTGAAGAGAAAAATTTCTTCTATACTTTCAGATATTTTTCTGCAATTTTTCAAAAACATTATTACACTTTTGAGCATATTTGTTGTTAATTTCTAAGCCACTTATCTTGACTTTGTGGTTATGGAAGAATTCTCGTTGTGTGATAACAGACTAAATTCTTGGGCCTAAAATCAGAATCTTAGGTTATTATCAGAAAAAAATAATGCTATGATGATTTAATTTAACTCCCTCTAGCATTTGTTATGTGACATCAAAATTAACAATTTTCACAACAGCTCCTGTAAACTAACTTTGAAAGTAGCATTTTAATTTCCATGTAGGTTTCTTTAATCCTCCTTCCTTCTTCCCTACACATTTCAAGAACTCATATAAGAAGAGTGGGAAGAAGAATGCTTAAGTAATGTATATGTTAATACCAGTGCAAATTCCTTTCTTTTCCTTTATTTCCTTTTGCTATGATAGCAAATAACCTAAAACATAAACTATACTCATTAATAATTATTAGTTTAAATGAAATTTTCCTGTCTACAGACTGCTCAGTCTCCTGCTTCATCTTCAAGAATAGTCTTCCTCTTTTCTGTATTTCCACTATTTCTGTACTTCCTTGTGTCTGTTCAGGAGTCTCAATCCACCTTTATTGGCCTCCATTCTTTAGCTGTCATTTTCCTCCTTCCTCTTTGGTTGCAAATGATCAGGCTGGTGCCATTCTCTTGGGACAATCGTTCTTTGAAGGAGATCTGAAAGCAGGACATACTTCACCAAGCAGTGCCACCGTCTTCTCTCTTCTTTGTTACTGCTCTTGTTCCTAATGTGCCTGAAAGTCTTTACCAATGATAGAATACCCTTCAGAGTAGAAAGTGCTGTTCACGTGTGGATGTGATGATGTTTTCTTGCACAGACTGTTGACTTGGTCTTAAGAGCTCTCTCTTTTCATTGGACTTCAGTACCCTGCTTGCTTTCCAAATTAGGGAAAGATTGTCACTTCTGAGACAGTTCTGTATATTCCAGAGAAACCCAGGAGCTTCTCATGTATGGATAAATGCTATTACTTTAAAGGACTTTTTAAAAATTCATGTTACAAGTGAGAAATTGCTTGTAATAGAGTGCTGAAAAAATGTAGAACATAGTTATTGTTTCTAGACTTGATTTTAAACGTTTTAAAATACTTTTTCATCCTTTCAAAGAAAATTTTATAAAAAATTGTTGTTTATGCTTTGGTTATAAAAGATTGTTGTCAAAGACTGAATTTAAAAATATACAGCATGTTCTCTGAATTTACAGAATAAAGTAGGAAGAGGGTTGTTTTCTTTGAATTGGCTTTCTGCGCTTTTAGAGTTATCTTTAATAATTTAAATATTGCCACAATAATATCTGATATGATAAGTGGTAGCACCTCTTCTCTTGCAAGTATGTTTTTTTGAGATACATTACACTTTTACATATAGTAGATCTCCATCCCAATGGAAATGTTGGCACTAAAATAAAAGATGTGGATTTTTCAGGAGGATCGTTGTAGGTACATGATTCTGTAACATGATAGCTTTAATATTGTAAATTGGACATCTCTTTGATAAAGACAAACTCTGGAGAGTTCTAGTCGAAATTACCATATGCTTTGTCTGTTCTGGGATTTTACATTGTGCTAACTTACTGTGTTATTCAAGTATAATTTTCCTAGAATAGGAGAAGATATCAGAGGATATTATAATCAAAATCTTCCTTTTCCAGTTCCAACAATAACTAACAGCAGTTTAAAATTTAAAACTTCCCTGATAATAATTGACATTATCTCTTTTCATGACTCTTAACAATTTGGTCAGCATGATCCATAGTTTCAGTAGCTGCTCACATGGTGTTTGCACCAGCCCCTGCAGTGCACTAGAGTAGTGGCACTTCTGGCAGCCAAGGGTGGACAAGGAGGAGAAGAAGGATGTTTTTCCTTCTCCTATGGTGGCTGCAATAAGGTTACTTTATCACACTGTTACAAATGCTATGTAGAATATTTTAAATATGGTATGTTTCTCAGTTTAATAGAAATATATATATTGTTACATCAATTTTCATATAATAAGTTATTTCTTCTAATTCAAGTTGTTGACTTATAATTCAATCAAATATAGACCAAGATTTAGTTTTAATAACTATAAACCATAGTTTTAAAGTGTTCTTGTTGTTTACTGTAGTCGAATTTATAATGAAAAGCTATTAATTTCAAATGGAGCTACAGTAATCTTAATAATGGAGATGAAGGATACGTTTATGACACAGCGTAGATAATAAAGTACTGGATAACATCAGAAATGGGAGAGTGGCATCTGTACAGAATGAGTTTAAGTATGGGAAGTAAATTCATACTCCACCTTAGTTCTGGTTACAGTTATGAATAAGTTTGTCACAGGTAAAGTGCAAACATTTGTGATAGCAGTAGAAAGCAATGTAAGTGATGCGTGTCGGTACTAGTGAATGTCATAAAAAAGCAGTTGGACGGTATCTTAATTAGAAGTATGCATTGTAATCATGTTTTTTCTTTATTACTTTTATTTTTTCTAGTCTGAACCAGAGGGTTTTTCTCACTTCCACTTGTATGTCTGTGCTGCCTTCCTTGTCAGGTGGAGGAAGGAGATTCTGGAGGAGAAGGACTTTCAGGTAAGTAAAGAATTGAGTAATATGAAAATCTGTGAATATTTTTCAATCACAGGGAGGAATTTATTTAAATTTAGCTTCCAGGCATTATGTGGGGATGAATTTATAACAAAACAGAAACACTTGCAACGGGAATGAAGATGTATAACTATTTGTTAGGTTTACTCCAAAACTGTTAGACCTGAAGTAACAGACTACAAACAATAGCAAATGTGTGGTCAGAAAAAAAGAAAGAAAGAAAAAAAAAAAGTACTGTTTATACTGAGACAGATGTTAAGAAAATGATTTCTGGAGATGCTGTGATAAGTAAATCCTAGGAATTTCAAAAAATTTTTCTGAAAAGGTAATGGGATTTTTAAAAAAAGCTTAAATACATCACTGGAGTTACTTATTTATGAATTCCCATCTCTATAATATAGCAGCAAACTAACAAGATTATGTTTCTTCTTTCAAAAAAGCAAGGCAAGCAACCTTCAAAAATAATAAGCCTATATTTCAGGGCTAAATAAAAGGGTTGTAAAAGTGATTGTTTTGGATCTTACATTTCAAAACCTTCTATTTTTTTAGCAAAGAGCATATCTGTTAGTTGTTTGGAATAGGATTTGAATAGTGTAAATAGGCAAATAATTTCCATACCCACGTAGAAGTTCAGTTACATTTGCAAACTGACGACAGTTCCATTTCAAAGCAATATTTTATATTTAATTTTTCTCTCTGATGCACATGCAGTTCCTAAAAGGCTTTAAAGGCCTGTTTTCAGGCTGGCTGTAAACAAACCACACTGCAAAGCCGACACCATTTCCTGCCCCAGGGAAATGGCCTGTTACCAGCCTGTTTTCCCTTCAGCTGACTGAACTCTGTTGCCCTGTACAAATGAGCCATTGTATGAGTCTGTGTATCATTGTGATCTATTTTATCGTCTTTTATAAAACAGTTTATTCAGTGCACTTTAACTGTCATTGTCTATCTTTGCAATAAATAAACCCATATGGGCATGATGTAACTACTTTTATACTATCTGATAATACTGGTATTTTGTCACAAATAATTTCAGTGTTGGTAGTCATACCTCTCAAATATAATTGTTCACTGCTAGTCCTATTAATTTAATTTCCACTGATATCCTGCATCAAAGTTTTTAACATTTTTGCCTCTTTATCAAATACATTGCAACCATGTTTATAGCACTAATGATCTCAAGGTGAAGTGCTGTGATGATTTCTTTTCTCCTTACATGTGCTCAGATTAGTTCATTAATGTAATACATAAGATATGCCTTTATGATTTAATTTCTTATAGGCTATGTAAGGTACATAAATCAGTAACACAATGGAACACATTTATCATACTGCTTTAGGTCACTTTTCACATAGATAAGCAATTAGTAACTTTGAGATTCTGTATGCTATTGCTTGTGTCATCACTGTAAGGCTTCACCATTATTGTACAACATCAGCTTTTAAAATGATTAAACTAAATTGTTATAAATTCTGCAAACGATGCTTCTCCCCCACGGGGGAAAAAAAAATGCACTATTCTTCCACTTTGTTATCAATAGCTGTATTGTAGACCATTACTTATTCTATGACTGCTGTTCTGAAAGTAATGTCTCCTATTTTATCATGTTGACCCATGACCTCAGAGGCGGATGTTGTTGGTAAGACAGTAGGGGTTGAGCCTTTCCCCCAGTATCCTGTTACATTTTGTTGCCATAAGAGAAATAGCAGCAGAAGGGGCCATCCGACAAAATGGCATCTGACATGGAAGTGTGTATGAGGCAAAGGTCTGTCATTGAATTCCTCCATGCAGAAAAAATGACACCCACTGACATTCATTGATACTTACTGAAGACTTTTTGGAGACCAAATAGTGGATGTGAGCACAGTGAGATGGTGGATAGTGCTTTTCAAGAGTAGTGACAGTAGATCATAGAATCACCAAGGTTGGAAAAGACCTCCAAGATCATCCAGTCCAACAGTCCACCTACTGCCAATATTTCCCCATTAAACCACAACATCTAAGTGTTTCCTGAACACCTCCAGGGATGATGACTCAACCACCTCTCTGGGCAGCTTGTTCTGGCACCTGGCCACTTTTTCAAGGAAGAAATTTTTCCTAACATCCAATGTGAATTTCCTCTGATGCAGCTTGAGGCCACTCCTCTAGTTGTGTTGCTAGTTATGTGGGAAAAGTGGGCCGACCCACTGGAGAGTCACCTCCACTACTGCAAACTTTTATGAGCACAGCATGCAGGCTGTTGTTCAGTGCTGGTGAAAATGCATATGTAATGGTGTTGACTGTGGTGAGAAATAGTGTTTTGTAGCTGAGAGTTCACTTTATCACAAAGTATTATTTGTGCTCTTTGTATCTGTTGCAGTTTCCATGGAAATAAATCGGATCTCAAGTAATAGAGTTTTAAACCACATTGAAAAGCTCAGTGTATGTTGTTGGATGAATATGATTGCGTTGAATTCACATTATTGAGAAGTCCTAGATACAGTACATTTTGCAGTGAAATTTTGAGATTTATAAAATATTTTGGGAATCATTAGTACATATGTCCAGTCATTTCTCTTGCACACGGTGTATGATATATGCATTTTTCTGCATATAAAATAACTGAGACGGGTCTGCTGATCAGTAAGGACGCCTGGTTCCTTAGTGCTTACTGTGAAAATTCGCATTTCTCTTTTACATGTCTATTTGACCTCTTTCATTAGAGTGAAAAAACTCATGAGATTTTTAAGGCAGGATGATTTCCCTAGAACACCGGGTGTGGTCACGTACCAGATGAGACACTGAGTGGATTTTTGATCAAAGGCCAATTTTAAAGATTTTGATTATGCTAGGCTAGGCAGTATTTATTCTTATCATTTGTTGAAGTATGTTCTCAGTAGCATTATAGACAGAACAAAGAATATAACCTTTGCAGTTAAGGTACTTGCTTCTATTATCTTAATGCTGTTTTTCTGCAACCTAATCAATTAATAAAAGTGTATGATGTTTATTCTTCCTCATATAAAGCAATTAATTTTTTACATATCAAATGTTCACCTGTACATGATAACAGGCCCTTATCACATCCTTGATGTGTATGGATTTCATTTTTATTTTCATATTTATTTTTGTTGTTACTGTCATGTGGTTGTGTCATGGCTTAGGTGATATTATGGAGTGTTAAAACTTGAAAACTACTACTTGGTACTTGATTTACATCTGTAGAAGGAATCACTGTAGTATTGTCTTTGAATTTGACTTATTGTTACTCATTTTCCTAAGTACAACTGTAATTCCAGAATTTTCCTGAATTCGTGGGAGAAATATAAGTAGCTGATAACTTTAAGCGATAAAACATTCAAGCATGATTTTGAGCATATATAGAATTAAAATATTAATAGAAAATATAGTTGTTGAATTTAGTAGTGTCAGGGACTGGATATTTGAAAGATTTGTAAGGAAACAGGACACTGGGGACCAGATTTATCTGTCATGCTGAATATAAGTTAATAGTAATGTTGGACTGATACTGATTTAAATGTTGGATATTAGAGATTTAGTTCAAATTTTCAGTATAAGTAAGTTATAATTTTGTTGACATAGTTGAGCTATAAAAATATATTCAGTATGTTGCAGTAAGAAGTCTGTCTTGCAGGTATTTTTTTTTTTATCATTCTAAGATACAGGCTTTTCTATCCAGCAGACATTTACACCCATGCTGTCATTAACCCACATCTTTTTTACTACAATGTCCTTTTCTTTGGCTTTGACAAATGCATTTTTGCTTCATTTATATTCATGCAGTCTGCAAAGAAGCTGTAAAGATCATTTTTCAGTCCATCATTTTTTCTCACTGTTCTCCTTCTGTAACTTCCTTTCCTATGTGGCACCAAGGAAAAATAGATGGTTTCTGTTTCAAGGCCGTTAATGGACTAATACCAACACCTTACCTGTCATCTCATATTCTGTACTGAGATGTTGAATGCCAGTTTATCAGCCGGCGATGACAGCCTTATCACGTGTTCCTGAGTTATTGAGAAAGTATCTGTGCTATGTTCTTTGTTGACCATCTTATTTAAATGGAGCACGTAATGCAGATCTTGCTACTTCTCTCTCAGTCCTTGTATTTTTCTGTGATGCATGGAATAGATTTGTCAGATAGGCTATGATGCTGTTAATCACATTCACATCGATGTTTTTGTGTTGGTTCTTTTTACCTTTCTGTGAGCTTGCTGTCTATTGAAACTTACTTGAGCAATGAAACCTTCGGATTAGTGACTGTCCTTTCTTCTGATTTATATAATCTTTAAAATAATGATTCTTTAGTCTGAGTAAATGCTATGGAGTAGCTTGTCATGGTTTTATGTTTTTTTTTTTGGTTTTCAGTATTCCACATCATAACGTCATGTAGTGCACTGGGAGTTAAAGTGTTAATGCTCCAATTCCAGGTTCCTATCCCTGTACATTACAGAAGTCATGGGATCTGGCCCTTCCGGGTGGGGCGGTCTCGTACTGCCTTGCAGTGGGTGCTGGAGGGTGCATTTCCTAGCCGTTCCAAGCTTTTCAGGTTTGACTCGGTCTCGGGAA
>JAOWBP010000001.1:8547522-8562021 GCA_028571105.1 Tragopan temminckii
AAAATCCTTGTTGGTGATTATGTGCTATAGAAACATGTGAGATATCAGAAATATGATTTTATATCATCTATTTATTCTCAACTCCTGTGATACAGTTTTCACGTTTTGTTTTGGTTTTTTTTTAATATTGTTCCTATTTTTGATAAGGATTTTTAAACAGTTACTTTGTCTGCATTATCCTTTATATAAGTGCAGGACTTACCTCACTATATGACATGAGCTATAACTAATAAAAAATACTTCTGGTGTAGCTTCTTGTGGGCATGGTGCTAGAAATTCAGTTCCCATTTCTACTGCAGCGGAATGCATCTCAATTAAAAAAAAAAAAAAAGGGGGAAAAGATAAGATTTCTTTTGAGCATCATAAAAAATGACCAATATATAATGGATATTGAAGAAAAGATAGAAGGTAGGTGAAAAAGTGAAATTTGGTTGATAGGAAAGGTAGTTAATTGCAGATAGTCAGCGCTACTGAAAACTTAATGTCTCCACAGTGACTATTCTGATTTTTATTTTTCAGTTAATCATGAGTTTATCAGCAGCTGGAGTGCACTTTGGACAACAGCAAATAAAGAACAGTATAACACATTCTAGTAATGAAGCTCACAAATCCAACCTTTTGTTTGTGAGGAGTAATAACTCTTTAGGTTGATACGTTCATCTGTATCTTGAGAAACTTTTCCTCAGCAGCTTTTCCTGTCTACTGTAAGTTCATACACAAGTTAGAGCTTTACCCTGTTTCTGATTCCCTGTATCCAAAAGCTCCTTACCTATCTACTGATCTCCTGTTCTGAACACAGACTTTCTGTCAGAGGCTTTACAGTTTTGTCTTTACATCCTGGTTACAACTTTTACTTTACAGCCACTTGTCAAAGGAAATAATTTTTATCACTTTTCAGCGTGATTAATATGTGCATTTTTATATTTATTCCATAAAAGTCCTTTTAGCATTTGTTCAGAAAAGTTCATAAATATTAAGGGATACTTCTGTTTGGACAGGATCTCTGAAGGTGTCAAATTCAACTTGAGGCTCAAAGCAGTGTCAGCTCTGAGTTTAGTCCAGGTAGGACAGTGCTTTATTCAGCTGAATCCTGAAAACCTTCAGGGACAGAAACTGCATTACCTAAGTAGATTATAGGTTTTACATTATGTGTTGTTCCTGAGAATTGCAAATATATTAATGTTTCAGTGCTGAATTGGAGTCAAACTGAGATAGACTGAAATACTAAGCTGACATTCTTATGGCAAACTAAAATCTGATAGGAATTGACTTAGTCCTATTGCTTGTAGAGTAGTTTTTGGAACAGAGGAGTGTATACCCCTCTTCTCTATAAGCTATATAATTAGATGGTTTTGTAGTCCTGGATCCTGTGTCCTTGCTTAGCCCCCCCTCCATGTATGGGAGATAACAGGGCCTTTTCTGTGAATGTATCAAAAGCTGATCAGAGAGAAAGCGTGTGAGCATGGAAATATTTCTGACCTACAGAGCCTGACTTCTAACATTGCTGTGATTTTATTCCCTGCTGTGAACACTCTTGGAAGGCATTCACGTGTTGTAAGAAAAGGGAAGCTCTGTTTTAGACTTTGAACGTTATAGCTATCAACATGAAGTAGAGTATTGGAAGTAGGCAGCTGGGAGTTGGCACTGCTACATCATTTATATTCACAACAGCCAGCTTGCAATAAGAAATTACTGACATTATTTATTATTTTTGCATACAAAGAGCTTTAACTACAGAGAATGAGGAGTGTGGTAAAAATTGTATCACCATCTCATCTTGTATATAGACAAAACATCAGTTGGCTTTTGGTCCCACTCCAGCTATTACAGCTTCATTTCAACTGCTCTGTTCACAAGCCTGCTCAACTTAATTAAAAGCGTCTGCATCTTTTGGTTATCATGAGTATCTTGACTTAATCTTCACCCTTGAGTATACTGCAAATCAAATGCAGGAGACATTTTATTGTACAGTCTTAGAAATACAAGTTTGGTCCCATAGAAATTATTACTGTAAAATTTTAGTGTTGATCTAAAATGGAAGGGATGGGCTACGCCATGCTTCTCTTAGCTTCCAGAAATTAGAGGCGCTTGACTGGTACCAGGAGGAGGACTTGTCCTCTGTCTAGAAAGTAGCTGGAAGTTTCTGACCAGTTTATATGGTAGACCAAAAATGGTTTAAGAACCATGAAAAAGAATAAAACTCTCAGTGCTACCCTTTCTTATCTCTGAAGGTTGTGTATGTTTGTGACTCTTTTCCTTCTGATGAGGCTGTAGGCTTATTTTTTCTGTTTTATGTATTCTTTCTTTGTTCTTGAAATCTTGATTTTAAATGTGAAAAGCTGACAATAAAAATCTACAAACAGAAAGAAAAAAACACTTATGGTAGGTATTTCATTCAGCTAGCAATATGAGTATCTTTATACTTTAGCCCACATCTTTTTCTTTTACTTGAGCTTTTAAGCCAAGAGTTCCTGGTCATCTGACGTTTTAGAAATAATCAGTAATTTATTTCCAGTGATAAAGATATGTTTTATGTTCTGTACCTGAATTTGACATCTGCACATCTATTTCTGTTTCTTTCTGTTTCTTTGCCTTCTTTCCATTCAGTTCCTTTCCCAGAAGTCATAGTTACTGTTTAAATTTTTTGCAATAGTTGCAAATGGTAAAATTGCAAGTTATAGTGCAATTATATTGAATTGCATGTAGCTTAAGTGTGTGTATATATATATATTTGTTACTGAAACTGAGAAGTTACTCTGCTACGTATGAATCATGTCTAATGAGAGTTAGTGGAAACAGCCTTACATCTTCCAAAGCAACTAAGCAAAAATAGAAGTAGTCCTGGGGAATTAGGTTTAGCTGCCCACTACAGCCACAACTTACCTTAGGAGATCTGTCTAGTTTTTAACAGGCCCATCTTTCATTCCAGAATGTTTTAAAAAAATTCATTTGTTGTAATGAGGTTGGATTACCAAAACAGAAAGTTTTGAAAATCGCTGTTGAAGGAGTTGAATTCTACAAATCTGCATACTGCATCGGTGTTCACTGATTGTTTTTGTCATCTTTCATAAATACACTTTGAGTGCTGTAATTTAGTAACTTTATTCTCATTTTTACCCTAAACTGTTTTAAGGGTAATTTCAAAGCATATAGCTTTTACCAAGTCATTTATTTCACAGGAGTTTGACATATCTGAAAATCGAGGTACAGGGCTGTAATAACAAGTGCCTTCTTGCCTGGTGCATTAGTTGGGAATGTCTAAAAGGGAGTATGGTGCATCACTGTTAAAGTTGTTTTGGCTGTTTCTGCATATAAATGTATGAAAGGTGAGAATACAGACAGTTGTTTCCCACTGGTAGCCAGCTTGCAGATATCTTGGAAGTACACATGAAAAGCAGAGGTCTTAGGAAACCTTATGCCACTTGTCAGCAATTTAGATACTGATTTTGACCCCACTATTTGTGACGGTGTTTCCAGAATGATTAACACTGATTGCGATAATGTGTGAAAGTTTGCCAAACATAAAGGAAAATAAATCAAGTGTGAGTGTATAATGCTTCTACCTTTTTTTATTACTAAGAATGATCTGAAGAAGAGAGAGTCATTTATAATCCTCAGTATTTGGTCTGTTTTTCCATCTTGTAAATGTGTGCGCCAACTTGAAAAATTACATTTGAGCAGTGTTTTTCTTCGGTTCAAAGTAAGTTACTGTTTGAATGGTTTGCTTCTGTGGTAGTCAAGGAACGTGTTGGATGATGGATCAAATTAAAAAGCTTCAGCACTGAAGTGCATTTTCATGCTTGGATTTCATGTGCAACATACAGCAATTCAATAAATTCTGCCCTTACTTTCATGCAGAAAAAAATATTTGTCAACAGATTTAGTGTAGTTCACAGCTGAGGTTGTAGTGCTGTGTATTGGTAGGTCTGAGCTGTACCTCTTCTGTTTTTCAGTGTTCTTCAAAAAAAAATGAAGCACCTACGTGACAAAGTTAGCATTCTGTTGTACTTGCTAATTCAGATGTGCTGCATTTGCTAATATTTGTCTTCCATGTTTTTCAAATATTAAAATTCTAAGTAACAAAAGAAAAATATTAACCAGGTTCATGATTTAGCATGTGTTATGTGTAGATATAGTAATGTTACAGAAACCTGTTAAACTGAAGATTGGTTAATGATGTAGTTAGGCTTAAGGCTTAATGAAATAAAGCTAGTCCTATGAGCCAGGCATAAATTGTAGCTAAAGCAAGTTTAAATTACATTTCTGGTCAGTGAAAGAGCGTGGGTGAATCAGTTACTCATGATGGCACCCTACACTCTGTAAATACTTATTTCACTCTATTAATTTTAAAAGGTTATGGCACTGACCGACAGTGGAGTTTTAATTCCTACTACAAGAGACATGGTCAGTTGAGGAGGGAAGGAAGCACATCCAGTGGAGACCTCTGAATAAAGGGGAGAAAGTAACTCCGCGTGTCAAACTTGCTGTTGTGTGTGGAGAAAAACTGTGGAGCTCAGTGTTTGTGCAATTTGTATTGCTTGAAGTATGATGTCTTTAGTTCTCAAAGTTTCAAAGAGAAAGAATGCTTTAGCACTCAGTCTTCAGGGGCAGAAGTTACTCAGCTGTGACAGTCCCAAGCCCTCTGTGTGCAACAGAGTGAAAACATTGGGAACATTATTTGGGTGAACATTATTTCTCTGAACAACAGAGAAAGGAGCTTGGGAAAAACTTTATTGTCAAAAGGCTTTTTGGAAATCTTCAGTCTGTTATAACCCATTCTGCTCAGGCTCGGTGGAACATAGACTTCCTTCTCCAGCGCTCATTTATTATTTTGGGATTTAAGGATTTTAGTATCATAGCTTTGAATAGAATATATTTTTGCTGGAAAACAGACCCATATGGTAGAAATAAAAAGATTCTCAAATGTACAAACAGTAAGATGCTTAATTTCTATTTCTGGATGTGTTAATTTCAATTCCTATTTACTATTATCTAAATAAGCCCTAGAGGTTTTATTTTGAGCGCATTTTTATTTTACTTGTATTTATTTTGTTAAGTCATATTATGCATTCTGTACAGTCTTGCCAATAAGTGACTTAATGTATTTTATTCAGTCTGAACTTTTTTATTACAATTTGTATTCTGTTTATTTTCTGTAGTGACTAAAAAGAAAAAAACAAAATGTTGCCAACATATTTCTCAGTCCCTGACTATTCTCGTCAGGATCAAAAGAGACTTCAGTGTTGAGAGTTATCTGAATATGGAACTTTAAAGTTCATTCTGGTAGTGGCTTCCAATAAAATTCTTTCTCAAATTGTATGCCATAAAAATTGTAGGATCCTAACACTTCAGTCTTGTAAAGTTGACTACCTAGAGTTACATATCTGCAAAGTTCAGCAGCTTACCAAAATCTTTATTTCATTATACTCCCTGAAACTTGTATATTTTGAATGTGATTAAATTGATCCCATTAACCTTGTAGTGTTACTGGTCAGGTTTTCCTATTTGCCCTAGGAATTCATTCTCAAGATTTAATGGAAATTGCTTAATGAATTTGTGCTAGATTAAATGCTTTTTTTCTCTCGTCTTCATTAATGTTGTTACTTTAATTGCAGAAAAAATGTTTGATATAGCTTATGTCCCTCACTTGATTGTTTTTGTCTAAGGCTGTCCTTGCAGAATGGAATGACACAATAGTCCCAGCAACAAAAATGAATGCAAATGCAGCTTTTGGAATGAGTGAGACTGATCTGGACTGAGCGTAATCTAATCAGTGTCGCTTCAAAGGAGGCTTATTTAGGACAGAGACTGTAGTTTTGGGGTCCGTGTATTCTCATGAGTTGTTAAAGTATTCAGAAGTAGGCTATTTAATGGTCCATAACAACAGTTGCCTGAAGTGAAGAGCTGTACTTAAACTGTTCTGTTATTGCTGGAGTAAACTGCAAAGCAGAAATTATGCAAGTATCACTTGCCAGACGTATGGCAAGCAAATGATGTTACTTGATCAATATTTAATAGTGAGAAACTTTCAATGTTTATATTATTATTTTACAAGGTCAGTAAGCATTGCAAGTAACTTACTGTCCTGTAACTATTTCAGATCAGAAAATAATCTTAGAATACTGTTTCTAAAGTGAGTTATGTGTTTTATTGCTGGTGTTTTTTTATTTAAAGAAAACGACAAAACAAAACAGAACTGTAAACATGCTGCTACAACTGATGGTTGCTATATATATTCATTTTTCTCCAAATTGTCATGATATCACTTAGGGTGATGCCAGCTAGAGAAACCTAGACAGGCTCTTTTTTTTTCCAGTAAGGGTGGTGAATCACTGGAACAGGTTACCCAGAGATGTGTCTCCTATTGCTGGAGACACTCAAGGTCAAGCTGGATGGGGTTTTGAGCACCTGACTGAGCTATAGGTGACCCTGTGCATTGCAGGGGGTTTGGAGTGGATGACCCTTGAAGGGCCCTTCAACTCAAATGATTCTGTGATTCTGTACAGGATGAACCACTTTAGCAAATTTGCAGTGTTCAAAAAAACATTTTTTATGCTGCTAGTGTGCAAACAACACAGTGAATCCAAAATTAAGAAAAGGTAACACTGTACTAGAGCTCATAAATCAAAGTCTTAATCAAAATCAAGTTGGTAGGAAACTATTATTTATTTCCAATTCTTTAAAGTTGTTTCACGTAAAGAGGAGAAAGACTGTTCAGGGAGAGAAAATTCTTGACAATTTCTAACAGATGTAGTCATTTAGTCAATAACTTTATTTGAATAACTTCTGATGAGATTTTAAAATTGTTTTCAGCACAGTTTTATAATTGCAATTAACTGAGATAGTTCTGATTGCATCTAAAAATCACACTGTATAAATTGAAATAGAATTCTATTTCACTTATTCTAGGAAAAAAGAATGAGTTGAAAAGTATATGCATAAAATACAATGGATATGAAGAATATGATTTGTCTAATAATGCTTTGGAAAAAGTGCAAGAGTAAGGCTTCATTTTTTGTTCCATGAAGTAGTTCCTTAATAGTCCCCTGAGTATTTGGATAGCTTTAAGTGAAAGAGAATAATAATTCAGTTTTGACTTCAGTTGAGTTATTTGACAAATTCCACTCAACGTTTTTAGTAAATGCTGCTGTCTGAGAGTTAAATTGTACACAGAGTGAAAAATGCATAGTCTTCTGAATATTCTGAGTAGGACCTCGGGGATCCAAAGGTATTCTGCTGTTACAGAAATACAATCATACTTCTTTTCAAAGCATATTCACTTGGGTATATTAAAAATCCATACAAATAAGTGAAATAAATAGGCTTCAAAACAAAAAATGTTTTGCAAATATGCAAAACAATTCAAGTATAATTTGCACAGCATTTTACAAAGATGACAAGGTTTTCATCTGTGCATTTTATAGTTGAGACTAATGCATGTCATTGTAAATAGTGCATAATAAGATACTGGCAGCAAATGAGACGAAAAAGCTGAGCTGAGGTTTTAACATCCATATTTTGGTATCTTCCTTGTTTTTAAAAACTGCTAGTTATTGCATCTTGGATGCGTTACCTTTAACTGATCAGAAGTGGGTACCGAAACCAGATTAACTAACTCAAAGACTTAATGGGGGCTCAGGATAATTGAAGGGCTCAGGATGTTGAAGTAGTCAAAAAGAAATGCAATAGATTAATTTTTTAGAAACATAGAATGAGATTGCAATGATAAATATTGTTATTGGCAGAACTACAAACTTATCAAACTTTGCTTCATTGTTAGGGGGAAAAATAGGGAAAAAAATTATGTAAAGTAGAAAAGGCTGTATATGTTATCTATTTGGTAAAGACTTGTACTTCTAATTATATTCATCTATGTATCTTCCAACTGTAATTAGTGCATTGAAATAGCACCTAATGTGTAATTTTCCACAATGTTTGAATTATTGCCCACTTAACAGAGCAGTACACTCCTTGAAACAGGAAGGATTTCTTCATTCTTGCAAATTTCACTGAATGTTCTTATCAGTCCAGACTTATTTTTGCCACGGTACAATTGTGCTGTATCTTGAACAGTTTTCTTCATAATTGGTTCTTTTTCAGAGTAAACATTGAGTGTGTCTTAATTGCAGAATTATTGTACTTTGCTTTCAGTAAAGTTACGTGTCATTAACAAACTGAGCCTTGGGATAAAAGTATCTGCATGATAGTGGACATTTAATATGGAAAACTAATACCAAAGTATCAGTGTGTCAACAAATTACACTGAAACTAATTCAGCTAAAATTGATGTGATGAATGCCAACTGAATTGAGAAAGCTGACCAAGAGAAAATGACTAATGCTAGCAACATGAAATTGGAAGGTGTTTTTATTTTATAATGCCCATTTCTTAAGACTTAAAGGGGAATGAAATAGAGAATAAATACAAATTTAAGATAAGGAAAAATGAATTGGTCTAAAAATTAATGGATATCACAAATGTGCACAGACTGGAAAAGTTCCCAGTTTATTTCACAGTATAGATGCTCACCAAAAGAAAGCCAATAATCAAAATGATGCTATGTAACAAAACAACTAACTAAATCTATTTGATGATTTGATCAAAATTAGAAATTCAAATGTAAACTTTTTGTTAGAAGCCTTCTTAAGGTGGTCATTACAGAGTATTCTTCAGTGGTTGGAATAAGGAGAACTAGAAAGTGAGATCTTAGCTCTTATTTCTTATTCATGATTTTTTTGTGTGGGCAAATTTCAAAGTTTTCATTTTGTTTTGAAAGGTGACCACATAATAACACAGCTTTTTACTTAAATACAGTCAATCACTATTTTCACAGAAGAGAAGGGGAAAGGGTTTGTCTCTTTAATTGATGAACTCAGTTAACTCTGTGTCCTCTCGTTACTGACATCATTCATTTCTATATAAACCTACTTAAGATAACATGGATTTGCAAACAAATTTGTTGGACCTTACACTAAACACATCTTTTTCATCTCTTAATTAACTTATATCTGTGAAATCTAAGATGCAAGTAAAACTTTAAAAGATCTGTCTGGTGATATTTACATTTTCTTTCAGTGGATATGTTTTAATCTACAGTCAGTTTCTAATTCACTCATTTTGTGAATTTAAAATAATTTCTTGCTAGTGAGTTCATTGCATAGTCCTTTAACTAAAATGATGATGTTTATTACAAACATAGGATTTATGTTAATGTCATGATTTTCACATGTATGTCTACCTAAAGGATGCATGTCTCAGTCTGTTTTGCTTAAAAGCCGTAGCCCTCTGGCATAGCGTTCCGCTTGTACTAAATTTCACACTAATTTTTTTATAGCTGGATAATTTTTTTTTTTTTACCCTGGATACAAAGAGGGGTCAGGGTAGAAGGTGTGCTGTAACTGTCAAAAATATGGCAAGTTAGATGGCTAGCTGCTAAAAAAGCAGCTGTAGCTGTGTCTCAATTGCAGATGGTGATGACTGCGGGTGATGCTCTGGTGAACTTTAATGTATCTTCTATCTCAGCCCATTCATTCTGAATTAAAAGCATAATCATACAAAGTTAAAGATTTTGATGCTTTGCTAGGACTCAGATGTGCCAATTTTAAAATATTTTATGCTTTTAACCTTTTTTTGAAATTAAGATTTTCAAGTTCCATGTATCATCTATATCCTAAGTGTTTTGGCTGGGAATGCAGGGATGGCATGGTTTTATTTGGAAATGTTCTGATCCACCCATTTGACACAAGATCAGGTATTAAAATCTGCAGCCTTCAAAGTTTTGGCTTTGTAGATATAATCTCCATTTACCCTTTTCTATGATTTTTGGTTTCCCTTAGTAAATGAGAAGGGTTCTCGTCGGTGGTCCAGAGGGTGAAATTATAAAAGGGAGTGATTAATTTCTTTTCCTGCTGTCTGGGTTCCTAACAATCTTTTTCAAATCATTTGATTAGAATTGCTGAATAGAGTTGAGTAGAGTGAAAGAAGAAGCACTAAAAAAATCCAAACCACAGACTTCCTGAAGATACAGAGAATGCAGCTAAGGAGAGGAATGATTTGTATCTAAAGAAGAACAAGAACTCTGTTACAGTCTCAACTTCAGTGCAATTCTCATGTGATTAACAGCTAAATCTTTCAATTGGCAAAACATGCCTGTGTTTTTGTATAATCATTGAAACAGAGTTGCGTGTGACTGTATCTTAATCTTGTATTGCTTCTTTAGTACTAAAATTAGTTTAACCAGAAGAATAGACTTTACGTATCTTAACGTAGGCAAGCAAGTGTTGCTTCTTCTTGACATGTAGTTAATCATCTGCTCGGGCTCTCTGACCATAATGAAGTCTCCTATCATAAAGTAGTGTGAGAACAGCATAAATATAATGTAGTAACAGAATGATTTAACAGCATGAATCAGCAGTGGACCGTTGTGGCTTTCCAAATCTGTACGGCAACTTTGCTATCTCAACAGAATGTTAGAAAGTAAATGAGGTAGCATGAGGGTTGGAGTGATTCCAGTCATCATAAGTAGGCTGAATTCATGCCTCGCTGGTGCTGCAAGGATGCTGTCTCCTCTTGTTTCAGTCTTGCTGAGCGTGTTATTGTCTCCCTTGTGGGAGTATGACCACTTACCAGTAAGTGATACACTGGAGGTCGTGGGTATGAAACTGTAATGAAAGAATCTGACATTTTATTACCTTTATTTATGTTTCCTTTACTTTTCAAAAATAAATTTGCTCCAGTTAAAATATTTTACATATATTTTATTTTAGTTGTTTGGATATTCTTACATATTTACTCTTGCTTCTGTCAGAATTGTGAATACTCAATTACTTTCTGTTGATGTATCTATTGTAGTTTATCAGAACACTTCTTAATGTTGAATTTGTTCTCTTAATGGACGAGCATTGTTTTATCCTGGAGAATGCTATCTGAAGGCTTTTCCTAATTTTCAGAAACACTGTAAATAGGGAAGCTCCAAACTATCAGAGGGTAATATCGTAAAGAGACTGTGGTTTCCTCATGACCCCAGTGTGACCAGCTAACAATAGTGAAAAAGATATTTGTATTATCTGCAAAAGCAGCTTTATCTTTATTTCCTTTTATGGATTTTAATGGCAAGTGTGTAATACAAGAGTTCTTCCTGTCTTTGACCTGTTTTATTCTTCTGTCTCAGAAGAATGTCAGACAAAAATAATACCAGTATGCTCATGAAGGTGATAAAGACATAGTCTTAGGTACACCTATTAAATATTGTCTATGAGTATTTTCTAATTATTATTATTTATCTAGTTACTTATCCAATTTTCTTACTATCAGTTAAGAAGAGCATACGAAACTTTTTTTTCCACCATCATTCCTATCCCAGAGCTTCGTTTCTATTTTTCATCCTGAAAAGTGTATCTACGTTCGATAACAGTCAAGGCTATGAAACTTCATTTTATTCTTTCATGATATTTTGATGAAAATATGGAAGATGATCATTTCTTACTGGAGTCTATACTTTTTTGACTTTTAAATAGCATTTAACAGCAAAGATGACTTACTAACTAGAGGACTAAACAATATTTTTTCGTTAATTGTATTCAAGGGCAGGTTTATCTAGTGAGCTTCCATGGGAGTCAGTAATTGGCAGAATGCTATTCATCATTCCCACTGATGTTTGAAAGTATCTATAAAAAAGCTGATAATAAAAATCTGTGGATGACATTCTGACCAAGTGAGAAGGACAGTGCAATTACATAAACCAATCCCAAATCACATGTCCAATGCAAGCTGCCTTTTGTTACAGTCAAATGAAAAATTTTTTGCAAATATAGAATAAGTAGAATATGTCCTGTCTCTTGAGTGAGAGACAACATGGTATGGCTTCTGAAAAGATACATTGCTGACGAGTATCACTAGATGAGCTCCCAGAATGATGCTGTGGCACATGGGACTAACGTTATTCTTAAATTAACGAATGTAAAAGTTTGTTTTGTATTTGTATATGATAATATTGAATCCAGTTCTTTTGTCTGAACTAAAAGGCTTAGGGCTCAGGATGACTGAAGGGCTTGACATGTTTAATTAGTCAAAAAGCATATCAATAGATTAATTGATAAATATATGAGAGATTTTTATAGAAAAGCAATCCTAACACACAAAGAAAATAAGTCATGAATTTCTGTATCTCTTAGGGACTTCTAATCAGTGTTTTTTTCCTGAAAGAAAACAGGTTTGGGTTTAGTTCCTATTACCTACACAAGAGGTCAGACCGAGATAAGTAATGATCTTTTCTGGCTTTAAAATCTATGACTCTACTAATCAGCCCAAAATTTCTGTTTCGGATCTGACAAACAGTAATCCCACTGACTTACACGATTGCTGTCTTGTATAGATACAGACAGCATCTGAAATACTTTCCACTTTTGGAACAACTAGACAATGAATTGGCCTTAGAATACAATTTTGAAATGACAGTCACCATTTCTTATGCATTTTTCACTTCGCACAGTTACCCCTTGAGCATTTTGATATCTATGAAGACTAATTGGCAGAGGAAAAGCACTGTTTTGATTAAAAAGACACAACATTGCTGAGTAATTTCTGTGTTTAGTGTAACTGAACTCTAAAAGCAAGTTTTGGTTTGCCAGTATTTTCCTTATCTCGAAAGCCTATGTGAAATAACAGAAAATATATATACGTTTTCTGTTTAGGGCTTTTTGGCTCTATGGATCCTGAGACCAAATCCCTTACAGATCTGACAGTCCATTTGCATGCTGGTAGGGTCTGCATGCTGGCAATACTGGGGGTCCCCTCTGATCTGCACATGTTTTCAAGAGCCCTGTTTGTTCTGACTGCTGCCTTTCAAGAAAGGCAGAATCTGATGCTGGGTGCATATAATCTGGAGAGATTTCATGTAAGCCTTGCTTTATGGCTTGTATTTTACAGAGAATTCTGCTGCTATCAAAGTTTTAAATCAAATCTTCCACACAATGAAAATCTGATTTTACTGGCCTGTAAGTTTCCAGAAGAAGCACTTTCTGATTAATGTAGGATATTTTTCTCTCATCAACCAACATTTTTATGTATTTTCAGTAAGCACCACAATGGGATCTCTGCATTTTCTCCATTTCAATATCAAAAGCATTTTTATGAACAAAGAAAAAGTGTTGTTTTTCCTGAGCAATTTAGGTGACCTGCTAAACTAAATGCACTGGCAGGGTTTCCATTTGGTTGGTAATTCACAGCTGTCACTGGAGACTTCTCTCTACAAAGAAAACTGTTTTCTTTCCATGTTTATTTCTTCAGCAAAAACTGCGACATAACAATGTCAATTATTGGCCTTATCAGTGTGTAACCCTGGAGAAGACTAAAATCACAGGAGCCTGCACACTTGACTACCAAAGTCAATCAAAACTACTGATAAGAGAACAAAGAGAAACTAAAAGCTTTTAGAGTAGGAGCTGAATAACAGAATGAAGTGACATATGACTTTCTTTGAGACGAGCAGATGGAGGAGGATTAACTGTATTTCTTTCACTCGTCTGTTTTCTCCTATGGTTTCCTAAATGCTCTTGCATGTAGATTTTGCCCTCTTACAACAAAATTGTCTCATTTCAACAGCAAGACAGTAAAAATAACAAGTATTTAAATGCCTATTGTTTTGTCATCTACTTGTAAACAAATGGGATTTAAAATTCTTCCAGAAATGTCATTATAGCACATCTGCTGCTTTTTTTCTTAACCTCGTAGTTAGCTGCCACGAAGAGGAAGATCTCAACTCATTTGCTCTGTATAGTAAATGATTTTTGCACTAGACATCCTTTTGCAGAGAAGGATGTGACATCACTAATCTAGCTAACGCTAAGCAAAATGCACTTGGTCTGATGTTAAGCATACTTAACTGAACAGTATTTCCTTCACAAAACTAGCTAGCTAAATGCTAAGCAAAACACACTGGGTCTGATGATAAGCAGAACATCCTTTATCTACTCAAGAAGCCCAGTATATCACTGTTATCTAAGTCAGTGTGGGGGCCCCCTCCAGTATATCACTGTGAAACTGCCAACCTGGAAAAAACAAGAGGAGGGCAATTAGCGGTCGTGAAGAGGAAGACTGCTTCTTCCATCTCTGAGGGTCTTGAGACCCTCACTCAAAATCACTGAGCACGTGCGAGGAGGTGGGATCCTTTGTTAATGATTTTGGGGGGGAATATTGAAGATGTATGTACTGACTGGGAAACCTTTTGCAAATGTAACACAAGTAATGCATATAAGCTGAAGGTCTTTTGTTCAAGGTATGCGTTGCGAGTGCGGAGATATCCGTTACAGAGGTTGCCCTCTGTCCTGTGGCAGCTGTCACCAAAGCTTTGCACTAATCTTTTTCATCACAATTCCTATACATGTTTAATCTCACATGGTGATCTGCATAGGACAACATGTTAAACAGGAACATAAAAAATCTTTAATAGCTCTTGTCCTCTCCCATATCCTTTATGATTGTCACCACTGGCAAAAAAAT
>JAOWBP010000001.1:8566335-8616197 GCA_028571105.1 Tragopan temminckii
GAGGCATTCAAGGCCAGGCTGGATGTGGCTCTGGGCAGCCTGGTCTGCTGGTTGGTGATCCTGCACATAGCAGGGGGGTTGAAACCAGATGATCATTGTGGTCCTTTTCAACCCAGGCCATTCTGTACAATATTAAGCATCTTTTGTCAAAGCATACTGATCTTTTGAAGTCTGAAATATATAATATTTTGATACACTCTTGTCCCTGTGGTTCATTATATTCAATTCATATTTGATCATTTTCTTTCTTTCCTTTCCTGTGCTTATAACTATTCATACGGTAGTGTTAAGATTTAAAGTCATTGTAAAGAGGGGAATATCAATAGGAGTTGTGAGCAATGAAAACTGTGCCACTTAAAATGAATAGCTAAATTGTGGTCAAGAAAACCAAATAAAGTGGAGATGGCAGCATATGGACTTTGTGGAGAGACAGAATTGTACACTTTCACTTGGAATCTGTTGTACAAATTTTTTTATCTTGCTTGACTACTGAAAAAAAATGATCAGACTCATGGCTAATCACTTCAGAAATGAAATTGCACTGTAATTGCTGCAGTCTTGATATGTACAGTAGATTCTATGTTTGGGTGGGTTTTGTTTGTTTTTAATAGGATGACTTCTGATCTTCATCTTTTTTTCTTGGTTTGCTTCTTTGTGCATGTAGCTACTGTCACGCTGTCAAGCTCGGGCGTTTATTTTGGATACTATTTATATTTCAGGATGTAAGAAGTACATCCAAATACACAAGCATTATTTCATAAAGTAATGGCAAAAGGTATAATCAGAGAAGTTCTGGACTGTTCTGCTTTGTGCAGAATGGGTACTGAGAAATCTTCCTGGACATTTCACAGGATACTACATTTTCATACGGTATTTCTAAAAGGAATGTTTTGTCATCTCAATTCTAAAAGTAAGGAAGAAATTGTAGCTCTTGTAGTTTGACTGACTGAAGTCTGAATTTACATCTTTGTTTGAATCAGATGACTTCCTCTTCTTCCTTCATTATTGAACCTTCTTTAACAGTACCTTAATTTCTCTTGTTTAACCTGAATATGATTTTGAAGCACACCTGTAGATGCTAAGTTTCTTGAAGAAAATTATGTAGCATGCAAATTTGTTTCCTGACACAGGATTTAGGGAGTGGGCTTACTTCTTGTTTTGTTTTCTGTTTTCATTTGAGAACAGCATTAGCTAAGAGTCCTTCCATATGCTCTTTTTTAGCATAACAATTTGTGTATTTTTATATCTATTCTGTTAACTGTTAACCCTTGTAAATGAAAATGGAGATGTAAAACTTTTCTTCAGTTAAAGGAGCTCAGCTTCCCTGATATAGTTTTTTAAAACCACATATTTTATGATTACCAATTAAGAATGCTAATGATTTGCAGAACAGAACCTTACCGGATGAAAAAGGACTTTAATTGCTGTTCTAATGTTTTTAATATGCTGAATCCAGTGGCGAAAAGCAGAACATGAAAGGGAAATGATAAGACCATTAAATTTTCACAGGCTTTCATTTTTAGATTGTTAAGGTGGGTTTCTATTAAGTTTTTCTTAGGAATCTGAAATTAATTATAACAGCGTGCTTCTGTATGTTTTCAGAAGATTAACAGGAGGTTGTTCAGTTGAAGCGTCACCGCCTATTTTTCACCTGCGTGAGAGCTGTCAGCCCTACCTATTGACCAGCTTTGGAATATGACAGCTGAGCCTTACCTGACTATTGTTATTTCTTCACACTTGGAAAGGAGTTCTTAGAGAACTTGGGAAGATTTTCAAACTAATTAGTGTCAAAGAAGTCAATTGCATGAGACTGAATTTACTAATGCTTTTCAGCAGCGCGGTGGATTTGTCTGTAGCTGTGTATCTCAGATCACAAGTAATTTTAAAGATGCATAACAAGTTAAATTGTATGACTCCTAGTTCAGATTAAGAAAGTGCAGCAGGACTGATGTCATTTAAGTACAAATCATGCTCTCAACAAATAAAATATATTTATTATTTATTTATAAATATGTATTTAATAGGAAGTTCATTACTCAGAGGGTGGGCCATAGAGCTGTGGTGCCCCATTCCTGGAGGTGCTCAGGGCCAGGTTGGATGGGGCATTGGGCAGCCTGAGCTGGTGGGGGGCAGCCAGCCCACGGCAGGAGTTGGGCTGGATCAGCTTTGAGGTCCCTTCCAACCTAATCCATTCTGTCATTCTATATATCTTCTCAGAATTACTACTCACTTGTGTTACTGGAAGTAAACTGATGGCAGGAGAAAAAAGGGCTTTTACCCTGTTCAGATTTTTTTTTTAAGTATCCATGTTAAAGCCTTGAATAAGCTTTTTGTCTGTAGTTGGTTTCATTCTGCTCTGTTTTCTTTAAGCTCTAGTCCGTTGGCTAAGATGTCATGGTGTAGAAAAGCAAGGTCAAAATTAACATAAGTAAGAATTATTACATAATAAAGGAGGATAATTTAGTTACTGAGCAATAAGCGTACAAGAAAAAAACATTTTAGTATTTAATATATTAAGTTGAATTTTCACTATTTCAGGAAATACTGAATTCAGGTTTTTTTCCCTCCAATACTCATGGGACAGAATGAGAACTTTTATATCTCACTGATTCATGACATACCAAGAATGTGCATCTCCTAAGTCCTTCAGACTGGGTCTAGTGCAGACTTAAACTTAAATGCTCCTACCAGCTAAAAGATAAACCAGTGTTTCCCCATCGTCTTCTGAAAAATTTAAGTTCACTCATATTGCTTGAAATTGTGAGACTCCAGTGACCAAACTGAAATGTTCTGTGATATCTCAGCTATCACATTCCACATCAGGAAGCAATCAGCTGTACTGCAGAAGAATCTGGATCCATGGAAGCCTCTTGACTTGCATCTGCAGGAAGCATTTCTTAAACTGCAGTTTAAGTTACTTCTTTCTACTATCTGTTTAATACTGGATTTTGAAATCTCAGCTTTCTCAATTCCAGCTGTGCCCAATATAAATGAAATGGTTTCTCTGACTCTGAGATACAGGTAATTAATAAGAATTGCAACACTCCAGAAATATAGTTCATTATTTGCAACCCCAGATAGCAGAGACAGCTGGAGAAATGAGAAGTGACAACAGGCATAAGGAAAATGCTAAGTATACTGAAAGCGGGACTACAGTACTCAAGAAAGAAAAAAGAACTCACCTTAGAGCTCGAGCCCTACTTATTTGCTGCATTACGTATGAACAGCAAGTGGCAGAGAGAAAGGAAAGGCAGCTGGTAAGGCAGAAGAGTCAGTGAGACTCAGCAGTGTGCACTGCACTTATGTTTTCATGGCACCAGTCTGTGCATTTGTTCCCACTCTAATAACAGGCTGGAGGAAGAGCACATTGACAGAGCTGGGCAGAATGTGCTTCATCTTGAGTCTCTGGGAAGAGGATCAGAGGCTAGGACAGCCCATTACCCACCTAGCAACTGCAGCAGTTGCAGGGGCTCAGCCAGACACATCTGTCCTTCTGTTTCATAGTGCAGCACAGGAGAGAGTTGGAGTCAACGGATGGCATGCACTTGGTACTGGCCATCCATGCCACTTCTGTCTTTCACACTTGACAATTCCAAATATGAGCATTTTGAAAGGAAAAAAAGAATTAGATCATTCTTATATTAAGAATTCATTTTGTTTGTATGGTGATTACATCTGTTTGGTTAAAAAAAAAAGTTGAATTGTTGTCCCGTTCTGGCTGTCTCTAACACTACATTATAGAATTCCCCATAAAATGTAACAAGATATAGAATTTTGTTGAATGTGTGCATGTTGTATATGCTTATTTCTGTTTTGTATTATCTAAACAAGTAAATGAGCATATTTTATGACACCAATTAGTTTGTTTCTTAGCGTGACTCAATATTTCCTCTAAATGAATTTTAAGTAGTATTGCACTTCGATTGTTCTTTAAAAGTAAATGCTGTGTTCTAAAATTACGGGAACAACTTTTTAGGATGCATGTAACTCTCATAAAGAAGCAGTTTAATCAAATGGCCAGCATCAGTTTTGCAGTGTTCCATACTGTGTAACAGATACAGCACTTGTTCAAAATATAGCCGTTAGCAATTCCTTATTAAATAATGAAAAATTATATATAAAGTTAATTTACCTTTCATTTCGTTCTATGCTATCGTAAACTCTAATATTGTTAAATTTCTGATCATAAAATATAGTAAGATTGGAGGTTCTGCCTATCAGTGCAAAATAGAGCTGTTGTAGACCAGAAGTATTTATACTATAATTACGTTGCAGTTAGCAGCAGAAAGGATTAACAACTCCAGAAGAAAAGTACTGTACTTTAGGATTGCCTTGATTTGTTAAATTAACAGACTGGTTCTCAATTTTGACTTTAAAAACTATTAATTTCCTCAGTGTGGCTGAGTTTGAGTTTAGCTACTGCTGCTTTGTATTAGCTAGAAATAAAAACTCTGTTATGTTACTGTTTTTTGTGTTCAGTTAAGTTAGACAGGGGTCACAGCAATAAGCAAAAGGAATTGGAGAGAAAGCTCCTGTTGTTAGACCCAGAATGGCAGACATCACCTTCCCTTTCATCTTTGCAAGATGGACCTGGATGCCCATCTCTTTGTTGTGCAGGGAGCTCAGTGCCTGGCAGCTTCCCTCGTCCCTTTGGGCTGGCTGATTTAAATGTGCAGTGCTTGTTTGGAAGTTTGCACGATGGTGCTGGCTCAGGAACACTCCCCTTGCAGAGCAGGAGATGGGGTGTTACAGAGGAACTGCACCAAGAACTCAGTAGCTGAGAGAGGTAAGGTGATGTTCGTGGCTTCAAGGAAAAATGATGTGTGTGGCAGTAATATGGAGGTCAGGTCCCAGTAGGGACCCGTCAGTGAGTTCAGCTCTTCATCAGAATGGATGAAGTAGAAGTGGGTTAGTGGCTGCCATTGTTTGTTTACGGCACATATTAGCTGCTATTGTAATCAGCTAGCTGGGATCTCTGCAGCAGGCCATGGACAAGAGAGCTGTTGTTTTCTTCATAAGGCAAGCTTTGAGGGTGAGCATTAGATACAAAGAGGAGATGCAGAAACTGAAAAACCAGTAAAACGCAAAACCCCCAGCTTGGAAGTGAAGAAGCACATTACAGTTGTTAGGGGCGGCGGACTAAAACAGAGATGGTCACTGTGGACACAAATTGCATCTTCCCAAACCAGGGAATATTCAGCCTTAAAGAAGAACAAGACAAAGCATATTTTGTTATGAAATAATTTGAAATATTTATACATTGTTTTAAAGGAGTCATTTTTTCCTTTTCTTGGAGAGAAAGCAGACAAATCATAGCTGTAATAGTGAAGAAGGTTAATACATGGGAGCTATCACACAGTTCCTCTTCTGCGAATGGAACAAAAATTTTGCTACAAACAATCAATGTTCTAGGGAGTGGAAAAACACTAGGATGCATTCACAAACAGAAGAAAAAGAATAAAATATGTAGTGACTGCACTGTATGCTACAAAATCCATATACAGGAAAAAAGTTATCAATTTCCTTGTTTCGTGGTAGTTTCGTTGATTACACTGAGCATATTTTCTCTGCCCATGTTTCTTTCCTAATTGTGTACTGCATTATATTCTGGGACTGAATATTCTTCTGTTTGTGAGTTAAGTATACTTAGCATTCTCCTATCGTGCTTTTGGATTTCTTTTCTAATTAAGTCCGTGTCCTTTAGAAAATAAAATACTAGAAAATTTCAGCATGGAAGGGACCCCAGGAGGTCTGTAATGCAATCTGCTGCTGAAAGCAAGGCTGGATACAGAGCTAGAGCAATGTTTTTTCTTGTACTTGGTGGGGGGGAGAGGAGCAAAACTATGTAGCATCTCAGACTTCCTCTGCATCTTTCCTCTAAATGTTGCTCTTGTGCATAGGCTTCTGAATTCCCAAAGCTGGCTTGGTCAATCAAAATAGGCAATAAAGGAATCACTGTCATTTCATATTCTCTGCAGTGTTAAAGTTCTTAACACTCTTATTTTTGCCTATATCTTAAAGAGAGATAAGAATAAACAGGAAGTAATTTGTAAGAGTTTTTACTTGTAAGGGTTTTTGATTGTATGTTTAAATTGAGCAGTTACACCATAGATCAGAAAGTAGCTGCTGGTTGTATTCATCTCAAATACCTGTGATCCTTTCCCAGTAGGGAAGAAACCTGCCACTGCCAGAATGGCAAGGAGGGAGAGAGAGAGGCTGGGAGTGCCTCTGCTCAGTGTGCCATGAGGAGGGAAATGGATGGAACTGGAGCTGTGCTGGTAGGCGAGCTCATGGCGTAGGCTTTAGCTCAGGAGATGAGTGTGGCTGTTTGGTGCAGGTGAAACTTGAGTGCACTATTTCCTAAATGTAAGGGGTGAAATTTAGGCCGTATCTGTTGGAAATGCAGCTAAAATATAAACAAACTTTGGAGTGGGATTTTGGAAACCCCAGCTCTGCTGATGATCCGCTGGCTGCCCTTGGGCAAGGTAGTTTCTGCTGTCCTTAGTTTTATCTAAGGGATCTAAAAATACGGATGTGAAAATGCTTTACATTTCAAAAGCCCTGTATGAAGACTAGGTGGCATTATTGTCACAGTTATTTTTGTGACATTGCTAAGGGGTATTAAAGCTGATATTCTCAAGGAACTGTTGTGGTTCTTTTACATGAATGTAACACATCTGATAAAGGGATGGAGAATATGGGTATTACCCACTGATAACTGCTGCTGCAGTTCTCCATCTGGGCCCTTTTCACAGCTGACCCAAGCTAGCAGAGCCTTCAGCTGATAGTTGAGTATAGCAGCCTATGGCTCTGGCTCTTGGGATTGCCAGTTTACCTATGTCAGTCACAAGAGATGATTGTTACAACAGCTCAGTGTTAGACTTCAGTCAATGTTAAAAAAAGGTAAATTAGGTTAAGAACAACTCCTGAACACTGCTGGAGAGCAAATACATGCAAGTCATGCAGAGTAAAGTTTTATGCAGTATCGGTTGTCTTGTGCGTGGCACACATCACTGGGATGTAAATACTCACTGACATCTAACAGTATAACCCACCGAATTATGAAATCTTGAAGTGCTGAGAGAGAGTGTTTAGACTACTTTTAAATCTTCTAGCATGCAGTAATATGAAAGATATTAAAAGGATAGCTGGGGAAAGATGGAGGTTATAATTGCTTGGAGGCCAACTTCGTCTTACATCCAAATCTAACAACTAAATCTAACAACTCAAATTATCTTAAGTGCTTTGAAAAGGATGGCAACTGTTTTTATTTAAAGATACTAAAAGCCACAGTTAAGTGGTGTTATTTTTAAGTACTTAATTTTAAGCTGTGGTTTTGGTCACTAGTGCTTCTATTAAAACATTGCTGCCTTAACAGCTAATTTTTGATGAACTGCGACGTAATTAACTCTGCAAGTTAGGATCAATAGAAGTGGGTGTGTGGGGAGAAAAGTGCATTTTTGCTTGTAAAAAAAAGTAAAATTTGGCATTAATGATTGTTTGCACATATGGACATATTAGATAATTTTCATGAAAAAATGGAGATGACCAGATCTACTCAGACAAGTGGTTGTAATTTGAAGCAACTGAATTAAGTATACAAAGAAGATCAAGATATTTTTCATCCCTTCAGCCTTGACAGTTGGTGAGTCATTTCAATGGAACCAGAAAGTATCTGACAGATTCCCCAGCCAGGTGACAGTACAATGTTAGGCAGAAAAAAAAAATTCTTGCAGAGATATTTTACAAATACTGCTTTTTCTTTCTTTTTAACTTAGTTTTCTTGCTCGGAAATATTCCAGGCAGTTTGTCAGCAGTATGTTTTTATGCTAAGCATTATCCCAAGTTCATAATTCAACATATTTCAAAGTGTGTCTCATATATGTTAATTCTGAAAGTAAATAGGAAAGCAAATCTAACCAGTTAGCATGGATGCTTTATTTGCACGAGGATTCAAATGGATCTTCTTATTTATAAGAATAATAATTAAAATTGAATGAATACTCTTGAGTCATTGTTCATATGGTCATCTTTGCTCTTTTGCAAGTGTACAGTGTTAAATTGAGCAGCTTTAGATCATGTTGTCATGGACTCTTGCAGGTATTGATTAGCATATGTTTGTTCTTTTCTTCAGAACCTAGGACTAGAGAGTTTTCTCTTGGTGTTACTTATTTATTTATTCATTTTTAAGCATGCTGTATATTCTGTATTTGTTTGTTTCAAAATTCTGCTTTGCACTTTCAAATACTTTGTGTTTTCAACAAGCTGAAGAATGTACTTCTACCTCAGACACTTTTGAAGCTCATTAAGTTAATAGATCACAGATACATAAGCCTTATCTTTAGTAAATCACTAAGCAGTGTTTCATTTTGTTGGCTAGTTAGCCCTCTTGGATTTGTAACACATGTTCACTGCTCAGTCTTTGCATTTGAACAATTAAGGAATGATCTTTTCCCCCTGATAATGCTGACAAAATGCTTGCTTAAAGGTAAATGGGTTTTGACAGTCAATAGATTACTCTGCCATTTCTTTCTGTACTTGATTATGATGAAAATAATTATGAATATTTGCAATTTGTAATAGAAATATTAAACTAGTTCTTCATTGAATAGTGCTACTTCTCCAAAGACTAACAGGGAAGATGAAAATGTTTGAAGTGATAGGCAAGTTTTTGTCAAGAGTTTCAGACTTTGTGATCAATCATAATTTTGAGAATGCGTGCGGTTGTGCTACTCTGGAGGCAAACAATACTTTGGATAAGCAGCAAAACAGATAGATAGAATGCCCTTTTGTCATTCAGAAATGGGATAGAAAGAAAATATTTTTCAGATAATCCTTTCAAGGGATCCTTTGAAGCGCAGTCATTGATCCCTGTGCACCATAGCTCAGTATAGAATACCGTCCTGGAGATTGGGTCAGTAGGAGGTTGCATATATTTATTTTTGCTGCAGTAAAACATCTGTCCTATGAAAGCAAGAATCCACATTGTAGGACCCTCTAAAATAAATACAGATTTTCATTTGAACTTGCTTTTCTTTATGAAATTTCAACTGTATAGTAACAGCATCTACATCGAAATGAATTCGTTTAGACTAATAACTCTTTCTTACTGTACAATATACATAGCACACCTAGCGGCCAGATAAAAAGCCAGATATTCTTCATGTTTGGATGTGAAAAGATTAATTAGGGAAGAGAATTTTAACACTTTTGTTCATGCACTGGACTAACCTGGCTTACTAAGTAAATATTAGATCTGACATTGACATGTGGTGTAGTCAGCAACCACGTTTTATCCGTGGCTGTCTGCCTCACCCACCTGGTGAGAGGTTATGGAAATGCTTAGGGATTAAACATTAAATGAATATATTGTGGTTTGTTGAAGAGGAAATGTAAATGTGCATTTTGTTCAGACCTAGCATAGGGATATAGAAATAATCCGGGCCACAGGTGTTACAAGCTGAAAGTTACAGTCTGTCTTCCAGTTAAATGCAGAAAACAGGTGTGCAGTTTTTAAGGACCTGTACACAAAATATGTGAAAGCTTCAAGAGCTTGGTTGGACCTGGCAGGTGTGTAAGAAGTGTCGTGGTGCTAAAACCACGTAGGAAATATGATAAATCTGAGAAGAGACTGGTCCTGAATTAAACCATTTTGGACTTAGCTCAGAACTGAATTTCTGGTAGTTTTGTGTGTGCTCCAACCTGTAAGAATTGTATTTCAATTAGAAGCTGTAAAATGGGAGTGATAACACTGTTTTCATTTTAGAAGCATAACATGATGGCTCTAAATCAGTTCATGTGAGTTCTTGTTTGTTTGAACACAGCAAGGGATTCCCAACCTCGGTCAGGGGCACTGCTACTGTATGCTCATATAAGGGCAAATGCAGTAAATACAGCCTACCTGGCTCTCACTTGGAGATTATAAATTCTTTCACTCTTGTGATGCACAAAGAAAGTGAATTTATTCCTATTTTATCTTATTTTATTTTATTTTATTTTTTATTATTATTATTTTTTTAATTTCTGAAGACTTGAAAATAGCCGTAGATCAGATGCAACCAACAGCTTGTTTCTGAACTGAAAGATTGAATAGCAAGTATTCCTTGCTATAAAAGTTACAGAAAAATCACTTATGGGGACCTCAGGTTTATTTGGGATACTGAGGTGCTGCATGCATGTAAGTAATCATTCTATAATAAATAGCTATTATATATGCATGTATGTGTATGTATATATATATATATATATAGCTATAGCACTTGCACTTGCAAATATATATTAATTTCCTTTTTTTTTCTCTCTCTCTCCAACTAGGAATTGCTGATCTTTTTACAGAATTTGCCCACAGCACACTGGGGAAATGAAGAAATCAGTGTACTCCTAGCAGAGGCCTACAGACTGAAGTTTGCATTTGCAGATGCCCCCAATCATTACAAGAAATGAATATGAAGATCCAGAAATTATTAACACCAGTGTGTTCTGCAGTATTATGGCATCTGTTGTTATGATTGTGATTTCAACTCATTGTTCTTTCATTTGAATTGAGATGACCATTAAAATTCTGTTGGAATTTGGAAAATGAGAACAGAATACCAAAGAAATGGGCAAAAATGATATTGAGTAATGAATGAATTTAACTTAAAAGAGAACTTTTTTGTTCAGCATGAAAAATGAATTCAGAAGTCTATCACATAATTGTCTTCTTTTTTTCCCCTCTTATAATTTGCTGGAGTTGAATATACGTTGAACAATTCTTATACGTACCCGAGTCTTAGAATTTCTCAGAATGATTTTGTGACTGTTTTGTTGTTATGTCATGACTTTATCGGGCAGTTGGAATTACTCATTTTGGATGAGAAAAACAAAGCTCTTCACAGTCACGAAGACCATTTGAGGTAGCAAGACCTGTGTTTTGAGGTCTGTTTATAACCAGGAGGATGCTGATATTCTCATACTATCTTTCATTGTTCCATGAAGTGAGGTTAGAATGCAGTGATACAAGAAAATAAAAGGGTGCAGTGGAAATTGATAGCATTTTCTAAACATTATTCAGTATTGTTGGGTGTTGTAGAAGGTTTTTAGCCATACAAAGAAGTGACTTTACGCCTAAGACTCATCAGTAACGCTAAGATAAGTTCCTCTTTATATATTTTGGTGTGTTTTTAAAATATTGAATGAAAGATGTGGTATTGTTACAATAATTAAAGCCTTTCTTTCAAGGCCTTTCAGTTTTTCATTATTAGATTTCACTTTTAAGAATCTTACTAAGAAGCTTGGTTTACAAAGCAAGATATATTTTTATCTCAGTTGTTGCCTTATTCTCCATTTCTAGTGTATTAGAAAGGGAAAATTAATATATCTGTTCTAAGCTCATTTGTTAAATAATTTAGTACCTTTCTTCTTATTATTCAGAGAAAGTGAGAAGATAGTTCCCAATAACTGTACACACAGCTCACTTTTACAACATGAGCAGAATAAAAATTCTCTGTGACTGTGCAGAATGAAAGCAGTGTTTCTTGAAATAATCGTGGGATTCGGAATAATTTCTTTGAACTTACACAATTTATGTCCACTATTTCTTCTCAAGAAATCTTTTCAGTTAAGAATTCTCTATTAGATGTAACTAAACTCATGTTAATTTGTGCCTTCCATAAACACATGGGTTATTAAGGGTGAGACTTGCAGTAAGCAAGATACTAGAAGCTCTGAATATTCGTCAGTTCAGTTTTAGAGTTGCACAGTGTCACACAAAAAGTGTAGTGCACTTTTAAGTTTGGCAAGTAAAGTTCTTTCAAGAGGTATTCTCCTATGGCTTGTTATTGGAAGATTATTTTAAAGTTCCTAAAAATACATAGGTATGTATTTTGATGAAAGCTTTGTAGACATATTAGTTACATTACTTATTTTAGGGGCTTTAGTTCTTGACGTCAACTGTATAATAAATAATAAGTTGTTTCAGGGTAAAAGGAATGAAATACATGTCATAATGAGATCTGTGTTTTAAAATTATATGAACTCTTTGGTAGAAGAGAAAGCAACGAATTAATTCCGAAGCAGGAGGGTTTGCTGACAAGGATGCACTTCTATCCCGCTGACAGCAGCTGGGGTTTTCAGATGGCCACAAATTGATGCCTCCTGGATTGCTGCACCTTACCTGGCGTCTGCAGTGGGGCTCTGTTTCTGAAACGTGTGTAAATTGTTTCTGTAAGTTCACGGTGACACGCTCTAATGTATGGAGATTTGTCTTTATGTTTACAAAGAACGTCATATTGTGCCTAACAGAATAGCTACTAATAACAGAGTAAAAGAAATTTATGACCGTTTGCTTTAGTCTTTGTATTCACATTAATTTGTTAATAGAAAAGCATATTATTGTAACTAGAGAAAAGACACACAGCATTAAATGTACAATGTTGTAAGAGATTTCTATAACAATAATTATTTTTTAATTGAGATGTTATTTAGGTAGTTACACGTAACATGGAAAGCTGACCCAAAGTTGTCTGCAGTGTCAGATGCCTCTGCATTGCACACACAAGGCTGGATGCATAAAATTCCTTGATGGGTCCATGCAAGTTGTCTGCCACGTCTTCCAAATACAGCAGCTGTCTCTGGCTTCCCTTGGAAGAAAGCGTTACCACCGGAGGTCACCTTTACTACTGTGTCTGTGTCAGAAGTTGAATATTGTACTTGAGCACATTGCTTTTAAGGATAGTGAGACGTTTCCTAATATCGATGCTTATTTATATAGATACAGATTTTTCTGGAAAATAAGAGATAGATATATAAATAAAGTTTATATATCTATACAGATAGGAATCATTTGCAGTAAACAGATGGCCAACATTTATGTAACATTTCAAATGTTTCCATACGTTTTAAATTTCCATAAAATATTTCACTAAGAACAGAACCAACCAACCACCTTCCATTGAACAATTGTACATCTCAGGAAAAATGTCATTCCAAGCATAATGCTACACAGAAAAGGAAATAACATTATCGTTGTTACATCCCATGTACAACTTTTTTTTTTTTCTTTCAAAATTTGAGGTTCTGAATATTGTAAAATTCCTTTGTAATATCTATTTTCTTATGAAGGAGGCATCCGGACACATCACTGGTGAAACCAGGCAGTAATTTCCTAGAACTGATGTGAAATACTGAAATTGCAGTGTCTAAAATGTGTTAAAGAATTTCTGTAATAAAAATTTAAACAGGAATGTACAATATAAACAGATTTATGACTACAGTATTTGAAATATGTAAATAGTAAACAAATTACTCAAGTATGTAAATACAATACACGGGATAGGATAGAATTGTAAGTTGGAAATCTTATGCTGTAATATGTTATAAGAAATTAATTGCTTTTTTTTTTTTTTTGCTCCGTTCCTTATGGAAAGGACCATTAATTTGTTTTTTACTTCAGAACTGTATAATAAAAGTATCTGCAGTTCCATTGTATGCTTCTGACAAATATTAACACTGAGGCACTGGTTACATCTGTAAAACTGATGAAAGATGAGGAAATAAATGCATATTTATGAAGTGCTGTACAAGTGGAAAGCTTTTTTATTGTTTTCATCAAGCACATTGCGTAATACATCAAAGTGTGGTTTTGGTGTGTTTGCTTATTTTTTATGGTCTCAAAACTCTTTATCACAACAGCAAGTGCAATTGGAAAAGCTCTGTTCCTGGCTATGTTTCTACAACTCTCTGCCCTTGTGTCTTACAGATTGTGCAAGTTAATGAGGCAGACAACTTCCAGAGGTTTGTCTCTGCATGCGCCATATACAATGCAAGGCACTGAGCGTTTCCTGCAGAAAGGGAATGAAGATGAATTTGGTCGAGCAGTGGAATTAAATGGGGGGGAGCAAGTAAGGGTAAAGCGAACAGAGGTGGCAGAGAAATCTGTACAGTTGGTGAGGAAGGAGAGGAAGCTTCAGCTCACTGTTGGGAAGTGGTATGAGGTGGCAAAATGAGTGATAAATGTGGAAATTTAATGATGATTTGATTAGATTAGCAAGCAAGGAAAGATGCCCTGTTCATCTGGGGAGCTCAAGTCCCTTTCACTACGGAGGGCAGTCTGAGACTTCCAAAATAAGATGGATCGGGTGAGAAAACGTACAACCTACTGATACAGAAGGCAAAGTTACTGGCTTCTCTGTTTAAAATGCACACAGTACACAGCGTCAAAGGAGGCAGTGGGATGCAGTGGGTAACTTATTATGTGCTTGAGTACTGATGGGTTGTAATTGTGCTGTTCTCTCACACTGGATGAAATTCGGTTCTCTCCGTTTGCTGTAATCTTCTGAAGATCCTGCAGAAAATCAACAAGGGAAGATTCTTCAAAGACTTCCAAAAGCAGAAGAGATGAAGATGGGGGGAGTAAAATCTCACAAGGAGTGTGCTGGGACACAGCCGAATGCTATTTGTTCACGTTTGTGTACAAAAGCAGCTCTTAATATCTATCTTACATTTACGCAACAGCAAGGGCTTTCCAGAAATCTGATCTCTGTTTCAACTCCCTTCCTCCTTGCAAACAGGATAGGGGTGAGGGGAGGGGAGGGAAGTGCTCTGTAGTGCTTTATGTCTTCAGAGATGGGAAAAGCAGAGAGGAGGTAGAAAAGCTCCCAGCATTTGTGGATGGTTGATGCCATGCCATGGGGAGAAACTCCAGCTCCAGTGCTTCTGTCCTCTGCATGATGGAGAGTGAACTTCCTGAGCAATGCAATTACAGATGGTTGCTGGTTTTGTAAGTTAAAACTAAAACCTTGCATCCCATCTGATTTTTCAAACTTAGCATAGCTGAGGTAGCATTGGAGTAACTAATTAAATTGCTATGGCACTATGTCAAAGAACATTTTAACCTTCGAAGTCTTTTGCACATACCCCACAAATGAGTCAAGGCAAGGGGCCAGAATTAATAAGAGGCCAAGAGAGATGTGATGCTATGGGGAGTGCCTCAGAGTGCTCCAAAACTTTGACTCCTTCAGCCAAAGGAGTTTCCTGCAGACTTCTAGATGAGAACTGACGTGTCAGTAAACACAGTGGCTTGAACTGGACTTCCAGGTTTATGCTTGTGGACAAATGTCCTCAATAGAGAAAATTAAAGTCTCCAATTGTTACCATTATGTATGGAGATCTTTGGAAGCTTACAGTCCAGGCACAAGCTTAGAAGTCAGAGCTAATATACAGAAAGTCTTTTGTTCCTAGAGCAGAATTGCCCAGAAGCGTATGCCAGAAAGTGCCAAAATGACTACTGGAAATCTGCCTTTGTTATCAGCCAGGTAATAATAATTTCATATTCCCTTTAATTTCTGATTTTTAGAAAGGATGGAGACAATGTAGTTCTTGAAGTATTTGAACAACTTCATCATCAGATTGAGGATCCTGACTTACAGAGCATTTTGACATTCAGGTTATTCATTTCCATCTTCCTGCAGAAGGAACTGAGATTTCCAGTGAGCAGTGCCTGCTACAGTCCATTTGATTAATTCTCCTCGCTCTTTTAACAGCATCAAAAATACAGAATACGTAGCTGTCATGACAGCTCACACGAAGTAACAAGATGCCCAGGCTTATCAATAGTTAGCTGGATATCTCACTCATAAAATGTCATTTTAGCAACTAAGGCAGCTTGACAATTTTTTCATCATTTTTGGTCTAAAAAATAAAGTCAATAACACCATCTCAAAGCAATGCTTGTAGAAGCCTTTTAGAGTTCAGTTAATAATAGGATATGTAGCCGGGGAAAAACATGTAATCCTGTACCGGCATGATCGTGGGAAAAAGTATCTCAAGACAACCGTGAGGATTTGTGGCAGTCTTACAAAACATACGATCACACGGAAATAAGTAATTCAGCTTTTCCATGCAGGATTAAGATAAGTTGGCTTATCAGTAAAGAAAAGGTTTTCTTGTCCTGTGTTTTCCCAGATATTTTGTCATTGTTGCATCTGTGGAAAATTTTTTCTAAAGTTTGAAAATGAGTGCATTTGTCTCTCTTGCTATCATCAAGACACGGGGCAGCAGACATCTCCGTGTTCAGGCAAAGCAGTCATTATGTTCTGAGCATGGAACATACTCAAGAAACCTTACATAAATGTTGCAAGGGAGCCAATAGGTAAAGGTGTGCAGTCATCCTCTGTGGTGTAAAAGCAGGAGCAATTCACATCATGCTGACTGTACTTCTTTTGTCATCCAGGAAAGAGTAAGAAGAGCCAAGCCAGTCTTTGCCCATCAAGGACATGTGTGTTTGTGGAAACTCCTATTCTTTATGGAAAAACTCTGAAAGTAAGACAGAACATGCCGGCAGATTAATTCGGCATTAAAACAATAGCCAGCAAAGGTTACACAAACTCAGTAAGCACTGCACAAGAAAAGTAGTGAATATGAAAGATTGGCCCATCCTTGGGATGTCCAAGGATAAGAGCACTGGTTAAGCAACCACTTTGTCATCTCATATGTAAGCTTTCCAGTTTCCGTGTCAGAAATGCAGACCTCTACGTTTGAGTTTATCACGCTCTCTTTCTGCAGTCAGTGGGGAGAAACAGGTCCTTCCAGTGCCTTTCCCTGCGCCTCCCAGCAGAGCTCTGAACTGTGCCAAGTGAACGGTGCCTTCAAGGTTTCTCTGCCTCCCCACTGGCGCTATAGGAGCCTGGGGGCACGCCCATATTTAGATGTCATTGTTGCCATTTTGATATTTTGAAGTCAGTTGAATCGATTTCAATTAATTTGAAACATTTCAGTACAAACCTTGGAAAGAAACAGACATAAATTCTGTCAAATGCATTTTAAAAATGCACACTTGAAGTTCAAATTTTATAACACGCATGAACCAAATAAGCTATAATCTGAAGGACACATATTGGCTTGTTTGGTGCAGGCACTGTACTGTAACGCCAACCTTACTTAGCTATGCTTTAGCTGCAGCTAGATAGCGGCTCAGCCCATTAGCTTGCTGTTTATATTTGCTATCTTTCCTGCTGTGAATAAACTATAGCCCTGTAGCACAGCCAGAGAAAAAGCTTAGTATCCTTGCATGCAAATTGAAATGAGTGAAAAAATAAATGTTGACAAATTACTTCATTTTAAAATGGGATCTTCGCGCTGGGATTTTCTTCCTACCACTTGTTATGTAAATAAATATTATAGGCTGCCAAGAAAAATTTATAGGACACAATTTCCCATTGTCTGACCAAAAATAATAGTAAAGGTAGGGTTTGCTAAAGTAACGTCCCAACTATGTAGAATCTGTTTGAGGCAGCAAGGAAGGGAAAGATCCTACTTCACAGGCAGGGTCATGCATTTCTGGGAGTCCTGGAAAAAACTGCCAAATGTTGTTGGGAACTTTCAGCTGGGAATCAGGACCTGAGAAATGCTCAAGGGACATCCTGCTTAGCTGACCAGATTCTCAAACCACAAGTCAGCATGAAACTGCATTCATATTATTCCCCCATAACCATTTCCCCTTGTCCTGTCACTATCAAACCACGTAAGAAGTTGGCTCTCCTCCTGCTTATAAGCTTCCCTCAAGTACTGGAAGGCCGCAGTGAGGTCTTCATGGAGCCTTCTCTTCTCCAGACTGAACAAACCCAGCTCCCTCAGCCTTTCTTCACAGGAGAGGTGACCCAGCCCTCTGATCATCTCAGTGGCCCTCCTCTGGACCCCTCCAAAACCTCCACATCCTTCCAGTGCTGGGGGCCCCAGGCCTGGACACAGAACTCCAGATGGGGTCTCACAAAGGCAGAGTAGAGGGGGACAATCACCTCCCTCTCCCTGCTGGCCACCCCTCTTGTGATACAGCCGAGGATACTGCTGGCCTTCCAGGCTGCATCCTGTCATTAGGTAGACACGATGCAGAAAGCTTCTCTAAGACAGCAGTTTGAAATTACCAAGAAGATCTAAAGGCAAACGCATCAATTTTTATTGACTGAGAATATTCTGACAATGCAGTCTAAATAATTGTTTTCAGTTGACTAAACTTCTCTAAGCTTTTCACACAGATCCTTTCTGACAGACAAGCCAACACCAGTTTTCACCCTGAGATTCCAGAAATTGTTGGTGAAAAAGGAACAGATCCCGTAATTGCTGATGTTTTATGGAACTCATCCAAGGCATCTAGGTGGATCGCATTAATACAGAATGCATTGATACAGCTCCAATAAATATAAGTTTGATTTCAGACAGCTTTGTTTTGGGATCTGAAGGCCCATTTAGTATAAGAATACGTGTGATGGGCAATCTGTTGATAAATACTGCCAGCTATGTTTTAAACTCACTGAAAAAAGTCCCCTTGGAAACATTTATATATACTTTTGGAATTTTTATGAAATCCCACTTTGGACCTTAAGGGTTAGAACTGTAAAAGTGTCTTCCTAGACTTTCGTATTATGTAGTAGCTTTTTATTGTACTCAGTAAATATATCTGAGTGTTTAGTAATAGCTCAAACTTCAATCTCCACTTTTATAGAGTCTTCTTTATAAGCTTTTTACTTCTTTTTCCCCACACTAACAGGAGCTGCTGAATGAGGAAGTGATACTGCATCAGCGCACTGAAAAGCAAGTGATTTTAACTTCAAAAGTAATTGGTAGGTTTCTTTCTCGCTTGGCCTGAGTGAAAGGACATGTAATTCCAGGATCTGAAATCAGGTTCCAGTACCGAGATTCTTTTTTATTAAAGGAAAAAAACAAATTGGGATAAAATAAAAAATACTGATAGATCTGAGGCAGCCCACAGCATAAGTTCTGTCAGTTTCTGAATGGAGACTAAGTGTTGCTTGTGTTTAAAGTGCAAATTAATTTCCTCTCTAGAGAAATGAAGTAGCTTAAAGCTATGAAAATCTCTTCTGTGAGCAAGGACTGCTAAAGAAACTGCCAGTTAAGACTACTGATGGAATAAATGCAGCAGAGGAAGTAGATTGCAATTTATGGTGACTAGGCAAAATAGATCAATGGAAACAAAATACATCTGGAATTTCCCAACCTACAGTAGAAGATGAAGGGAAATAACCCGAAAGAGAGAGAAAAAAAACATCACTGAATTCAACTGGGTAATATTAAAAAAAAAAAAGCAATCCAATCCATCTCCAAACCAAATAAAGGTACTGGCATAATTTGTATCACTTTAGATAGAAATATAAAAAAAATAATAAAATGAAGGAAGGCAAAGGATAATTTAAGACAGATAAGTTGTCACTCAAAAGTTTGCTACTAGCTGCATTCAGCTGATCTCTTCAGGTTGCTTCCAGAGACCATAAAGACACAAAAAGACAAGAAGAGAACTGACAGCCTCTAACCTACATCCTGCTCAGGTCACTCTGGGAAAGCAATGTGCCGGGAGCTGAGACATACTGGCTTGCTGCATGGAAACGGACAAAAGGAACATCTCCCCATCCCATGCCATCCCATTTTCATGGGAAAATATGACTGGCACAGCTATTCTGTCTTTTGAACTAGAATTATGGCCAGGGGCTTTTCTTGCCTATGAGAGACCCTGTCTTGGTCAATTAGAGACTCCTCTGTTACAGCTCTGTAACGCCTGCACCTTAAGGTTTCACTGACATGCTGTGATGCTTCAGGAAGACACACTGACTCCTGAAAAATGCAGTAATTTATACTGTTAGACACAGATAGTGATGGCCACTATTTTGATTCAGTGTTCTGCACTGAATTCATGCAGAGATTATGGTATCAAAGTCAAAGTGTATAAAAAATAAAAGATTTCTCAGTGGTGCCAGCTAAACTGTAGTGGTTTGCTGAAATTGTATATGTGCATCTTGTTCTGCACATCTTCAAAGAACCTTATGCAAAGTGACTGTTATTTGAAATATTTCTTTCTTTACCCTGCTCTGTTTGGCAGGAATTTACTTCTTTTTAGAAAGGTAGCTGTACAAAATCTTATCAGACCATCTATGGAAACAGCAAAAACTCCTGGGGAATGTACTCATTTGTTTCTTTTGACTCAGGCTCACTGCATAAGCAGAAAAGCCAGGTGGGGGAAGCCAGCACCACTATTTTTATTGCTGTACATTTTGCAAACCTAAGCGTCTACCTTTCTCCCAAATTAAAATATATATATATCAATAGCTTCTGTGTGATTGAAAGAGAGCTTTGGCAGAGCTGCTGTGTGGAAAAAGAAAAGCTGGTTTAAAAATAAATCTCCAAATTTGTAGAGAGGTGTTTCTGATCTCGGAATGCTGTGGCTGCAAAAACACTTCGGAGCCGGTACACGGGAGGGCGCATCTATCCTACAATTGCACGGAGCCTGAAGCCGCGCTCCCAGCAATCAGCTCCTGAGCAGTAAGCCTTTATTCATGAGCACGCCAAGGAAGACTTCAGCAGTGAAGACTCTAGCTATAACATAAGGATGGTAAAAATAAACATAGTCCAAAACCTTATGCCACACAGGAAGAGCCCTATTATGAGCCAGCCTTCAGAAATGACTTGCTTTCCTTCAGTATCAGGGTCAGTCAGAAGAAATTTGCTTAACCTGCAATGATGCTGTTTTCGGAAGCAGGGAAGCCTTGCATGTCTTTTCTCAACCTTTTTGGGGGCTGGACAGACCTTGCAAGACACAGCTGCAGGGGAGCAAAGCTGGGAAAATGTGGCCTTTAGTGTACTGCATGTTATGCTTTGGCATATGGGCTGAAACTCTGTGCAGGAAAACACAGTACTGAAAACATCCACCATATGGTAAAATCAGTGAAATAATAGCAGCAGTAAGACATAATTCTGCATAGTAGTACTGCATCTCATTTAAGATGTATATTATTGAATGTCCCAGCCAGAATTATGGTCTTCTGTGTGAGGTATTTGACAATCACTTTGCCTTCAGCAAACAAAGCTGGGAAAACAACAAAGACTGGGATTTGAAAATCCCAGCCTTCAGCAACAAACAGCACAAAGCAGAGTCTCATAGCACTTTGTAAATGCCTCTGATCACGGGGTTTATCACTTTCCCACCTGTATGTTCCTAATCTAGCTACTTAGCTTCTGCAAGCTCATTCAGAGAATGACTATCTGAATCCTTCAGCTGTTCTCCTTGAATAACACCACAGGGCCAGATTTCGTGTCTGAAACTTGGATCAATACTGAAAGGGAAGGAGATAAAAAGAGTACGTGTGTTGGGATGAATCTTGTCTAAAGTTTCTGTGCTTTCTTGGTTACCGTGACATACTGGCCAATGGTGTGATAGAGGAGAAAAGCAGGGTCATGCCTCTGCCCTGTTTTTACGCACCACCTCCATGCTGCAGTGGGGATACCATGCCCTTGCAGAGACATGAGTGGCTCCACTGCAGCAAATACCTCGTCCAGTTTGAACACGTTTGTTCAGCAGCCGATCAACCCTCAGAGAAAACACTTCAGAGAGGTTTTCTCTTGGCCTCTGAAATCAGGGGTGCCATTGGGCTGCATTACCCCACATCAGCACACCAAGGCCTGGTCCTTGAGCACTGCTCTCAGCAGCTATGGCAGTGCTTCTCCTACACCAGAGCAATCAGTCAAACCAGCAGAGAAGACAAGCAAAACCACCTGAAACATGCTGACAGATGAAGAAAGGCAAACAGATACTGGTAAGGCTCCAGATATGTTAAAATCTGCAAACTAATTGTTTCTGTTATTGGATAATGCTTCTGAAGGCGGCTGTTTGGAAATGCAATGGCCTGGAAAATGGAGGTCAATAGAACAACAAAAGGACGACCAGGCTAGCTGAAAGAGGAGAGCACTTGATGGAAGTTATTTAATCACCAAACTAATTCCTTATCTGTTAAGCAGGGAATGCTGGTTGGGAATGCATTGGAGCGTGGTAAGTGTTGAAGTCCTAACAACATGTAAGTCAGTCGTGCTTTGGTGTAGCAACACAGAGCTTCTGCAGCAGCACTCCTCTAATACTGTTTTTCTCTAAAAAATAATACATTTTCCAGGACTAGTAGCAATATCTAATAATACTAATCTTTTTGTTTAGGCCAGGATTACTCTCCATGTGTGGTACACTACCTTTTTATTTTACTAAGAACTTGATACCAGCTCTACCCTACTGACTATGGTCTGGAAGCTGATTGCAGGCTCTCTGGCCTGTCATTGCTTCGCCTGCCTGGAGAATGCCGGACTGCACTGATATGTGGGATCCCGAACCCTGGCAAGGGCGATGCTGGGCTCCTGAGTTCCTTGTCTGAATGAGCCTGTGAATGCCTGCACATTGCTGAGCTCTTCCGCTGCCCTACAAAACGACCCTGTTAAGGTGAAGTTTGAAACGCTCAGATGAAAGACTGTCCTTTAGAAAAATTCCTCCTGTCAAAACTTGTCACTATGTCCTATGACTCTGCTGCACTTTAACCTGGCCTAGAAACTGTTTAAGTAGTAGCAGAGTTTCCAATGTCTCACCATCATTATATGGCATTGTGTCATGTAATTCAGACCAGTTCTTCCAGAAAATCAGGAGACATCACTACATAACGTGGCCAGATATGACCTGCCTTATGAAAAGTCTCAGGGAAATAATACAGCATCCAATGCAAAGAAAAGGCAGTAGGACAATAAGAAAGCAGAAAGCTATGTTGCTCATTGACAGGCACAGTTTGTAGGCAGACGAGCTAATGTTACCTGGGATTCTGAGTCACAGCCCTTCATAGTGTTAGCTCTTCTGTGCTTTTAAATGTTTTCCACTGATATTTTTTCAAAAGATTCACTTTGAATTTTGTGTATAGCACTTAATCTTTCAGAAATATACAGTTAAAATTGAACTAGGAAGAACAGCTGCAGCTGTCCCTCCCAGATAAGGAATGGGAGTATTCAGCTTTTTGTTTGTGGAAGAGAAAGCCTGGAGACTGGCCAGTGTTAAGCTATAGCAACACTGTAAGGTAGGCTCTGAGGGTACCAACGAGTATCACAAATTTGGAGAAAGTAGGTTAAGTAAAATGACCTGCACAGATTAAGCAAAGGAATGTTGAGAGAGAAGAAAACATAACTATCAGATAGTAGCTAATCAGCCTCATGAGATATGAAGAGTCCAACAAGTCAAGAGCAGAGTCAATAAATAATAAGAAGCCATGCTTCAGGGTTAAGAATGTTGCTGATTTAATATGAAGTGATTTAACTGCATGTCTTTTCTGTTAATAGGCATTTTAATAGCGCAGTCTGGAAAATCTGATCATATTACTTTCATGTTCTCTGCCAAATGATGCAAAGACTACATGCATGGAGAAATGCACTGGAATATGTAATACAAGCATAAGATCCATAGCAAAAGGTATACTGAATATCAAAATTCAAGATATCATCAAACTGTAATTTTTTTTTTTTCCTGTCATTAATACATTTTCTCAGCTTTGATGTAGTTGATCTCCCTCAAATGCAGGATGAATCTTAAAAGTAATGACTGTCAGAGTTGATGTCATTCACTAATGATTTGCTAGTATCATCCATCGGATAGAGTCTCATTAAGCCTGTGAGTCCTCTTTTGACCAGGATGACAGCCTGGGGAGAGGAAACACAGAACATCTTAGTTTATAAAAAATCTGTGTTACCTGAAAGGGGAAGACGTGTATCTACAGGGTTGCAAAACAGCTTGTGTTGCCTGCTGGGAGGCGTCAAGATGTGCTTCCATGGCAGCCCAAGGCAATCTAAGAGTAGGTTACAGCAACCTGTGCTTTCCCTGGGGCCAAAGGCTGCGTACCTCCATCCCCTCTCTTGCATTAGCCTTGGTATCTCTGGGCTTCACACAGATCCTGTTCAGGAAACTGACCTGGCTGAAAGCTAATTATTTTATTTAATGGTAAACTTTCAGTTTTTTCAGCTCCCTGAACCATTTCACTATGCAATCAAATGAGTGCCTGCACTAAAGTCACAGAGGAGAAGGGCATAAAAAGCTGGAAATGGGCAGGACAGTGAGATCATAGCAACCCTGTTGTAAATTAGCTTACACCACATGCTGAGGCTCAGGCTCTGAGTGGGAGAGGCCACTGAATCCTGATCTCTTGTGAGCTGTTAGCTAACCTACCCTCTCTTTTTGAGCGCTTTCAGGCCTTTTCCTTGCTTTTTCCTCTGCTGCTTTGTTCACACAGCTTGAAGAAAAGTGTTATTTGCTGTAAGCAGGCTGCCTTTTATCTGCCTGGTGTTTGCCACTGATCAGAAGGGAAGAAACACTGGTGTGCCCACTCTGTTGGACCTGTGGAAAAGAGAGAGATGCTATGAGGGTAATGCAGATTATGGCCCAACAGAGGGCTCAGAGGGAACAAAGACAATAGCTGTTCCTGGCATTAAGTCTTCAAACTGGTGTTTGGAAAGTAACACACTCATCTTTACTTGGTAGGAATGAAAATCATCACCTTTGCAGAGACTCTTTACGAGCCCTGGGAAGGCACCTGAAGGACTCCCAGCTCTCCTCTTCCTGAAGCTTCTTTACAGCCTTGTCCTTTCTCTCTCTGTGCCTGCCATCTCATTTGCTTTGCTTCCGTCTATTTACCATTTATTGGCACCTTGCTGTTCGAACTAGGACAATGTTTGCATACTTTCTCTTTTTGCTTATATCAAAATGTTTTTGTCTCTTGACTTTCAAATCCTGCTTTAATCAAATCTTTCTCAAGTCCTGTCTTGTCTGTTTATTTAAGCCCCCAGAAATCAGCCTCCTCTCTTTGGTTTGCATATCCCATATTATAAATCTTGTTTAAAAATTCACACGGTAATTCTTACTCCTTGCTGCCAAAGCCACTGGATAAATCCACGGACTCTATTATATGACAGCACATTCATTATGTATAATTACAAAGCATAAGAGATGTTATTCAATGTTGTTAGCTTGGCTACACTGGAATTCCAGCACACATCTGTACACAATTTATAGTTGCTTATAACATATGCTAGCACACAGTGTGTGAACAGCCTGAATTTAAGCTCAGATCCTGTGTGAGGCCCTTCATGAATCTACTCACAGCTGCTGCCTGTAGTGCTTGCTCTTGAGAAACAGGAGCAGTAGGGTTCTGCTCAAGGAAAAGTAAAGACTGGAGTCATGAATGCAGAGACTCTACAAATCAGATAACTTTAAAATAGTTTTATTCTTCTTCAAATACAAATATGAAGAACTGAACAGTGGGTAGTTGCAGAGTTATTTCTGAATATTCCATTTTTTAATATTTTTTTAAAGAGAAGAGATTAATGATTGTCTGATAAAAAGCAAATAAACTCTCAAAGCATAGCAGAAGGTGGTAATTATATGGTGAGTTAGAACTGCAGTGCCTATGTTGGACTGACATGGAGCCTCAGAACATGTTCAGGGGTCTCACATTAACATTAAGCAGCTGTTGAGATCTTGTCTTTAATAATGCACAATGTTATTACACTGAAGAGTACTATCATTGACATCTCCAAACTCATACTGGAAGAAGAACAGACTGCTTTCATTGTATTATTCACTATTTTATATGTCAGCACTGCCACTTTAGCTTTCAGGCTCTGGAAACAGACCGCATTTACTTCTGTGCCTCATGCTCTGCAGTAAAGACTTTCAGACAACAGAGAATGCTATTTAAAAAGTAGCCCTTCAGCTCTTCTAAGTTTCATGAATTAGAGCACATTACTTCTCCTAAATAGACTGTAAATAATTTTTATTCAGTAGCTAATAATGCAGGTATTTCTGTAATTTGTGAAAACCAAACGCAGTAATTTCCCAGTGAGGCTGATTGATTGAAAGTCTTTCCGCTCTTATTATTTCAGACAGCTTAGCTACAGATTTGCTGTCCTCCATGACTTGAATTAGCTGCATAATTTATACCTGTGCATAGTTTGAGAGGTGCTTCCTAGAAAGCGAGACCTTTCAGTATCTACCTTCACAGTTCATGAAATGCAACTGCCACTCTGCTATCATTCTGTGGTATTCTGAAAAACTTTGTTCAGAACCACAACAAAAAACTCCAGCAAAAATGTTAAAAATGTGCCTCTGAAATATTGCTCTATTTAATTCCAGCAATGCAAAAGCATGTGGCTTTCAAAGCAAAATATTCCCAGTTATCTCCAAATGTTCCACATAATTGTCTTCAAAGTCAAATTTGTAGAAGAGAAAGTGATCTAAGGATCCCCAAATAAACTATAATCTCAGAGACTGTGGTGGGAGATGTGCTGGAAGCCCCATCCTTGGAGACATTTAAGATCAGGCTGAGTGGGGCTCTGAGCACCCTAATCTAGCTGTAAGCATCCCTGTTCATTGCAGGGGAGTTGGTCTAGATGGCCTTCAATGATCCCTTCCAATTCAAATGATTCTATGATTCTGGGTTGGTAATCCCACCCGTGGCAGGGGAGTTGAAACTAGATGATCATTATTGTCCTTTTCAACCCTAGTCATTCTATGATTCTATGATTCTATGAATCTATGATTCTATGATTGATTCTACGATTCGGTGATCTAAACTGATGCTCAGTAATAAACTGCATATATCAGTGTTGGCTGTGACATCCTACTGAACATGATTAACAGGTTGGATGTATATGTAGAGTTTGATGTTTACATGTGAAAATGTTTATTCCTGCCTTTATGTAACATCCTTGGGGAAGCTCTTATGATGAGTCAACACTTTATTAAGACTAAGTCTAGCATGGCATTTTCTGGTAACAGTGGCCTGCTGAGAGCCTTATCATGCTTTACCTTTGATTGTAACAGGTAATGATTTTGTGTAGAGTAGGTAGAAATATTTCTGCTTGAGTTAAGGAACAGTAAGAGTTCTAAATCGTAGTAACAAAAAAACATAAAACAGAAGAGTTCTAAATCGTAGTAACACATGAAGGTAGGTTGCCAAAGGAAACATGACTCCCTAAATCTCCATCTCTTTCCAAGAGTACAAATGGAGGACGTGATGTTGAATGAAAGTCCTCAACAGAAGGGCTGCTAGTGGCTGGCATCTTCTCAGCTGGACCATGCTGACAGAGCAGCCACGTGTGAGGCATGCTTCGTTTCCCTTCATTTCTGTCCAACTGTTCCTACAGACAGTGGAGTTGCTTTGCTTGAATTTGGTATAGAGATTTGCTGTTGGCTTTTCCCATCCAAATTTCAGAGTAACTTGCAAAACTGTAGAGTTCCATCATTTTTGGGCAGTGATCTTCAGAAAAGGAGAGTAGATTCCTCCTCTGCCAAACTGAACTTCCACAATTATTCCCATGAGTGAAGTGCAGAGATCCAAGAGAAAGAAGGGTCCTTCACCGGACCAAGAAAAGTGCATACAGGCAGTGAGAAAGTGGAATGATGAAGGAATGAAGGAGGCCAGTGTCACTCTGAACCAGAACTGCACTGTGCTGAGCTGATCCAAGCGGTCTAAGTAGGACCTGGCACACAGGCAACTTGGCTAGGAGACCCCTGGCTCCCCAGGGATAGAGCACAGCCCTAGTGAAAAGGACTTGGGGTACTGGTGGATGACAGCTGGACATGAGCCAGCAATGTGCCCTCACAGCCCAGAAAGCCAACCGTATCCTGGGCTGCATCAAAAGCAGCACAGCCAGCAGGGTGAGGGAGGTGATCCTGCCCCTCTGCTCCGCACTCATCTGGAGAACTCACCTGGAGTACTGCATCCAGATGGGGAGGAGTCCTCAATACAGGAGAGACATGGACCTGCTGGAGTACGTCCAGAGGAGGGCCACAAAAATGATCCAAGGGATGGAACACAGCTCCTAAGGAGATAGATAGGCTGAGAGCTGGGGCTGTTCAGCCTAGAGAGGAGGCTCAGGGAAGATCTGAGAGCGGCCTGTCAGTATCTAAAGGGGGGATATAGGAAAGAAGAGGACAGAATCTTTAGCAGGGTCTGCTCTGACAGGACAAGGGGAAATGGCTTCAAAATAAATGAGAGGAGATTTAGATTGGATATAAGGAATACATTTTTCACAATAAAGATGGTGAGGCACTGGAACAGGTTGCCCAGAGAGGTGGTGGCTGCCCCGTTCCTGGAGACATTTAAGGTCAGGCTGGTTAGGGCTCTGAGCACCCTGATCTAGCTGTAGGTGTCCCTGTACATTGCAGGGGAACTGGACTAGATGACATTTAATGGTCCCTTCCAATTCAAACAATTCTATGATTCTATGATATAAATGTTTTTATGATCCTGTTTGTCATGCACCAGGGGGAACTTAGCCCATTGATCTCAGGGCTGTGAAATGAATTCAGACACTGATGTGTCTGAGAAGCAGCTATTTGTGACTTTATGTTGGTAGCCATAGAAATCACTGTAATAGTGAGCTCTTTTGTTAATGCACCAACCAGAATTATCTATTTTTATTCCCTCCACTTCAGGAAGTATTTCCACTGGTCAGCAATGGCAACCATCAGTGAGCACCCCAGAATTCATATGTTAAACAAAGTGCCACTCATGAAAGGACAAAACAGTAACCTCCAGCTTCACAAAATCTCTGCCTGCTTTTTCCAGCTGTGCTGAAAACCTTTTTCCCATTTAAGCTGGTACTTAAACTGATGTTCATCACCAGTTGAGAAGGATTCATTTGGAGGTAACACATCTTTCTAAAAGATTTGCTAGGTTAATTTTCAGAAGTACTGTGCTTTTCTGGTTTCTGCTGATGATAATGTAGGCTGCATTTGTTCTTACACCTAGAGAATCTAAATGTCCTGAATAAAAGCACCTGTGCTGAATGACAGAATTACAGAAATTATCCAAATTCTGTCAAAATCAATGGCAACCTTTCCACAGACCTCCAAGAGAGTCTGACTGCATGTGTTTGTGACCATATTTTATCTTCACTCCACGGCTTCTCAAAGCACACATGTTTATTCATAGCCAAAAGTGATTACAGGTCACAATGTCTTTACATAAAACTTGACCCTGCATTTGAAAGGAATTAGTTTCTCCTTGGGTAGTACTTATGGTGAATTACCGACGTTCTTCCTTCAGAGTGGAGTTGCTTATCTTAAAAAAAAGAAAAGGGGGTTCTTTTTTTATCTAATCTCAGGACTCACTCGTATCTCTTTCTTGAACAGTTGCAGTAAATCTTAGCAGGATTATCAGAGTTTTACAGGCTTTTGGAAGCTTTGGATTTGCCTTCATGCTGTTAGGCAGTGCAAGCATGAGAGGATGAATCTGCATCACAGCTAAACACCTGCCACTTCAAATCCTGCAGTGGCAAGAGGGTGTCCCAGTAGGATCATCCAATTTCTGCAGCTTACAAAACACAATTTTTCCTGCAACCACAAAAAAACTAATTTGTGTTTTGTCATAGATTCTACATTGTGCTATGATGCAGATATAATATGAGAATGTTGGAGGGTACAACAACAACAACAAAATAGTTTGCTGTGAAATTAATACTGTGATAGGAGAGATAAGGATAATTTAAAACTAACCCATTGTCCAAGGAAGGGGATTATGTGTTATTCCATTTGAACAAAAATGCTTTTGGCAGACAATACTTAGGGATCTGGAAAAGGTAAGTATGTATTAATACAATACTTCTACTGGTGAGGAGCAGGAAAAAAAATAGTTTAGCAGAAGAGTGCTGTCAGAGATATGTAAACTGCATTAGTACTCCAAAAAATTTGGTGCTTCTGCTTTTCTGGACAAGAGTGCTGTGCAGAGGGCTGATGGGAATCTGTAGTGACAACGGTGAAGAAGAGTGAAATGTCATCCTCACATCTGCATTACTTCCTAGATCTCTAGGTAGGTGACAAAGAAACACAGATGCAACAATTCAGTGACAATTTGGGTTGTTACTTGTTTTGATGAATTTGTGCTCTTTAAATAAAAAGCTGTTATACATTTTAATTAAGAGGAATGAAGAAGTCATTTGTGAAAAGGTTCAATTACCTAAAAAAAAAAAAACACAGCAAGGCTCCAATTTCACGCAAAACTTCACAGGATAAAAAAGGCCAAGTATGTCTTTTAATTATAAAGCTATTTGATTTATAATCACACATGGATATGTTTTATTAAAAACATTCTTAAAAAGATAGTGTGTGCCAAGCCTTACTAATACGCTAATATTTAATACCAGCAGCCAGACAAAAGAGGCCTGTTTTCAGAAGCATCTCTAATTATTGCCAGGTAGTAGATAAGCCGAGATTCTTGAAATTAAAAGCCAAAGAATTTGAGCACAATCAATACTAAACTGAATAACTACTGACGGCAGCATCATATCCTATTGAAAACAATTTGAAAATGTCCACTGAAAAGAACTTGAGTTTACATAATTCATGATGCAAATAGTGAAAAAATAATTGTGATGGTAATCCTGCCCTCCTCACTACCATTCTGCAGTTCCTGGCTATGCACTGTATGCTTGATATAACACTCTCCAGACCCCCATGTATTCCAATTAAACTTACCCAAAAGATGAATCCCAACCCCCTAGAAGCGATAAGTTGCTTGATTTATGAATTAAAAACATCTCATAACGAAGCTGGCAGAAGGCAGGGAACCCGCAGAAGTGACTAGCACCAGAGAGAGAGGAAAGAAGGAAAACAATATGAATGAGTAAAAAAAGAGAGAGCTTGTCTCTCTCTTAGCACGCAGTGTGCAATACTGCACCTTCAGATATTGACTGGAATAGGGATATGGAACCCAAGTGCTTTTTCCTTTCACCCACCTGCTCTACTGTCAGTTTCTTGAGATAAAAAGCCTGAAGTAACTATTGCAAGCTGTGTCTACCTTTTTCTACAATTTCCTAAATTGTTTCTAATTTCTATATGCAAATGCCACACCATGTCAGAACTGTGTAGCAACAATTTCTCATGACTAAAGATCTTGATTTTCCTGCATATGAACAAAAGTTCCATCAGTATATTGCTGATATCTCAATTTGTATAGAAGTGGCATCTTCCAGCAGTTCCCTACAGGTGACCAGAGTGGAAGAGAGGACAGAAGTGAGGGCTCTGCAGGCTGAGTGATTGCTCATCACATGTTCTTTCAGGACATATTTCCATGCATATTTTTCTCTTACGATGCAAGGCTTTCCACACTCAGCCTGCAATTTAGAGCACACTCAGTCGCACCAATGCAGCTGTTAACAATGTTCTAAATAACCTGTGCAATTAATTATTTTTGAGTACTAGTCTTTGGTTGATTTTAAATAACAACAAAATAAAACACCAACAAATAACCTACCAAAAAACCATGGGCTGTCTCGCTGGTCCAGTTTTGAGTACGTTCCCAACAGATTCCTGCACAGCTGAGGTCTGTAGTCAACCACATTGTGAAGGAGAAGTAAATGAACATCCCAGAAACTTCTAGTGTTCCTGCTGTAGTAAGCTGGCATCTAATCACTGCCTGAGACTGGATAATGGAGGTGGGTGATCCCAGCAATGTCATTCCAGTTTCCTCATCCTCTTTCTAATTTTGGGACATAACAGTATCAGTTGCTGGTCACATATTTCCGTGCAGAGAAGGAATTTCCCATCAGTATTGACATCGTAGCCTCTGATCTGTGTCCTGGACATTAAAAGGGGGCAGTTTACTTGGCTACGTTAAGTTGGAAGTGACCTTTGAGGAATTTCCCCTATAGTTCACTCTAGAGGAGTTTAAATATTTGGGAGCAGATGAAGAGGCTGCTCTGAGCAATTCTTTCTGCAGCTCCAGTGTGTCTCAGACCAGTATAGCAGAAGAACAACAACTCTGAGGATTGGTGGTGAGATGCCTTTCTGTGCTAGTGCTAGGCAGGATTGGCTTTGCTTGTGGGTTCTAGCAGAACAGCATTATTAAGGCACTTCGTTCTGGGTTTTGTTGCTGTGTCAGGGCATAGTAAGGGCCAGCACAAAGAAGACCACTACTTATTAGTTATCAGGTCTATACTTACTTTCCTCAAAATTACACAGAAATTGAAAATACTTCTGCAAAAATATTTCAAAAGTATGGTACACAATACAGACTCACTTTCTTGGTCTCACTGGAGTTACATTAGAACTCTTTTAAATACTCCACTGATTTTAGAATTGCTTTAATGGCCTATCAGTGTTGCACGGTTCTGAGTGTGTGTATTGATCTCAGCTGCTGGTTTTGCACCAACTTTAGATGTTACACAGCAGGGGTTTTTTCAAAGTCATTTTATAGGATATTTGAAAATACATGTTCAGGAGCGTGCTCTTTTACTTGGTATGCATAAGATTTTAGGCATCCGTTGGCAACAGGAGACTGAGACACTGAGACATTGTTAAGATGTCCTCTTCCCATTCTTTAATCAGATGTTTTCCTCTGACGTTCCTTTAGGACGTTAGTTTACTGTTAATACTTGGAGATGTATTCACTTGAAAAATGAATTTATTATATTTTATTCTCTTTGTTTGGGAGAATAGAGTCATCAGAAGTGGTAAAACAGGATCTTTTTGTCACTTCCCTTTCTTTGACAAGACCTTTGTTTTTACCCCAATGAAATGCAGTGGCACTCAGCATTCGTTTTAATGGCCGATGCTCTTATTGTTTGCGTATGTAGCTACCAGTCAGTTAAATGCAGGGAGGACAAAAGCCAAACTGATTCCTTAATGTGTGCACTCTGGGAAGTCACAATAAATGATCTCAACTTTGTACCACCAATGCTTGTGCGTGCCCCGATTGGTGACATGCACATTTCAAAATGACCTTGACTGTCCAGCAGCCACATCCACAGCACTAATTCCCCGAATAACAAGTTGACTGCCTTCAAATGCAGAGGGCTGAAAAAAAGCTGCTGCAACGGGTAAACTTCCCATGTATTTTTCAATCTTTTTCTCTGCCAACTGCTACTGCTGATCGCCGAGAAAGAATTTTCTTTGTGTCTGTGCATGAGGCTCAGATCTTTGGATGTCTGACACAACTTACAGGTTTTCAGTCCTTGAGAAAATGATCTGTCTTTCCTGAGTAACCAGAGCTAAGCAGAAAGAATTAGTTTATGATTTCTGAAAGAGAGAATAAATATGACTACTGGGTATACTTTTGGAGGTAAGAATGTGTTCCTATTTATCTGTAACTGACAAATGAAACAGAGTTCTTGAAATCCCTGCAGATCTCTGCTCTGTCCCACTGCTTCTAGAGCACATCCGTCTGCAGTGCCAGCAGGGCACATTGGCACAGGCAGCTGCTTGAAGTGCTGGTTATCACTAGATAACAGGTAGCAGATACAGACAACGAGGGAATGGCTGAAAAAGGCATTGCTTGAATATTTCAAAACTTATTTACTGCCAAAGACAGGGGGAATACCTGAAAGGGGATATCTTATTTTTTCCATTCATATATGTATAATAAATATATGTATATTATATATATATAAGTATATTATATATTATTATATGTATATATAATCCAGAGGCACAGTAACAGCTCATGAAAAAAAATAAAATCTAAAGGTTTATGAGAGAATCAGAAGAAAAATCATTGTAGCGAGTGAAAAATGATGATTAAAACGAGTGAGCACTTTTGTCACTCCTGTTAAAGAAAGGGGATTTCAGCGTTGATTAGGAGCAGGAAAAGTGCAGCAGGATGGAGGAATAAGAAATGCGCCTTAGAAGATGGGAGCTCTGCTTCTTTAAGCTAGCAAAATCAAAGATAAGGAGGTGTGGGTTTTTTGTTTGTTTGTGTGTTTGTTTTTCTCTGTAAATTCATCAGATACATACAAATAGTCCTATAGAAAACTCTGAATAAACAGCAAAGTGAGAAATTAAAACAGCTGCTTGAAAAAGCTTCAGATGTGATTAGCAGCTGGAGATCATGCCTAACAATATTGAGTTTTAAGACATCGTTATGATTAGCTTCATCAAAAAGGACAGAGAGATGGCAGTGTCTAAGTAGCTCTCAGGAAAAATATATTTTGTACCCACAAGCTCCTTAAGCACAGAAAGGTCTGTGAACAACCAGTGGCCTGAAGTAATGCTAGACAAGTTCAGACAGAAAACAGAGCTCATAACTTCAATATTGGCAGTGATTATCTCTCACAACACATTATCAAAGGAAGTGCTGAGTGGTTCAGCTCATAATATTTATATGGAAGGGAGCGTTTCAGCCACAAACAGTTATAGCTCTACACAAATGGACACTAGGTGAAATTTCACAGACTGAAAGAGGTAAGGTCTGTTGTGAGTTTGAGATCTACAAACATAACTTACAACAAAACACAGAACTTTCAGCTCTGCAGGAAGAAAAATGCAGGTAAAAATAAAAGGCTTACAGACAAGCACACAGTCTTTTTTTTCCTCCTCTTCTGAATAAATTTTGTTCAACCAATTTTGGCTGTTTCACTTATAGAGACTGTTCTCCTACTTTCTATCTCCAAAGTTATTTAATGATGTAAAAACCTTGATAACCTTTTTTAATTGGAAGGGAATTGAATATGCACAAATGCATACAAAATATTATACAGTAGAAAGAAAAAAAGAGTCCAGATCTTTACTGCATAATTTGGATGTAATTGGTTTGTTGTTATTTGCAGACTGATGGGTTTACAAACTGAACAATTCACTGTGTGACACGGCAGCAGGTGTATCTGCCAGAATGGCTTTCATGTGAAAAAACCCCACCATAATTCAGAAACAGTTTTGCTCAGAATTCTTTTCCAGCTATTCTCTTGTACTACATGAAAAAGAGAAATGGATGCTGGCAGCCCAGGGCCAAGTTTAGAGCTGGAGCCATCTTCATGCAGTCACATCTGGCTTGCACAGAGCTCTGCTGCTTAGACCTGCAGGTAGAGCACGCATCCATCTATCATGGCCTTAAGCTATGACAGGCAGCTGAGGAGCCGGCGCACTTCTCTTGCCTTGGGTCCACGAGCACACACCTACAAAGGCTCTAAAGTACTTGTGGCAGAATGAGAACCATTACTGGTTCCTATACATTGAATTTCTTCTCACCTTTCCCAGTTTTCCTGTGCCATGTAAACACTCATCTGACAACTTCATTGAAGATCTCCAGCGAGAGTCTAGTAAATTCTCTCTACAGCTCCAGAGAGCTGCAGAATCGAGTGCTTAGAGTCCTTCGTTATGAACCTACCTCCATGAGATCACCACAGGCTCTGATTCACAATTTAATCTATTTTCTGCTAATAATGAGATGAACTGAAGTAACTGCAGAGAAATTCAATTAGTACTGTAGCTAATAAAAATGATCGTTGTGATAGAAAAATGATTCATAACTGCAGAATGTGCTTCTGCATGTTTTTCATTCCTTAGCCTGCACTAACTCTTGTAATTTAATATATCCCCACACTGCTGAACCACACATGCCTTCCCACTCAATAGCATCCAGTTTGTCTCCACACCAGAGTGTTTTTTTTTATCACTGCTTCCCATGGTCAGCTCCTTCTTCCACCAAAGGCAGTGGTGTAAGACAGGACTCCAACACACACTGTTTTTGAAGTACTGTCATCTGCTTCTGCACACAGCAATGCCCATGGAAGAGGATACGTAACAGCCAATTACAACTTATCTACAGCCATAACTCCTATGCTGCTAGCCAGGCAACAGCCACGGTGGGTGTTTTAGCCATCAGACTTTCACTGAACCACAGATGTCAGCCGTCACATGTGTAATATCGTTAGCGTTGTTCTACTTCTTTACTTTGCAAAACAGATTATAACCTGCCAATGAGAGATGCTGAAATACCTTAAAGAGGGGATTTTCACACAGGCACTGATAGTGCTCTGTGGACATGGAAGAGTACTGCATAACTGGCACTTGTGGATCTGAAAAGCTCTCCCTCTCTTCGTGTCTTTTAGAACTTCTACTGTGCTCAGGTTGTAATTATCTTCTACCTCTGCTGGCAGAAAGAATCACTTTGCATTGCAAACTGTTTTTTATATTTCTATTTCTGTAATTAAAAAGCCTGCTTTATTACATATGCTTAATACAAGAGAATTGGAAACAAACTCAGAATTTTCAACTATACAGAGAGAAGGAAAAGGAAGTGTGTAACATCAAAGGGACGGATCCTTCTCCCTCCCCCGATCCTTCTGAATTTGCCAGAATTGTTGCTACAAGCTTTACAGGAGTCATGGTAATTCCCATTGACTTCAGTAATTGAGAGCTGCAACGGGAAATGTTGTATTTCAGAGTGGAATTTTGCTCCAAAAATGTTTCCCCAGTAATCCCGGTAATGCTTTTAGTGATACAATTTGAAGATACAGTTAGTTAAGCACAATAACATAGGCCAGCATGAACACATACATAGCAGTTGATGACACAAAACTTCTGCTGCCAATACATGAACATTATTATTTTTCTGTCACGTAAATTTCAGACTGGGAAGAATGACGAGAGCCTGCAAGTAGATTCCGGCCTTGCAGCAGTGAGCTTGAACAACCACCAAACACTAAGCAGCAACTTCTGAATTAATTTGATTAATAATTTGCACATGTGTTTTGATTAGTACAAAGTAGACTGTAAAAAAAAGCTGCTTGTAGTACAGTTAATCTCTGGCATAACCAACAGGAGCCTGGTAGGAAGGATTAAAACAAAAATGACTTATTGTTGTCCATTAATAATTTATACTCTTTTATCTGTATATGACTGCTAAATGGAAATAAAATAATTGGCTGAAAATGTCTCAAATATAAAACTCGGTGCAGAGTATGCTTATGTTTCTCATCCCCCAAATTTTCAGTTGCTCTACAAGATGAGCTCTTTCTACTTGGAAGGTATAGAAGAAAACACAGACATAAGGTAACAGCTGCAGTAACAGCACGATTTTTTCCTTAATCTTTTCCGATAAATCTCAACCTATCTGAGTCAAGTTATGGTTGTTCTACAGGGCAGAAATATGAAGACATTCTTAAAGGTACATATCTTTAATGATTACATGAATACTAGTAAAATTTAAGCATCCACCAACATTGTGGAAATTTCAGCTCAAAGGGCAGACACTGAGTCTGGTTTTTAAATTACAGGAATAAAAGCCCATCTCTATACATACATAAAAAAAACACAGGGGCCCAAGGGAGAAGGTGAGCCCTAATAACTCAGTCTGAGAAACAGCCCCTGGTCTGGTCTTGGTGATGGACAGTCAAGCTTCTGACAGCTGGTTACTGAAGGGACTAGGAAGCCCATGCTGGCTGAGGGACAACCATGAACTCAGGGCCATCTGTGGGGTGGACTGTGTTTCTAAGCCCTGTAACTGGAGGCATTGCAGAGCCAGGCCAGGAATGAGTATTGCTTCCTCCACTCCTGGACTTCCAGAGGAGATGGCAGGGAGTAAACACAACGATTAAATATGTTGCAAACCTAAAGCCTTGCTCCTTCCAGAGGATACCCAGCTATGTTTTATTTTCAAAGCTACATGGCAAAATATTCCCTAAGCCGCTTTCAGATGTGAACAGTTCTGTCCCCACTTTTGTTGCTGAAACTGGGTGTCAAGCAAAGTACACATGGCCACGAAGGAATGTCAGCAGCAGCCCATCATGGAGGCTGTGAGGGTGGCTGCCCTGTGAAGATGCCAGCAGGACTGCTGCAAGCTCTGACAACCAAATGGAGGCAAGGGAGAGTGCCCCAGGCTGGACTAAACACTCTTTTCTTCCAAATTAGTCCTTATCTCTCCACCAGTGAGGCTAAGCTGTTGACTGAAGCTGCAGGGAAAAGCTTTCATGATGGCATTAGGGAAATGGAGCAAGGAAGTGATTTCCAATGAAGCTTTGTTGTTGTTCTCCAACGTGGGTCTCTAAAGATGCCTCACCTCTTGCTTTACTTATTAAAGTATGCACTGCCCTTTTCTGTGTCTGCTATTATGCAAACAGGTATTATCACTGAGATTGGAGGCAGCACTAAATAAGGCAGAATAATCACTTTAGGTTGCATTTGAAGTGTTCCCTTTTCCTCCTTACAATGATTTTCTCTGTTCAGTTTTGCTTGAAGCATTTCCTAACAAGCTTCTTCGGCTCGCCCTGCAGTCTGTGCTGTCGTGTGGGCAGGCAGGGACACTGCTGCTGTTAGACTGTGCATCCACAGCTCTTTCCAAAAGATTGTTGCAGACCCTGGTCACGCCAGTATCTCAGCATATGGTTAGCTTTAAACCTGCAAGCTTTACTGCAGCCATATTTAGAGACTTTTAGACCCCTATCATCCCTAACTCACTGTGAGCTCTGTGCCAAAGCTCTCTCATACAATTTTAAGAAACCTTTGAAAAAGCCCACAATCATAGGATGATGCAGAGGAGCCTTAACCACCTCCGCTCTTTCTTCTGCTTGGGATCTAACTTTGAAGAGAATCATCACAGACTCTCACAGTACTGAATCTGTGGGTCTTTCCATGCTCTTAATTTTTCTGGGGTCAGATGCTCAAGCCAGGCTTTATATGTACAAACCCTCAGGTGCTTGAGACATTTTACTGATGGAAATGTAAGGTAGCTTCAGTAATTCCAGGGTCAATGGCAACTGTGTGTGGCTGTCAGGGCCATTTTAACTTGGGTGTTTCAATCTAGTCCCTTGGTCTATCTGCGCCTTAATTCTTTAAAACTGCAATACTTATTTCCAAACTTCACTTTCCATTCCTTTTAGAAATCTATAAAGGATTAAAAATGACACTAGCTAAAAACTGCACTTAAACTGTCGTTCTAAAGAATACATTATTTTCTTTAAATGTATTATTCAAACTCAATCTTCAGTTGCTTTGCTGTTTTGGAAGTGCTGCAAAACGGAGAGCATATTTCTGAAGATTAGATTTAGCTTTTGGTAATTCTTTGTACAAGAGTGGATTATTTAAAATGCAGAGAAAATAAGTGGTTTTAAAATTCATATGGTTCTTTTTTCTATTTTGCATTTTTAGTAAGGAGACAGACTTTAGAAAGCTTAAACTAATATCTTGACCCAGAGTAAAAATGCAAAAATCTCACTAAATTTACAGAAATATTCTAAATAGCAAATACAAGTAGGTAAGATAAATGTGCAAGAAAGTCTGGCTTAGAGAGAACTTCCTGAAACTCAGTCACTCCTTGTCAAGTTTGTACATCAAAAAGTTGATGTTCAAGAGATCTTAATTATCTGCTATTCTAAGAGGAAATGAGGCCGCTTTATAGGAGGTAATACATAATTACTTTTATTTCCTGATAAAATTATCTTAACCACCTTGTATACATGGCAAGATCACTTTTGAAACTGCTCAGATATTCATATTAGTAAATTTAATCCTTGCACTTGGCCTTTCTACATCCTTCTAATATCCTTCTACTTCCCCATTTATCCCAGTTTCTCTGGTATCTTTTTCATAAGTATTATATATTCTAGTATGAGGCTTTATAAATGCTTGGACTCTATTCATTTGCAAAGTGATATTTTAGCCTTTATTTTCTCATATGTTACAAGAAACATACTATTCTATTGAAAAGCAAGCTAGAATATATGAGAATCAGTAGCTTGGTAAGTCTGGCTTCATCTGAGGGTTGGCAGTTGAATATCATGGGGGAATTATTCAATAGAAGGCAGGTAGGGTGGCTTGATACATCTATAGACAGCTACTTTTTGAACTGTTAATTGGCAGGTGAATATTTCTGTCAGTGTTATTTACTCTTTCACTGAAATTAAATGTCATCATTTCAGGGCACAGAGCTCCATGCACTGGTATTACAAAAATGTATGTAAGGCTCTGCTCTGTGAAAGACTGAACCCATGAACCTTGGTCCACCTGAGAGTTTAATTTCACACTTAAATTTAAATTTGTGTTATGGTTGGACTGGAATGCACGCATGCTGAACAGTAAGTTGAAGTTTAAGTGCTCTGGTGCGGCATTATGCATAGCATCCTGCAAAGCTGAACTCTAAATGCCTCCTGACAGTGGTACCAAAAATAAGTTATGGGTCTAAAAGATGCTGAATCTTCAGTCTGGAAAATAAATATCATGCATATATTAGTAATGATCACAGCACAGGCAGTTTTTTTAAAGGGGAAAACCATAAACTGTGTCCAAAGATTAGTGGAGGGTGACTGTAGCTACTTGCAGGATTGCTTGTTTCTGCAGAGCTAAAAATCATGACATTTATGAGTTGGAACAACAGGCATGAAGCAAATTTCAATATAATACTGTTCAGAAGGCAAAATGTGTAGTTTGTCCAAAAATAGGAATGATGGCAACAACTATGCTGTTTGTAACATTGGAACCTGATGGAAATGAAGAGAGTTAAGAGAAGAGAGTTAAGAAAAATAAAACATTCGGGGATCACACTGAGGGAGAGAGAGATCAAAAATGCAGTGGGAGTTGACAAAAGAAACCAGCACTGATAAAAGAGCTCTCAAGAAAAGGCAAAGAAGTAGTGATTTTTGAATAAAACGTCATGCATCTTGGGAAAAAGGGGCTTAACAATGACTTTTATAGAAGGAAAAAATAAGGGGTGGTACAATGAGCGACACAAGTGGATCAAATGAAAAAGTGATTTTTTTTTTTTTTTTTTGCTAAACATAACAGTCATGATCATTGAGATCATAAACCAAATAGCATAAAGACAGGAAATGCAGCAAGGTGGGGAGGGGTGGCAAGAGCTGAGCAGGAGGGAGGGATGCACTACTATGAGTGGAGTCCGGAGCTCAGTGTGTCACCATAATGGCATCAAAAGAGAGAAGGAAAAAAGCAAAAAAAGGAAATGAAGGAAAATGGCAAATTTTTCTTAGCAACCACTGTGGAAAGAACAAAGTTTTGTTGAGAAATAGGTTGCGAAAGATGTGAAGAGGCAAGGAGAGACGGCAGGACCTTTGTTTGCAAGTGCAGCATGAAAGTGGGGATGTTCAGACAGAAGCACTGTGATCAGAGAAGAGATTTCTGAGGCTAGAATGGACAGTCTGCTGCTTTTCAAAGTCCCATTGTGCTTAAGATCAAAGGATGGCCAGATCATTTTAGCACCATTGCTTACAGATAAAAGTCAGGTAGGTTTTGAGACAAGCATCTTCATTATTAAATGGAGGATGATCAGCTGTGTTAACACAGCAATTAACATGCCTAGGAGTGGATGAACATCATGTGTAATTGTTTGTTTGCTTGCTTTATGTTGTTTTGCCTCCCTGGGGAATCCAATTCCTTTGATGTACAGCTGACAGTTGAAAACTGAAATCTGATAGCCAGCAAGTCCTGTGAATACAAGGAGAAATTTTATTCAGTGTCTTCCTGATGGCTCCTGCATACTTCTAACTTTGAGGACCACAGCTGCTGCAGAACTCTTCACTAGAGTACTGCTTTCCAAAACTGGCCTCCCCTACAACAGGTAAAAAAGCAGGGCTCCTCCTTATTAATGCTATTTTCCCATCTCCCCATTTTCTCAGTCCTAGATCCTGCTTCCCAAGCTCCTGAAACACAAAGTGACAATGCAGAGGGCATTCATCCACAACCATGGATCAGGCTCTATAAGCCCCGAGCATATCCTGCAGTCAGATATTCCTCAGAAACCACAGTGCCTATTCTCAGACACTACTGTAAGAAGCAAGAGTTGTCCTAACTGTAATAAAATAGAACCTTGAAAACATCTTTTCTAGAAAAAGTTTTTCACTTGTGCACATCTCTTCAATTCTATGGAGAATACCCTCCCCGAACCTGAGGAGCTGTGCACAAAAGCAATTTGTACCGTGTAGTTTGGTCAGCAAGCTTGTTTATGAGTAGTGTTACACTGATAAAAAATATGAGAAAATTTAATTAGGAAGTCCTGCGAGTCTGTGAAGTCAACATTTCCTACCTCTTAATCTAATAGTTAACTAATGATCATCATCTGACTATAAACACTTTCCCACATTCACAGCAGTATAGACATACAAAGTACTCTCTCAGCTGAATTTCAGACATTTCAGATTTATGTATGTGGCATTAATTTATAATTCTGTCCTGTGCAATATTTCACCTAAACGTTAGCAATTCTATCCAGTAAGATTTTCTTTCTGACCCAAAAGGATTATTACCAAATCATCTTCTCTAGGGAGAAAACAACCATTAATCTGTTGAAAATTAATCCAGGAGAGTAAACAAAATCATTAAGAAGTTAGGTGGAATCAGAATATGTTTATCATCTGAGTGGTGCCACGCTTAGGCCAGCAATAAAAATTTTGGCAATCCATTGTATAGGCAAACAGAATACTTTCATAAAAGTTACTTGGTAAAAGCTTTGATTTTTCTCTGATAATGATCTGATTTCATTACCTTTACCAGGATACACTGAGCTTAATTTTCATGTGAGAAAATCACAGTCAGTGGCAGGAACATTTCTGTTTGGCTTCAACTTCAAAGAGCAAATGAAAAATTTAGAAGGTAAGATCAATAGTTAGAAAACGAATTTCATCTTAACAAGGCAACTTACGGCTTGGAGCCATGCAAAACAACCAGAGAAGCTGCGACTTTCAAAATCATACGGGAGGAGAAACGATGAAACTCAACTCAATGAAACAGCTGTTCAAACTAAAACAAAGAAATGCAACTGGAGAAAAACTGCCCTTTTTCCTCCTCTCCCAAATGAGAGGGAGAGAGAAATCATTCACAGAAGCTCAGTTAATCTTCCCTTCCAGGCTGCTTGGGCCACCTGTGCCTGCCAAGTTCACACATTCCCATGCTACTGATGGCTGCCTATAAGCTCTTGCAGGAGTGCTGAGATGTGGCTTTGGAGCTGGTTCTAAATGTGTAAGAGAGCACTAAAGGGCTTTTCCATTTTCCTGGGCTTTGGCATCACACAGTACTGTAGGGAAGAGGGAAAACAGCTTTGGGTCCGTAGTCGCAGGCAGAAACTAACACCTGGGAGTGAGTAGGGGCCCGGAGCACCCGACCTGTGAAGAGAACAGGAGTCCTGAGGAGATGGAGCCAGGCCCTGCTCAGGGTGCGTAGGAGCAGGCTGAGAGACAACAGCAGGTGCAGGCTGAAGGAAGAGAGGTTCAAATGGGATACAAGGAAAACCTTTTTCTCCATAAGGACAGGTAAGTGCTGGAGTAGGTACTCTGAGTGTTCATGCGGTCTTCATCCATTTAGTGTTTCAAGACCCAGCTGGATAAAGATCTATGATAAGCAGGAGGTTGGTCCAGAGACCTCCACATGCACAGGACTTCATAGCTGATTTTCACTGCAGCATCTCATTTTGTTTGCTAGCTAACCTGTCCCCTTTACTGCACTGTTTGGGTCTGAGGTACCTGTTTCTTCCTGTGGGCAGAGAGGGAAGCCCATACCTGGGGTGTAGGAATTGACAGCACTGAGTGAGGGAATACTCACATTCATGCAGGAGTCCAACCTGGAGTGAGTAATAAACTAGATAATGACTGAACAGCTACTAATTAATTTGCCTATATCACAGCTAGTTTACGGGCTTTTCTGTTGCTTGGAAAGCTGCACTACACCCACCCGCTCCCCACAAACTGCCATCCTGTGTGACTGATTTCTAATCCTGGAAATTAAATGAGCTTAATTCTTTTATGGTTGCAAATTCCACACATTAAAAGCGGGAGTTCCCAGAGGGAATCCTAATGGCAGGCTCCAGATGGGGCAGGGACAACGTAACAAACTATAATTCTACTCATGGGTTTGAGGATCAAATCCTATATCCCTCCAAAGGATGTAAGTTGAATTTGATGCCCAAATCCCAAAGCATTTTGCTCAGCTGCTGCATTACCCTGTACACTATAGGAACATGGAACTTTGCCTCTGTGCATGCTCCCAGATGCTTTATATTTGACAATATTGTGCATTTTGGCATCTGTGTTACACCTGAGTCCTTTCAGGTTTCACCAAGTGGGGGCTGTGCCATCTGTTTCAGTGTGGATGTTTGATGCATTCAAAGTGCTCTCAGCCTAGTGCCCAGCTCAGAAACTGAGATACTCACTTGAAAGTGGGGAAAAGGAGAATCTCAAGCTTTAGCCTTTTTCTGAGGACTGTTGATACATTATGCAGGACCAGAGTGAAACGTTAACCAGGTTGTACAATGCGTACTGTGGAATCTGAAATGTGGGACATCACCCCCCAGCAAATTCCCTATCTGCAAAGGTAGCAATCCGAGCTCGCTGCTGTGAGCTCTCTTGGTGCCTCTGCTAGTTTAGCAGCTGTGGCTGCATCATGACTCACTTTCAGCAAAAGGGTCAGAGACTTCCCTCCGCCTGGCAGGTGGTTTAGTCACCTCTGGGGAGGTAGGTCTAAAACTACAGTGTTTCAAGATATGCGGAGATGAAGGGAATGAAACAGCCCGCATCCTAGGTAAGAGTTAAACACCGAGCAACTGCTTGAAAGGACTGGAGGAAACCTGCTGCTTTCAGAGAATATTTACCCCTGGGCAATGAGTATCTCAGGCAGGATTCTCCAGATGGAAGGAGATGGGGAAAAAAAAAGAGAGGACAGGGACAGCAAAAGAAAACCCTCGTGGCTAGATAAGCAGCTTCTCTTTTGGCAGGTTTAGTTTGTGATATTTCCTCAGGCATCTCTTCAGAAAAGAACCCAAATTCCTAAAAATGGGGCTGTGAGACTGAGCACCTCATCTCTTTGCGAACAGGTCTGAGGTGTTTGTAATTCAGAAGCAGCCTATAACTCATTTCTCAGGAGTCCTTCCCTTCATTTCAGTGTAGGGATAGATTACATTAGAGTGTTTGATCAGGTTTTATTTTAAGTTGAGCCTTGGAGTCTCTCACGTTCTATAAAGGGCCAAACAGGCTGAGGATGCTCTCTGAAGGACAGCTGTTACACAAACACAAATGTGCTGCCCACAGCCAGATCCCTTAATAGCTTTCCACCACTGTATTATTTTTCTCACTTTTACCTCTCAGGTAACTTTAAGGCCATCTTTCTCTTATCCCACATCTTTCTGCTACTCGGTCAATCAAGGCTGGATGGACAAAAGGACCCTTGCACCTTCACACCTCCGCTGAGTTAGCTGTGATTTTCAGGTACCCATTCCTGCTGCTTTTATTTCGCTAAGGGAATCATTACAGGATTTCATCAGTTTTGTGTCTATTATGGATAATTTACAAAATATAGAACAGTTGCCTTAAAGAAGACAAAAGATGAAAACAAGAGAATGTTTAGAATTTGAAACAAAAACAGCTTTTTAATTGACTCTTTATAGTGCTTTAAACCACCTGGATCTGTTTCCAGGCAACAAGTTGTCTAACTATATGTGACCAGCAAGGATGTCTGCTCTCTTTAACTGTGCTTAAAAGGATCCACGATGCCTGCAGTTATTTTCAAAAGGCCTGGAAGGGTGAATAACCTCCTCCTTTATGTGTTTAGTCAGAAGATTTGCTGGAACTAACTGTTCTAGTCTATCTAACTGCATCACTGACCTGACATAATGAAATCATCATGCAGGTTTTCTATTTCACTGAACATTTTTTCCCCTTGCCTCCTAGAGAAACAAAGGTCTTTCTCCTTAGGTAATGCCCACTCTAAAACAGGCATGTCATCACCCATCAGCTTTTGATGATTATTTCCTCTCCTTCCTATTTCATCATATAGAAGAATGAAACGCTTTTCTGAGCTCATCTTCATTAAAAAAATCTTTGTAAAATAGAGCATTTATAAAATCTGTAATCAGAAATCCTGCTTTGCCTCCTTAGTCTTACAAGTCCTAAGCAGAGCTGCTTCTCTGACATGCTGAGATGGGAGAAAAAGTGATGAATATTGCCCACAGAACATTCACACAGTACCTTTCCTGAACAGAATGTATTCAGGATGAGGCACTGCTTTCTCCATAGAAGCACAGTATGCAGCTAGTCTGAGGTTATATTACAGTTTCCTGATTACTCTTGCAGAAGAGAGAAGTTTCCAGACAGAGTTAATATGAACCTAATGCCAAAAGACTGGTACATTGCTTGGACAGTTCTAAAGCAAACAGGGTTGTTTTCAGCGTTAAAAAGAAAGCTCTGAGGAATGCATATTATGGTTTCTCTGTAGTTTTGGGAGTATCCATAAATGATTTAAAAAATGCTTGAGGCATGCATTTACATGGTTAGGGCTATGTCCAGCCTGCTCCTCTCATCATCTGAAGACTTCTCAGGGGTGGAGGAATGGAGGATGGGTGCTGAGTGCCTCCTAGTGAGAACATTGTATCTGGATGCCACAGTGCCACGAGCTGGCATCGGTGCTCAAAGCAGCAGCCTTGCAGCACACCTCTCCCGTGTAGCTTCGCACTGCCTTTACCCCTGTGCTGTAAAATTGCTTGTGTAGTGCAGTAAGCCTTCTGTCCCCTCTCCTATCCCTATTTTAGATTATACCACTTCCCTGTCCCAATCTACCATTCATTTGCATAGAGCTATGTGCCAGGGCAGACAGGCATAACAGTAAGCAGGAGAAAGGGAGGAAGCCAGTAGGATGCTTGGAGGCAATGCTGGCTAATGCCAGCTTAAAGCACTCATGAACTTGTAGCCTGAAACAGATCATTATGAATAATGAGGTGGAATTCCAGTGATACTACACATTTTTTTTATGGTGGAAGTACAAGTTTTTCTTTATATTTAAAGATGATGTCTTACATAATTAAAAAGTAAGGCATTTGCTGCAGATTCTTAATAGATTTTTAGCACTTAATGGAGTAAAACAATTTATTATAGCTGCTTTATTCTGTTCTCCAGCTGCACATGTTTTAGGTTCAAAGTATGATGTTTCACTGGAAATTCAGACTGCAGTAAAGGATTTATACTAGCTTTTGGTCAGGCAACTGACTGAATCAACACAAACTATTTGAAGAAATACAATTCCTTAATTTTACCTTGAAATCATGGCACAGGTTGGATACAGATTTCAAGAAAGACAGATTATAATTATAAATAGATAACGACAGCTCCAGGCTGCACCATTTGTTACCTCAATCTCAGTTAGGTCTGGTATCTGTGTTCAGAAAATCCTCAAGAGCATGAGAGTGCATTTGTATGGCCTGTTACACACAACATTGCTTGTTGCAATACAGGTGCACTTTTTAAAAATTTGACTCTCCATGTTTATGACTGCTCAACTGAAAATACTGCAAAGCTAAAATGGCACTGCCTGGTTATTTGAAGAAAGACAGCTGCTAAAACTACGTAGATGTTATTTACTACATTGTTTTTCCTTAACATAGAAATCCACTACATTTCTTCAATTTACATATTGCAGTTCTTTTCTAAACATCATTCACACCAAAACAGGGCTGGAGACTTAGAAGCAATGGCGTTACACTAGGATCACATCCAATAAGTAACAATTCGTCTTCCTTGAACTGTTTTCTCACAGGCTGAACTCTGCTGCAAAGGTATAGGTTAAGAAGTACCCAAAATGTGTTTCAACACACAAAACCACCTCTAGTTGTTTCATATCTACAATTTGTCAGTACCTTTGTCTTTGCTCACCTCAGCGCCAGTCATCAGCTGAACAGTAGGTATCAAAGAATCATAGAATTGTAGGGGCTGTAAGGGATCTCTAGAGCTCATCTAGTCCAATGTCCCTGCCAAAGCAGGCTCCCTAGGTCAGGCTGCACAGGTAGGCGTCCAGGCGTGTCTTGAACGTCTCCAGAGAAGGAGACTCCACAGCCTCTATAGGCAGCCTGTTCCAGTGCTCCGTCACCCTTACTGTGAAGAAGTTCTTACACATTTGTGTGGAATCTCCTGTGCTTCAGTTTGTGACCATTTCCCCTTTTCCTATTGTGATGCACCACTGAAAAGAGTCTGGCCTCATCTTTTTGCCTCCTGCACCTTAGATACTTATAGACAGTGATCAGATCCCCTCTCAGTCTTCTTTTCTCAAGGCTGAACAGACCCAGTTTGCTCAGCCTTTCCTCATAAGGGAGATGCTCCAGGCCCTTTATCATCTTTATGGCCCTCCACTGGAGTGTTTTCAGGGGATCCCTGTTTTTTTTGTACCAGGGAGCCCAAAACTGGACACAGTACTCCAGGTGAGGTCTGACCAGGGCAGAGTAGAGGGGGAGGATCACATCCCTTCATCAGCTGGCCACGCTCCTTTTAACACACCCAGGATGCCATTGGCCACCAGGGCACACTGCTGGCTCATGGTTCACCAGGACCCCCAGGTCCCTCTTCACAGACTCCTCTCCAGCAGGTCATGCCCCAGTCTGTACTGGTACATGTGGTTACTCTTCCCTAGGTGCAAGACTCTACGTTAGCTCATGTTAAACCTCATCTGGTTCCTCTCTGCTCAACTCTCCAGCCTGTGTCCAGCTCTTGCTGAATGGCAGCACAGCCTTCAGGTGTGCCAGCCATTCCTCCTAGGTTTGTATCATAATCAAACCTGCTGACACTATCCCCTCATCAAGGTAATTCCAAGAAGATCCTGCTATGATCAACAGCTCATCAGTATGTGTATTGGCCTTTGAGAAAGTGCATTACTTTTCACTGGTCCTGCACATGAGGTTTGCATTCCATGGTTCAGCCTATAATAATGCAAACTCAGGGTTCAGTAATGTATAGTTTGCATTTGACCAAGAGGTAAACTCACAGATGAATCTCATGCCTCGGAGTTAGTTGCATTCCAGTGCAATGTGTCCGTAATCCAGTAAATCTCATTTAAACCTTCCCCCACCTCCTTTCTGCTAAAAGGAATGGATTTCCCAGATGATCTACAGCTCAGAGCAAAACTCACTGATCTTATGAAGGAGCTTAAAGAAAGCCGTAGGTCTTTAGATTTTCAGAATGGGAAGGACATAAAGCCTCAGTAAGCTCACGACAGGAATTGCTTCCCCTTTGCTTTCATTGCTGCTGGGGTCGTGTGCAGGAATCACCATGTAGAGTTCATCTGAACAAACTGTGCAAAATGAAACTGTCATTCTTTAAAGAAAACATAGATAAGGGCAATGCTGCAAAGCAGCTCTACTGTGGTTTTAACTGAGTGACTTAGTGTAGCCTAAGTATCTAGTGAAGGGTTCTGCATCTAGTTCTGTCCAAGGATGGAAACTTCTGAAAAAAACCTCCCCTGAGTTTTCCAGATTTCTGGTATCTGTTGCGGTGTTACAAAAAGTTATTGCTCTATTTTGGAGTGAATTCAGAATTGTGACTCTGATTGAAGGGTCCTAGTCACTTGACATTTCTCAAATCATTATCATAGAGTACATACAAAATAACTATAGCTCCCTAAGCTATTAACTAAATTTCTATGGAAAACTGAAGTTTTGGTGAAAAAAAAAACTTCCACTGAAAGTTGAGTATTTGTGATGTGAGGTATGATATCATTTCTACATTTTTAGGGGCCAGAAAACACTGGTACATACTCAGACTTTTCAGAACCAGAAGATGCAGAGTTAACATCCGAGCACACATATTTTTCTGTTTTTAATGCTGGATGTTCTACTTCATCCATAATACACATTTACATTTCACCTTTGAACTACTTGAAACTGGAAGGAAAAAATGTTGTTAGAGAAATATAACTGTATCAGCTAAATTTTATATCTCCATCTTTCCCTGTCTTTTTGTTGTTTGTTTAATCTCTTCTGTTTTACATGTTTATGTGAGCACTAATATTGTACTATGCCAGTGATATATACCTGGAAAACTTTGTGCTTTGTTAATGGAAAGCTGCCTATAGCAGTGCAAAATGACCCCAAATGGACAAATTCTGGAGGTTTCTTACTGTTTGTCTAGACACAAACAACTTTCAAAATTAAGCAAGCTTATTTTGTCATGTGCTGACTATTATCTAAATATCAGAAACTGAGTATTGAAGCAGAAACAAAGATGCTATTCCACCCAATCACTTCAGAAATCTGTAAGACTAGAAAATGAACTGAAAACATCCTCACCCTGCAATAGTGCTGGCCACAGTCTACCAGGAAGAAAACAAATCACTGTCTGTCTCTTAAAGCAACTACTACTGCAAAAGACAAAAGAACAACAACAAAATCCACCTAAGTTACATTCAGCTGCTAACAGTTTTTTTGTTTGCTCTGTTTTTTTTTTTTTGTGAAACTCAAAAAGAACTGAAAATAAAGGAGACTGTACCCCTTCTACATCCTGTACCAGGCTGGGCAGGTTTTTTTTTTTTTCCCAGCCCTGTCCCTGCTGTAGCAAAT
>JAOWBP010000001.1:8631636-8647052 GCA_028571105.1 Tragopan temminckii
TGGCGACCCTGCACATAGCAGGGGGGTTGGAACTAGATGATCACTGTGGTCCTTTTCAACCCAGGCCATTCTATGATCCTATGATTCTACTGGTCTTTTAACTTCAAACGAATTTCCAGGCCTCAGATCTCCTGGGATATCTGGCAGAAGATATCAAAGGGGCTAGAGCAACTCAAGAGTCGATGGCCACTACCTGATTTTTCATGGTTTCGTGTCTATGTTTCAAGTTCCTGCTACTGTACAAGTATCCAGAAAAAACAAACAGGTTTCAAGCACAATGATGGCTGAATTATAACAGCCTTAAGTTGATGTAGATATATCTCAGCGCCATCAGGAGGCACAGCTATTATAGAAACACTGTGCTTACCATCAAATTGAAACATGCTGGTATTTAACAGTTTTGCAACAGTGAAGATGTTATCATGCCTAAGTAAATCTTGCCTTTGCCCATCTGATACTGTATCTACAGAGACACATAGCATTAGTACTTGGCTGTGTAACTTATTTCAGCTACTTACTGCAGCAATTTGTTCTTGCCCAGATCCACCTATAATACGACACACTGCTGCTTATTTATGCACCTCTACCATAAATATTTACAAATAATCTTTTACAGCACCTTATATAAATCACACAGAATCTCAGATTCTTTTCATTTTTTTCTGGGCAGCTACTTATCTTAACTGACAGCTAGTGAAGTGGCAGCTCTGTGAAATCACAGTATTTTTCATCATTATTGTGGTCTCAGAACCAAAGATGTTGCGGACATAAGGGGGTAGGCACTAACACATTAACATCTGCGCCCATGTTTAACCCTGTGCAGAAGACTCCACTTTTTGGTTTGAAGATTAGAAGCACGAGCTGGCAGGATGCATTCAGTCTGTTGTGCTTCTAGGGTATCTTTCAAGTGTTATTATTCATCCTACTTTTCACAAATTCCAACTCACTATATGAGAATTGCTTTAGCACCTACTATTGTTTATCCAGACAACACCTACCACTCAATGCTTCTGGCACAACGAGCATAAAGTTAATCTGACTAAAAGAAAGAAGTGCCCACATGTATGTAGAATACTATTTCATTAAGAACAGGTACACAAAACCCTCCTGTGGCAATTTTCTATGAGTGGAAACCTATGGTTCGATGTATTTTCTATGCAAATCTCTGACTTACATGACCATGGCATGAGCAGTAGTGCTGCATCACTTTCATTTGGTTAAGAAACTACTGTTAATTAGATACAATAATGAAATTGTATAAGCACATCAAATTTCAAGTTTATGTCTATCAGTGAATTTGAATGTGTATTTTCTTCTTTAAGACATAATCTTTCATTGTCATGGAGTCATAAGTATTTGAAAGCTGATGGAAAAAGCAGAAAATCTGCCTACAGACCAAATACCTTGTTTACAGCATACTACCGGTGAATAATTGAATCCTACATGAGGCATTTTGTAGCTTGGAATAGTTCAGAAATGAATGCTATTGATTGTTTCAGTGCACCACCTAGCACAAATGCACAAAATAGTACAGACCATGCGGTCTCTCAAAAGCAATCATCTCATTTGTTACTATTCAGTGTGGCAAAAAGGTTGGCTTGGAATTCTGTTGACCTTTCCTGCAGCTGAGGACTGTTCTCCCAGACAGCCATCCTTCCATTCTGCCTCAAAGCCCAGCTCACTTCTGAGTGGCCAAAGGTTTTCATCAAATCGATGGATATTCCACAGATTTTTTTTTCTCTCAGATGCAAAATGGTGGAACTTTAAGAATCGTTCCATGGCTTGTCAGAACATTTTAATTACAGAAGGTTTCATCATTTTATTACAATAGTCTAGATTCTAGGAAATTCTACTTGAATGTTTTTTAATCATTATACTTCTTCATTCTTCAAGCTGCACTGCAGCCGACCTTTATGGGGCACCAGTCTGAACTGCAGCAGTGTAGCTGCCATGAGAAACAAGGGGATGCTGCCTTTGGCATACACATTAATTTTGGAAAAATGCAGAAAATGCTGGGCCTCCCAACTTTGCAATCTACCACCAACTTTTATACCCTTTACTGTCATTATCAGGTGCTAGTCCCTACAATACAGCCTAGAAATAACAAAAAATAGAAACACACAGCAGTTGAAAAATGAATTATTGTGATGGAAAGCAGGTTTTACTCAGGCTTTACAAACAGCTTTTTATTACTAGATATTAAGCAATTAGGCATGAATCAATATGTAGCATTTCCTGTATAAAGAGATTAAATAAAAATACATAAAAATACAATTTACAGTTACAGATTTGTCTTCAGTCTGTTTCTGTAGGACCATGAGATTAGAAATGGGAAGTTAAGACATGATATTTCTGAAAATTCTAATGTGAAAAAACAAGCACTCACAGCCTTGATATTAAAAAATGTTGCAAAAAGGAACAGAAACGCAGCACATCACTCAGGGAAGATTACTTTTATATTGAAGTCCTGGGAAGGAAATTAATCATTGCCGTAAGTGGGCAGAACACAGCTGGGAGTGGCTGAATTGTGTTTGCAGTGGTGGAAAGCTGAGCAGCACTCTGTGAAGCAGCTCAGCTGGATTCCTGAGCAGTGAGAGGCTGCTAACCACCAGCGCTTCAGAACACCACAGCAGTAAAAGCCCATGAAATGGCTGCAAGAAACTGTTTGGTAGCAGGCCCAGTGGGAATTTCCTCAGCTTTCAAATAGTGGAGGCTGTATGCCAAGATCCCCGCAGCACTGCTTATCTTGAAAGTAAACAGCTGAATGTATTTGGCACGGTTGACGACTGCTGTTCAGGCAGCTTTTATATGTGTTCGTATGAGCACAACTATCATAGCGCTGGAGTTTGGAGAAATCTTTTTCTGAGTCAACATTCTTTTGCTAAATTTCCAGCATGTATGTATATGGAAGATACAAACTGACATAAATCTTATGAAATAGATCAAGAAACATGCAGGATTTTTAGTCCTCTCAAGCCGAAATCTCCACTTCCTTCCATTACCCACCTACAGCCAAGTGCAGCACTGCGGGGTACAGTAGAATGGGCTTTTCAAACTTCAGGAAGGATCATTTTTTTTCTTTTTGTGGATTATCTTTTTTTAAGATGATAATCTTAAAGCAGTCAGTGTTGTAGTGACTGCAAAAAAACAGACTTTGCCTTCTAAAACACTAATGCTACTCTCAAAGTAGATAGGTTCCAAAAATGCCAGGTTCACATTAACTGCCCAATGGTCATGCTGACATGAAAATGAGTCATGTTCAAACAGCAGGCCAGAATGCTTTGATCTTCAGCTGGCTGACACCTGGGCATGCTGCAAATGGTAACTGGCTTGATCCTGGAGAATGAGATTACCAAAACATTACAGCACTGAGCAGAAACAACCCCTCTACTCAACAGCTGTTTTGCTGACAGACTCCAGGGACACCTCTTATTGCAATCTCATAAAGAGGTATTAAAAGCAACCTCAGGAGACACTTGCTCTTTCTTGAAGAGGCATTATTAGTAATACAAACGTCATTTATTATGGTGTAATGGATGGAAGCACTGTTGACAAAGGAGGCAATCCCTGAGTTCTCTGCAGGTAGGAAGACACTCCTGAGCTATGTGCTTCCTTCCCACAGGAGAAATCACTGATTGAATGTACGATACTTGATCAACTGAGAACAATACTTGATCAACAGAGAACTAAAACCAAGGCAGTCAGCTTTGATGGTACTTTGTATGAGGGATACTAGAAGGAATTATTGTTTTGGTCAGTTTTGGTGGGAAAAAGCATTGATGCCACAGGATATAGGAGTGAGAGCCTCTTACATAAACAGTGATGATACAACGAGTTCATTTGATTACAGGACAGAGGATAAACAAAGTAGGCTAACTGCAATAGAAAAGAACGAAGTCATGAAGCCCAATCCTCCCACAAAAGCAACAAGGCTTTTATTGTTGCTGCTATAAAAGTTTTTGGACTATTTCAGAGAAATAAAAACGTCTTTGATGAAGTTTACAATCCTTAGAATCCATAGTATCTGTATGTGGACTGTTTATAAAACCAGTGTTTCTTAGAGCAGTGTGAAACCCCACCATGTAGGTTCAGTTTCTTCCAGGCGTTGTGTATGCGTACACTGAGCTGCACCTGTCAGGGAAAAATCTATAGCAGCACAGTCTAGATGAGCATCAGAAAGGAAGGCTGTGTGGAAAGGGAAATATTCAGAGCACCAAAGTGCCTAATGCTGGCTCACGTCCCCAGGACTCCTAGGCCTATAAGAGATCTCTCAGGTATTGATCCTTTTTCCTTGGGATGAAAGGGATGAGCGATTCCCCTGAAGTTCACAGGAGTTGATGGATGCTACAAAAGGCTTTTCAGAACAGCACTGACAAAGTTGCTTTCTTGTTTCTTCTGCCAGAGGAAAAGATCATACAGCTTCACTGTTGAAATAAACAAAATAGCAAACTAACACTGAGCAATTCTCTTAAGGTGAAGTGAATGCTCAGGCTGCTCTTGCACCACAGAAGTGGAGAACCCAATCTTTCCACGTGAAAAGTGGATTCTGCTTTGTTTGGGTTTAAAGAAAAAAGTTAGAGAGGATTTTTCACAGATGATTCTGAAGCTTTTACATTTCAAATGCTATAATACACAGTATCGGTATATAAAAGTTAAGCTAGAATGTATGTGAACTCTTCAAGCTATCAGCACCCCAGAACACAAGGATGAAACATTTTTGATAAATTTGAGCTGAAGAAATATGATAGAAGCTTGACATTGTTGAGCTTGCCTCTTGCCAAGGGATATATGCTTCCTATGATAACATCAATAAGCAGCTTCTACTATAACAATTGAAATTAGTTCAGAACTGCACTAAGTACTGTGGTTTTATCAACCAGAGTATAAGCAGACAAATAATGTCAAAAGTGGCATACACGTCAGCAGAACATGAAGGGATGCTGAGCCTCTCTTTTCCCTCTTTTTTTTTATTGAAGCTTATTGGGGTCATTATTTTCTTCCTCAATTACAAAAGGAAACAACTTTACAGAAACAACTGCCTTTGGGTACCTAGATTCTCAAATTGGATGATCTAGGATGTGGGCCAACTTCTGCTGAAGCCAACTCTGACTGCATGAGAGGACATAAACAGTCCAAACAGTTTGACCAACCCCTTTTAATCAATTTTACTCAACTTGCATAATCCTTGACTACTATATACTGACATCCAAAACGATGCTGCTTTAGCACTCTGAACAACTCTAATCTCCTCTCAGACTCATTTCCCAGCCGAGAGCTGAGCTTGCTGCAGTGAAGATTCCTTCAGTTCAGCTCCTGGCCTCTCACCACAGTGCGACATGGAGGCACATGGCTGTCATGGCCCATCCCAGTCAGGGAGAGGTGGGCATGGCAGGCAGCACTGGCATACGGACATGCAGGCATTGTGGCTGAATGGAGGGCTGGACCACAGTGGGTTTTAAGCGCACCTCCCAGGAGGCTGCAAGCCTTCACACTGCAGCACAGAGCTTCCAAGTACATGCAGCCATACGATGGGGGATTAAATGTAAGACTTGTCTGGAATCAACAGCAAGAAATAGCTAAAGCCCTTTCCTCTCTTCCCACTGAATTAATTGTTTGGATTTGAAACACTTCTTTTGCAAATATACTACTAAAATACCTGAAAGACTGAAAACTAACATAGATAGACGGTGCAGTTTTTCTTGTTATCTGAGGCTGGCAGACGTTGTTACAGATGAATCAACTCAATTGCTCAGCAGAGAGACAAATCAGGTTGCTAGAATTTCACACCATGGGAACTGCTTTGGGAAGTGTTCCAACTATCAAATATCACTATGGTTTTGAGCCAGCAGCTCCTCATCAAGGTATTGATCTTTTGCTGGCATCATAGCATGTTGTTGAGACAATGACACTGTGTTTTCAGTGGAGCCAAGGGCACCATGGTCCTCCTTCCAGGTGTGCTTGAGCATGCTGAAAAGTGCAACCAGACATGGTGCTGAGGAACAGCACTGGTTTATAAAGCAGCACATATTTGCCTACGTGAAGTTAGGTACTGACAGGCTGCAGAACCACTGAGACAGCACTAAAGGCAATGGTGCTATGGAAAACTGCATGGACAAAACCAAAGTCTACCGAAGTCAGTTGTATCCTAACTCCATCACTTCTTAGCACTAGATGAAAAATGACTGCTATTTCTCTACCACGATGGTCTTCTAATAAATTTTACTGGTTTTGAGCATGTTGCCAACTCCTGGCATTGAAATAAAGCAGATACTTTCTACCATTGTGCAGTGTGCAGCAGACGGAAAATTGGAATACTATAAAGAACTCATAAAACTGCTGCTGTGGTGATTTATTCCTTCACTGCGCACAGATGTTCACACTTCAACTGACTAATTATTTAAAAGGCAGGAAGAAATTGCTTGAGGTACCCTCTCCTAAGGGAAAGGCCCAGATTCACACCACCTTTCATGAAACACGTTGTAGAAGGAGCCTTCTCTCCCGAGTTTCCTGTTTCTTTCCAAGACACAATACATTTGAAAACAGCAGCTAAGATCTTAGCTGGGCTAGAAAGTATGGCCCTATTTCTTCATCTACACAGGTGTATGAAACCTGATTTTTAGACAGTGCAATTTAAGTAAGTTTGTTCCACCAAGTTTCCTCTTGCCACAGAGAAAAAATACCAATGTTCTTGGAAATACTCCAATAAAACTACATTTTATTTCTATATAGCACTAAACATCTAATACTAAGTACATTTATATATATACACATGCCGTATCTAAAACAATGTAATGTAGCTGTTTCTCTATTGTAGAGTGTTTAAGTAATACAACCCACAAGAGAGATGTAGTATGAAGAAACTCAGAAGGGAATAGCTCTGAGAACAATTCATAAGTTTTAAGGCTAGAGACTGTTTTGATCATCTCCTCTGATTTTCTGCTGGGAGAACATAGATTTTCAAACAGTAAAACCTCAATCAAGCCCAAAGAAGTGTAGCTGCACTACAGTATATCTTTCAGCAAGACATTCTGTCATGACTTAAGGAACTTAACTTGTGGAGAAGCTCCTACATCCTCTACTGAATGATGTAATGCCTCATCTTTCTGCCCACAACAGTGGGGCTGGAATCAGATGGCTATTAAGGTCCCTTTCAACTCAGACCATTCTGTGACTCTCAGTGTTTTGATGGCATTTCCCCCTTAACTTCAATTTTCAGATGTTAAATCATGCTATGACTGCTTTCTTCTAGAGCACTGATTGCCATTATCATTATTTGCAGCTCTTAATTTTTGCCACATACAAATACGCAGCACCAGTGATTTTAATTTTTAGGGCATTAATAAGAATGCTGGCTAGCATTATCTGAAAACTGGTTCAAACAGATGGGTACCACAGACAAATTATTTACAAAAGTCCATTTATCATAAACAATAAAGATGGCATGGGATCAGTTTGATATTAATAAGATGAACAATTCTATTATTATTATTACTGTGGGAACACAAGTATGGTATGACATTAGCTATGAGTTTAAAGCTTTTATCATACAATATTTATAAAACTTGATTCACTGACAAATATGTATATACATTTATGTCTGTGCTAAAAAACAGACAAAGATTTGCTTGGTAGAAACCTGTTTATTTTACCCTTGGCTAAATCAGTTAGATCCTACCTCTCTGTACAAACCTTTCACAAAACAAAACCGAAAAGGAGAAAACACAGAAGTTTTCAGGATTCATTATCATTTCAATATTGCTCTTTTTCATGGCTCAACTCTATGGCTGACTTTCAGAGTTGGAGAGATTTTTGAAAAATGATGCATAACATATTTATTTCCTCAGGCTACTTGTGAAATCTTATTCTAATGACCGTGCATACCAGAATTATTACCACTGTACTTCAGGATTTCAGTATAAGAGATTAATCCTTTGAGCCCTTTCTATTTAAAATGGCTTTAAGTTCTGAGGAGCTGCCTGTGATTGCCTTATCATTTTCCCTTCAAAACTCAGGGCTTCTTTGGTGGTTTTACGTCAGTATTCTTAGTTCATTTCTTGCGCTAAGATTGCCAGTCCTGAAACAACTGTCAAGATCATTCAAGTGAAATTGCAATTTTTCATTTCAAGGTTTAGAAGCTAAGCTGTTCTTTCTTTTATTACTTTACAACATGATGATACATGCTGTGTTATACTAGAAAATGATATGAATAGCAAAATATTTCATTCTCCCTCTTTGAGTTTTCCTTTTTCCCCTTAGCTGAAAAGCTTCAACTATTCCTACTTGTTTCAGAAAAGTAACAGCCTCTAACTTACATTAAGGTAAAAAGAACAAGACTATGCAGGTTTTGATTTTTTTTTTTCCAATTCCAGCAAAAAATTTAAATCTGGGAAAATATTTATCATCTTCAGTCAGTGGGTGCTTTGTAAATCCTAACGCTAGCAGAGTAACCTCTTGGATAAGTGGCAAAACTTCAAAACAAATGGATAATAAAATATTTTACTACCTTTATCATATTTTGTTTCACCCCAAAACTTTGGAATTACTGTTATTTTCTTTGCAGTATAATTTTGCTTATGCCTCTTTCACCAGCGAACAGCATTTCTGCAGCAGCACTCAGTAATTATTTTCTACTGCAAATCATGCTAGAAGGATCCTGCTACTAAAGCTCCAGCTCCAATATATTTGTTATACTCATCACTCTTATAAATATTTGCTCTTCCTCAAATGAAGGTACACAAATCACAGAAACAGCATCAAAAAGTTCAAGAAATAAAGAACAGGTAATGAGACCTAATACAAACATACCTCTAAAGTAGCAAATTCATTCCTCTTTAAGGAAAGAAAACATGATTTTGATGTAACTCACTTGACTTGAATAATAACTACAATGTATTATACTGAAGATATTTTTGGAAATTATATCACATACAACTGCAAATTTATATTCTGTTTTGTATTTTTCAGCTACCTTATACTATCTGGAGTCACTGGAATACTGAAAACATATGGAACACTAAAAAGAAAGGAAGAAGGCTGTTTTCAGTTTAAGGGCACATTTCAACTGCTACACAGAGAAACTCAGAAATGGACTGAAAAGCAAACAATGAAATTTAATTACCTTCTAGTACACATTTGGATTAAAGAGAAATTAATTGAGAGCAAAAAGTGGTTGAAAAGCATGGTCAAGGCTCTGCTACCCTCGAGGGATATCATCAAAAACTAATCCCTGACATAGACACAGAAAACACGGAAAAGGCACTAAGAGTGGCTTTGAGGGATAAAAGGTGAGGTCTGTTTGAATTAGATATAGAGGTTTGAGGAGAAGACCCAGGAGGAATTTCAAATGGTGCTGGTGATAGAGCTGGATGGCCAAAGTCAAAACTAGAGGGGAAAAAACAAAAAGCTGCAGCAATCAGTAGTGAAGATTACCAGAGAACAAATGTTTGCTGTAGCTCTCAGGATAAATTGTAGATACAGATTAACACACAGTTTGATGCATTCCAACACCTGAAGATATCTGCTGGAGATAATCCATCAAACTTCTGTGTAGTACCATGTCTCCATTATTCTTAAACACCTGGGGAGAGTTACAGATTCACTGCTGAACAGCTTTTTGACCAAAAAATGGAGGGGGACAAGCACGTGATTTCTGCGAGTGCCATGCCAAATGCAACATCTCCACATGGAGCCAACTCGTAGGTTCAGAAGATAATCTTCAGGAATCCACCTTCTGCATTCTCTTCTGCTTATATTTCACTTCTTACATTAAAGCAATAGTAAACATTGTTGCTATTCATTGGGACTCCGGGAAAAAAAAAGTGGATGTGTGTGTTCGAATGTATGGCTTACTCTGACTTTTGGGAAACGTTATTGTCTATCTCCACATCAATCTGCACTTCTACACAGGTCAACCAGCACCTCTTGAGTTCTCCCAACAATTTAGGAAGATATTTTAGCCTCAGGAAAAATCGTCTAATGCCACAATGACTTTTCTCTGCATCTTGTTTTGATAGCTAGCTAAATTTGCAGAAACTGATTTGAAATCATAGAATCACAGAATGGCCTGGATTGAAAAGGACCACAGTGATCATCTAGTTTCAACCCCCCTGCTGTGTGCAGGGTTGCCAACCACCAGACCAGACTGCCCAGAGCCACATCCAGCCTGAAAAATGTATAATTTAAATAAAAGAAACCTCTATCAATAATGAATGGAACAATTGTGGCTCAGAGCCAAATATGCAATCATTTAATTCTCTGTTTGAAGTTCTGTCATGGTGCAATGCTGTGTTTAAACTTCACCATATGTTCTGAAGGCATAATAAGGTGGAATTTCAAGGAACAAGAAGTATCTTGGAAAGAGAACTTGTCACTTTTGCCAACTTCTCTGTCTCCTACCCATGATATAGGAAGAGCTGTCCCTCCTGAGTCACACAGGCCTCAGCACCGCATTGCACCAGCGCTGCGGGAGGAGTTCTGTGCTCCAAGCCTTGGGTGAGCTCACAGCTCAGCTGGGGTACGCCCGGCAGCCAGCAGTAGGTGATCTGTGTGACAGATAAACCAAAGCAAAATTAAACACCTTCACGTAAAACTGCATCAAATGTAAACATGAGCACTGTCACTAATTTTTTAATGAGGAAAATATTTTTAAAGCTACCCACCTCGACTGCTTATCCAGAAGAAGACACAGGAATACAGACGTTTACCCAGAGACAGACAATATTTATTTATTTATGCTCTCTGCAGTTTCATTATCTGTTTCTCAGTTACTTACTAAGGAGTGTGAGTGTTAGTGCCAGTCTAGTTTGGAAGGTCTGTTCCTCACTCTCCTTCCCCCGAAATCTTGCTCAATTCATGTAATAGAGAAGGCCATTTACAGAGAAGATTACAAAACCCTACAATGACTGTCTGCTTGTGACAATGATTCCTCCTGGCCATCAGTTCTCACATGGTGATTCCTTTCTCTTTTCTTCCTCTCTGATTTACTTCAACTTTCAGTACTGCTCCCCTGGTTGACCTTTTCTACCGCATCTCCCAGATCACATTAGCTGTGTTTTTGTCCACCTGAAATGCTTGTGCTTCCAAGTTTTGAAGGATTCATGCTGACAGCCTTCACAGAAGTCCTTGTGTCTTAGCTTTCACATTTGTTCTCTTTATTTGTCCCTTTTACTCAGAATACTCCCTATCATATATATAAATATTTCAGCACTTTCTTTCATAGAAGGAAAAAAGATATTTCTTTAATTAACATTTCTTCTTCATGTGTACTTTTTCACCATGAGGTTTACTGAACATCCAATTCTGCTACTGAAAAATATGTTACAGAACTCTTTAATGGCCATTCCTTGCTACATCAGAGGACTGTACTAGAAATTTAGTTTCTTTACAGGCACAAAAAGCAGCACCATTCAGACTTCTGAGTCTCTACCTCTGGCTTTCCTTCACCTTTGGTTACACATTCAGTACTCCTTTTGCCATGTTTTCCTATTTTATTTTATTTTATTTTATTTTTTTTACTTTTCTCAGATGTGGTTTGCTGTAGTAAGCAGGTGCTCACCATGATTAGGCCACAAACTTTGGCTCCTTCTCTCACATCAGTGCTCCGGAGAACAGCTCTACCTTAGGAAATGATTCCATTATGCTTCTCAACTCCTCCACCATATTCTTTCCTTCCTGTTTTCATGCCAGCCCTTTTGCCTCCAGTAGCTGGACATTGTTCAAATGACAACATTTACTTGTCATTTTTGGACTTTCTTATTCACAAATATACCACTTTTGCTCAGATCTTGCTGTTTCTCCCTCTGCACATCAGATAACTGCCTTTTTCTCTCTGTTCATGGGACCAATATGTTCCTCCTGACACACATATCATGCACTCTTTTTCTCTGCACTCTGCTGAAAGAACTGTTGCGAATACATGATTTACTGGACATTTAGATCCGCATTTAGATGTGGATCTAATCTCTTTCAATCTAGTTATTGGCTGTCCTTCCTCTTTAGCATCCCTTTATTCTTTCTTTCATGGTTCTCTGCGACTACTTCTCCCACTTATCTTGTCTTGCCCTATATTGTTTTGACACAAAATACTGAATCCTATAAGATTGTTGTTGCCTTGTTTAGTATAACTGTCTTTGTTTCCTTTTTTTTTTTTTTCCTTTTTTTTTCTTTTTTTTTGGGTAGAATGCTGTTTTGGGTTAGTTTGCTCAGCAGCTTCACTTCCTCTGCTTCCTCCATGACTTTTACAATGAGGTAGATGGATGAAATGGTTAGACAGAAGGGCGTTCTCATCAGCCAAACAGGAAGTGTGATCAGCCATCACAGAAGGCACTGTGTGTTATATTAGCTGGTTAAAGTCGGTTAAAGCAGTGAAGACTTGCAGAAACCAATGCTTTGATATGGAAGTGACTAATTTTAACTGTTTTTATTTTTTCCTTACTGATTCAAGTAAACAAGACATGGATAGAGAGAGACATAGTATTGTTTGCTCTTAGAATAAGTCACTTCAAACCCCACCTCAGTGTTGCATTTACATTATAGCATGTTGCTTACACAGCGATGTAAAGATAAGCATGAAAAAGCACACTCTAGCTTAAACAACTTAATCAGCAAATCCTCCTAGTGTGTACATAGCTAAGCTACCAGGGGAGTGCTGTTGTCAGCTTAGATAATTTTCTTTAACATCAATCCACACTTTTTTGTGTGTCATGAGGAAAGCTGTACAGCATATATGCCATACCTTCGCAGAAAAGTCTATCAGCATAAGCATACCAGCACAGCTAGATTTCCTGAAGCTCTTCACAACAGATGAGCTGAAAAACAAATTGGTGCAACTGAATGCCCACTGAAACACCTGTTTATATACCTCACCAGCTATCAAGCAAAGAATAAACATCTTAGTCCTTTCTTTTCTCAAAATATTGCTACTGCAAGCTATAACTCTCATAATTTTTGACCAGCCAAGAACACAGGTACATTTATATATTTTAGTACATAAACTTCCTGAGCATCTTTATTTACCAACTGTATTTAGTGACTGAACTCTGAAAAATGGTCCCCAAAACTAAAATTAAATTATTTTGATAATTCAAGGCATTTCATTCCTGCTGAATATAAATTAGGTGTGGAATCATTAAGAGCTCAGTTTTGAGATGGCCCAAAGGACTTCAGAAGAAGCAGATCCTTGGAGAACCAGCATCCTGAATCAGTATTTTAAGGATAGATACTTCTAATACAATATTCTATGAAATAGTTCAGAATACATATAAACAAATAGAAGTTCTCTATTACAATATAAAGGTGCAAGAAAGATATCAAGCTGAATACACTACTTTAAGCTTAACTAACTTATGCTTAGTCTAAACTACAGTCCTGCATTCTCATTCTGCTCTACCATTAATAACTTTTGTCGATGTGTACTCCCTATTCTTCACAATACAAATGTAGCACCATCTGCACATCAGAATTATCTGAAGTATTCAGTTGAATAAATCAACGCAAGCGTTATTTGTTTCTGGTATAGAACTTTTCACTGCATTGAAAACTTAAGAATAACGCAACGCAGACATATAATTAAAATGAAATAACGCGGTGAACTCCGTGCTGACTTGATTCAATAAAATCTCCACTTCTAAAATGAACCAGAAGTTCCACATGGCTGCACCAGACTGACATAAAAGTTAAGTGGCTTTGCATCAGCATTCAGGCCAAGTTTCATAAAGATTACAGATGGCCTAGGCTACCTATCCTCAAAATAATTAAGTTCCCTTTAGAGAAATATCAATAATGAGTAAACATAGTTTCAAAATCCATATTACTGCTTATGATAGAATACATATTTTATGGATTTATCATGTTTTTGACTGCCACAAGCAAATGTATCTTCTTTTTATATTCTAACAGTAATGGATCTAATACAAACTTAATCTTAGACTAAGCAAAGTTCCACTCCTGATCTTACAGGTTTCATTTTCACGTTAGCTAAAAGGCATGGTTCATATTACACTATGCTTCTTGTGCACTGCATTAAAACTGCTGATACTCAAGGTCATAATGCATTACAAAATGCTTACAGATCCATAATCTTTAAGATGGATCTTATTTAAAGGACACTAGTAGAGAAGAGGATACAATCCATAGCATACTCATCTATAAGTAGCACTGAGATTACTGCAATGTGCAGCTTCCACTTATGATCAAGATCTTATGTGATTTCCTTGAGAAAAAATTTTGTTAGCACTTAGGAGGTAGATCCCAAAGCAGGCAGAAAACTTCATTATTTTTTACTTTTAATAACTTATTTGCATTTTACACACGCGCTAAAGAGCAAATGCTGGGTTACAAGTCACACATCACACTACCTGCCAATTTTGTTACGCCAGAACATCCCCTGCAGTCACTGACACATTATATTAGTCTTGTGTAGAAAGCAGCAAAAGAACATCTGTAATCAGTATTGTTTTCTCAGGAGTCATGGTCCAGAGTAACGTGGAAGTATGCCAATTTTATTTGTAGCGGTGAGGCATCTTAGGATCAAGAGAAAATCAAAAAGCAAGCAAACAAATGCTGTTACAGTATTAAATGTAATCTTTAAGGGAACTTTAAAGCCGTGACACATTAAAGCTTTCCAGCTTTCCCTCCAAAACCCCCCAGAAGATAAATGGGTAAACAATTGTATTGACCAACTATGCACCCGAAACAAAAGGAAATCATGATGTATTTTAGTACAAAATAACATTAGATCTAATTCGATTGAAATGCCCTTGCATCTTCACTTGATGTCACCTTCTGCCAACAACTTTTGCAATTCTTCACCAAGAGAACAGCGAGTTACTCTTCATACACATCCCAACCCAAAGGACCTGAAGCCTGGAAGCATCGTACCCTGAGCACCGTGCAGCAAAAGTGCTCTTTTGCCAACGCTTCACAGAGCCAGGTAGCGTTACGAGTCAGTGCCCTACACACTAAAACACGGTGCGAGGGGTTCACAGGAATGGAATGGAAGAAAAAGGCACCGTGACGCCAGCAGCCTCAGCCCAGGTTTCCTCAGCGGCCACAGAACGCAGCTAACCCGCACACCAGCCACGGAGCCGGCCGCCATCACCCAGTCGCCCTCGGGGTCGATCTGGCGGGTGAGCTCGAGCGTCTCGGCGTAGGTCACCGGTGAGTGCCACGTCGTGTGGGCGGGTGAGATGGTGGCGGCGACGCTGGTGCGCCACGCCGCGGCCGAGTCGTAGACGCCGGCGCCGAAGACCGCGACCGCGATCGCCGCCGTGATCGGCAGGATGACGAGGGTGCCCTCCTGACGGCGCGAGATCGCGCGCGAGGAGACGAAGCCGCTGAGCGAGCGGCCGCTCGAGCGCCTGGTCCACCAGGTGGCGAGCACGGCCGTGAGCTTCGTGGCCGCCAGTCCTGCCACCACG
>JAOWBP010000001.1:8655462-8669382 GCA_028571105.1 Tragopan temminckii
ATGAAGGGATAGGTAGCTGTTCTATTGCACATAGCTAGTTTTCGTGTGTGTGTGTGTGTGTGTGTGTGTGTGTGTGTGTGTGTTGGAGGGGGAATGAGGGGATTGTTGATCATGATGAACTGAATTAGTGGGCTGTCATGATGGAGATATTCCAGCAAAAGTTTCTGTTTGTTTCTACACCTTATGGAGTAGTGTTGCCTTTACTTGGAAGCAGTAGTTGTATTAGCAGCAGCAGAACATCCCTGACTTTGTTTACTTGATGCAGGTTTGCACATTGTTGAGAGAGATTGTGACAGGTCTTTTCAGAATATCTAAAAAATAAGGTAATCTGTGGACTGAAACACTGTCGTGCATTTTCAACTCGAGCCATTTCTCCAATCGTAATGTGAGAAATCAACACACACTAAGAATGAAATAACACAAATGACGCTGAAATCCTTTCATTCACACTTGAATAATAATTATCCTTTTTCACCATAAAAACTCAAAAGTTTTCAAAAAGATGTATTATACATATACATTTGGAAGTGAAGATTATTTTAGCTGTTGAAATGTGCTAATAGGTTTTGGAGTCAGGATTTGGTCTGTAGGTTGGATGTTGTGCAGTTGAAGAAAGAGGTGCATTCCACCAGCTCCATCAGCTTACACTCAATTCCATTATCTGTGTCACTAATAAAGATGTTGAAGAGCACTGGTCCAGGTAGATGACATCAGTTACCCTTCCTTTGTCCACCAATGCTGTCACATGCTTCTAGGTATATCATTTGTGCTACAGGAGAGAAACATTCAAGAGCCTTTGCACCTCTAAGTATTAATGTAATGCAAAGAATAGGGAGCTAATGGCAAAGTTATGAAGTGAAAGCTGCCTAACAAGCTGAATCGCATCATTGCAAGAAGTGTGGGCTGGTAGAAGGAACCTGCTGTGAGAAGCAATTTGGAGAATGACTTGAGGACTGATTGCTATCTATTAGATGATGTTGATGTATACTGAGAGCAAATTTAGGAAGCAGGATAGGACTGGAGATGGCAAAACAACTGTGCTTAGTGCACAACTGCAAAATGGATTGTAGGGCCAATGCTTCTGTGTAGTCTTCCACTCATGGTACTACAGGGCAGGTTGCTGAGAGATAAAAATTTACACTAGTTGTTCTTTACCATCTACCTATGCTCATTCTTTCTTCGCAGTCAACCTGATTTAAATTTACTTCATGTAAAGCCGTGCCTTTCCTTGTAGAGGATTTTGCCTTACTGAATTAAGGTGGGCTTCTTGTTTTCAGAATCTCTCGCAGATGACTGCTGTAACAGGAGTGGAGAGGACTCCAAAGCAGCATAGAGAGGTTGAGAAGGAACTTGAAAAGTAGGGTTTTTTTTTTTTGGTGTGCTTAGAATTGTTTATACAATCTAGAATGTATATTAAACCTTATTGAACACATCAATTATAATTTTTATTTGTTTATGGTTGATAAAGGTAGTAGTCTGTAACAGCATTCTGCTTTTAAAACTGTTTGTCAAACTGATGTTATTGAAAAAATTAACTGTACAAAATATTCATTGAAGTGAACCTGATTAATTTTCTTCCTAGCCTCATTAATTTTTCTGCATTGAACTGCATAGCCATTTGTCTTTATATTCTTGGCCTATCTATGTCACTTAGAGTTTTATTGCCTCCTGTAGTTTTCAGTCACGTACAGTTGATCATTTCAGTGTATATTCTTCTTCCCGTTTGTTGCTGTGTTGGACAAAAGTAACAAATTCTGTCACACAAAAAATTCTTGTTGTGATGTGCTGTTAGTCATATCTATTTTTCAAACTACTATCACTGAAAAGTATTCTCTCTGTGCCAGTCAGCTTATCTGCAAAACATGCAGAGCGTGCATTTCAGCTAAGAAATAAGAATAATAAAAAAAGGAAAGGACCAAACCCAAAGAAACAACAAGCCAACCCCTCCCCCCCCCAAAAAAAAACCAAAACAAAACCAAATCCACACAAAACAAACTCAAAGGTCAGTATTCTATCAGTAGCCTTCAGAATGATTTTTTTTTTTAATTAAACAAATTGATGCTAAATATCCTTACATATTTTTTGTATTGTTTTCTGCATTTAATTTGTTTCTATTTTCCATGCTTTGATGTAATAGCGTGTAGTTTTGTGACTATCTAAAGTTTAACTTCCCCAGCATTACTGCTTTGATAGCATATTTCAATTTCAAGTTAATAATTAATCATTTTTTTGTAACTAGGTGACATAAGTTTTGTAAACAGTTTCTGAAAGAAATATGTGAATATTTGAATGAGAAAGAATATGTGATTGATGTTGGATTACGTAATAGCTATTGACATACAAAACATCATATTCCTAAACTGAAAAGTTATCAGTAACAAAAAATGTGAAATTTTTTTGCTATTAATGATCTCTCCTATGGCACTATTGATATTATGCTTAACTTCTGTCTGTCCTATTGTGCTCTACCGTCTTGGTTACACTGGAAAACTTCCTGCAGTTTTCTTTTTTCTTTTCTTCCCTTCACTCTTTTTGCTACTTTACACCTGAAAAAAAAGTTGGCGTATTTTTCTTTTGCTGTCTTTCTTCATATGTTGAAAACCTCAGTTCGTACACCCCTTCCTACACTTAAATACTGTTTTGCTATCCTTAACAACTCTCTATTTCTTTCTGCATTATTTTTAAGGTTTTTGTATTTTTGTTTTGAAAAAGTTGATGGAAATGAACAGCTATTTTTTAGCCACAGTGATTTAACTGAAAAAGACCCTTTTGGCTATTTGTAATTCATGATATTTTTTGTTAATAGTTTCATTTCATATTTTCCATCTATCGTATATTCTCGAAGTTACTTGGCTGGTGTTTAGACTACATTTAAATGAAGAATTTATGACTGAATATAGTGTGTAAAGAAATTCAGTATGTCTTGATTTGTAATCTCTGCTTAAGAGCTAAATGATATATAAAAGCCATTAAAAATGAAACACTATTTCAGCATCCTAGAGTTTGATTATTTTCCTTCTTGGTCTTATTAATTAAAATCTCCCCTTTCTTACATTTTATTGCAGGTAGAGACAACTCAGTATATTGCTGCATTTAAGTGGTTTTTAATATTTCTTTGGAGTAGATGAAAGTGTGTTCAGTGTTTGAACAGTGAATGTGGTGGTTTTTCTAATATTTTATTATTTTTTACTTCCCTGTGTTTCCTCTATCTATAATATCTCTGATTTGAGATCTAAGGTTTATATTTGCATTTAAATATGTAAAATACATATTTTAAATATATATATTTATATGAATATATAAACCTGAATTCTATATATAATTTATATAAAATTATATGAATAATTGAATATAATTATAAAATATATAAATATATAACTTATGTAAATTTAAAAGTGATGTCTCTGTGAACTGGGATTGGACTAGATGACCTTTAATGGTTCCTTCAACTCAAATGATTTTATGATTGCAAGAAGTTGTTGATCTCCCCCCGTTTATTAGTTCTCTTTGAGTGCTGGAAAGCCACAATGAGGTCTCTCCAGTGCTTTCTGTTCTTCAGACTTACCAACCAGAGCTCCCTTAACCTTCTTTGTAAGAGGGGTGCTCCAGCCCTATGATGAGCTTCGTGGCTTTGCTCTGAACCCACTCCAACAACTCCACGTCCTTGTGCTGAGGGCCAAAGTCCTGGACAGAGTCCTCCATGTGGGGCCTCACAAGGGCAGGTAGAGGGAGACAATCACCTACCTTATCCTGCTGGTCATAGTACTCAAAGTGAGGCTGCACCAGTGCTAAACAGAGTGGCAGAATCATTTCTTTTGTAGTGGTTCAGTCTAGCTAGGAAAGAGTGAAGAACATCATCATTTTTGCTTTAGATTACATGGGGACTGTTAGAGAAGCAATGCGTATCTGCCTTGTAACCTCCAAAACTGAGCTAGTCATAAGTTTATCTACTTGATCTGAAAACATCAATAATTACTTGCATCAACCTCATTTTTCTTATATGTGATTGTAAAATTTTTGGTGCGCTGACATTTAAATAGCTCTTTATTTTATGGAAGGCTTTACAGGTATCATTTCCTTTTCTCTCACAATAACACCAAGGTTTGTGTAAATTTATTTTTGTTCGATCAGGGATCAGAATACATGGTAATATAAAAGCAAAAATACATTTTTCAGTATCCAGTCTGACTGCAGTCTAGTGGAAACTCTACAGTATTAGTTTTCATATTTAGCACTGCTTGAACATATAGCATCAGGTATCAGTTGTCTGGCATCATGTAGACTGAAGCAGTTTGAATTGTAAGCTTTGTTCAGTCTCACGGGAGGTTGCTACTGAATTGTATGATGATATGTAGTTCTGGGATTCTTTTTGGGTTGTGTTAAATATTTATGTTTTGATTATATTTAACCTGATGGAAATTGGTCAACCAAGAAGTAATTCCTGGAAGTGAAAGGACCAAAATTGTAGTTGAAATCAACACCTTGTTGGGGCAGAAAAATTTAGACTTGCATAGTTGTTGTGTTTTCTTGTTTTTAAACAGATTGTTTATTTTGATTTGAGCGAAGTTTCCTGTTTGATACACCATGTATTGTAAATTAAGTTTTTATTGGAGAAAAAAACATCAGCAAAACAATGAAATAAAATATCATACAAAAGCCACTAAGATTGAACAACTGCTGATCCCATTAACAAACAAGAATCTTCTCCTTTTTTATAGTTCTGGAAAATGAGTCAGTATCCTTAATCTTTATCCTAAATCTTCTGATACCCTTCTTCATCAGCTTTCACATTTATTATGACTTAGTATGAATGTGATACATCGTTGACTTGATAGAAGAACACTAGTACCTAGTTTCTGAACTTCTTTTAGGAAATAACTGCAAACTGAGAAGCTTTTATCAGAGTTTTATTAATTGCAGCAGCACAGTGTAAGGAGTAAAACTGGTTCTCTACTGTGCTGAAGCCTGTGGAGAACATTCTAGATTAAAACCATTGATCTGAACACCACTCAAAAGTAAATACATTTTTAACATAATCTTTTGAATTGCCATCTTATACTCATCTTTTCAGCAAGATTTTACTAACTCTCCTTCCAAATAGATTTGAATATTGAGCATTACAGTGAGGATTTAATTTTCAACTGATGCTATGAGATTGCTGTCATTAAAATACCATCCAAAATTGTTATTCAACTTCCTGTTGTGTACCTTTATTTGATTTTTAAAATGTCATGGTAACGGGATATTCTACTATGAATTGTGAAAGTGATTTAGTTAAGAGTGTCTCACATGTCAGATAAGGTTTTGTCACCAATAAGGCAACCTTAGTGGTAATGATTATTGGTTAGAAATGGCCTCATGCTTCTTTTTATACTAATGGAAAACTACTCTTGTGATGCAAAGAACGTCCACAGTCAGTTAAGGAAAACTTGTGTTGATTGGTGATTTTAAAAAAAATAAAATAAAAATAAAAAAAATCTTATAGGAATTTGTTGCAATAGAGATGGGAAATAGGGGAAAAGGTTTTAAGCCCTTTCCTGAATGTTTAAACAGTTTGTAGCTCTTACTGATGTAATTTTGATTCTTTACTTCAGTGATTCTACTGCAAGTCTTACGTTCAGAGTAGGCATAGACAAGGTTCTTTGACAGCTGGATGCTTGTGCTTGGTTAGTACTGACATTTCAGATGACAGTAAAAGGATTTCTCTCTGTACATATGTGATTTTCCACTTTATGTGAACTATGAGCTGAGTTTAATTTCTTCAGCTCCTTCAGTGTTTGGTCACAAGCTGAAATTCAGCCTTATTTCCTGTCTCCACTAATCCATGAAACATTTAGGAGGAATGCATTGCAATCCCGGTGGTCTTCTCACTTTGAGCTGATAATCACATACTAGTTATTCTCACAAGTTGGAAATGCTAACATGCCAGACTTGTGAAAGTTGTGTGGAGTTCATTACTTGAAATGTGAACTGTTTTGGGTGACTAAATCAGTTTTTTCATCTCATTCAAGAGTGTAGCTCTAGCCCATTAGACATACTCCAGGTGAGATTCTTTGCATGGGCAGGATCCTCTTTACTCTGTAGCATTTATCATCAGCTTTCTTTTTTAGCCAAAGGGAAATGACAGAGAGAGAGGAGATACGTAACTTTTAGGTTTTTGTTTTTGTTTCTTTTTTTAATTTTTTTTAAGTGGGAGAAACTCTCTTGTGAGTAAGTGTACTATTTCTGAGACTCAGTATTTACGTTGTGTCTTCACCTGTGGAGTTTATTTCTTGGTGGGTTTAGTACTCTTCAGTTTCTTTGTTTTCCTAATCTTCTGTTCACTTGCTTTCTCTTACACTCTAACAAGAACCTCGTCTTCTGCTCCTCCAACTCTTTACAAAAATTACCTAACAAATTGTACTTTCCTGCTTCCTTCTAGCAAAGGTCCTAAGAAGGGTCTTAGCATGTATTTAGAACATTCGCTTGGATTTTATTTTCTGGCTTTTGCATGCATTCAGAATAACTCTTTGTTCCATTGAGAAGATGAAGGGCACTGTTTGCCTGAAAAAAAATTTAATGAAGCTCCTAACAGAGCTATTATTCATTTTAGAAACCAGTTGCTGTGGTTGCCATAGTAATAACAAGCCCTTTATTAAAGCTTTTTTTTCTATATGTTCTGCCTGCATTATAACGTGCGGTTGGGGGAGCTACAGTTCCATGAATCTGTGATTTTGAAAGAATTTTCCAGCTTTGTATAGTTAAATTATCCAAGGAATTTGTGTAATAGGGACATAAAACATGTAAATCTAGTTTATCATATCTATTGTGAAATTGTTCATGCAGGCCATCGCTTCATGTAGCCGATTACAGTAACCTCAGTGAAATAACAGCTGTATCAAAAATGAATAATGCACATAGGGAAGTTTAGAACTCCTTTAATATCTCGTGATTTATTTTATTTATCTATTTGTAACTGGTAGAATGATGAACGTGTAGTTCCAAAAGAAATACTTGCAGAATTTGTTGTTTCCCTATGTGTTTGTTAGTTGTGATGTGTAGTAGCTGCAGTAATAGCTCCTGGGGTTAGAAAGCCTGTAAAAGGTGTGTTTTCTTTGTATAATGCCCTGTGAAATATTTGTGAAATATGAAGAATCTTTACATAAGCTACTCTAAAAGCATGTCATAAGATTTCCTTTAGAATAATTGCTCTAAACATTTTCAACTTCAGAGAGAACAAGTATGTGCTTGAATGTATTGTACTACCAGATAAAATAAAAACATTTTTTTTCTAAAATGAAATTAATTATGCCAATTTGAGACATTTATATAAAGTGTTATTATCCCTTCGTAATAAGACCTCAAATCTCAACAGTGTTTCTGCAAATTAAATGCTGTCTCATAGGCAGAAGTGCCAATTGGATAGTGGTAGCAAATGGAGAGATTTTTTTGGGTGTAAAATTTGTGGGGTTTTATAAATGTATTGATTGGTCACAGAATTACTTAAAATGATGGGTCAGCTCAAAGAGAGAGCAGTAATGGGGCTTCACAGAAAGTGAAGAGAGTGAGACAGTTTTCATGAAGAGTTATATAAATATTGCTCTAATTTCAACTCTGAACCGGTAGGTTAAACTTATTTCTGTACTTGCACCTTCAGCACATTGTTATGTCTGTGGTGAGAGTTTTTTTGCAGCTGCTCATTTTGGAGATAATAAAATAAGTTACTTCAATATTCTGGAGTTTTGAGAAGATGTTAATTTTATTGAAGCAAGGATATTTTGCAATGCTATTTTAATTGAAAATATATGCCTGATTTGTAGGTGGCATTAAAGCTCTGTGAAGAAATCCTGTGCTGGGGAACATGTTTTCAGCGCAGAACTGTGACAACTAATTCCCTGGCAAGTCTATATGGGAAAGGAGTTAGTATAATGACAATAAATTGAAATTATGCTTTGAATAGGGATAATCTAACCTTTCAACCAGTGACAAATAATTTAATGCTTAATTAGATATTAAATAGAGAACAAGTTTCTAATATAAGTACATTTCCTTGGTGCTCTCCAAGTGTTGGTTGAGGATGGATTTCTTCTAATACCTTGATTTGAAGGGTTGCTAACTGTGAAGTGTACGTGCACAGTCATATAGGCTTTTTACAAGACATGCATTTCCAAGTTTGAGAGCTACACCTTCACATCTGTGCGGCTATACTGCTGTGCTCAAGACAACAAAAAGTAATGATTAAAATCTGAAGTTATACTGTTGTTTTTTGGAATTTGTTTGATCAGGGAAAGCTTACGTGTTAACATCAAGCCAGTATTTATTAATTTTATTCTAAGTACTGTATGCTGTATGTAATTTCCCTTCCTTTGGGTATTGTTTAACCCTTTGTCCATATAGTTACCTTTTATTCCTTTAAAATGCTATTGAAATACTCTCTGCTAATGGTCTAAACGTAATTACATTCCAATTATAGCTTTGGAGCTTGCTGTACTGTAAAATCTTAATTTTAAAAAGCATTTTACTAATGTGCTATTACTGAGAAAACCAAGACCTGATGACACTTGTTTCTGAGCAGAATTGTTTCTCTAAGTTATGGAGAGGTTAATTCCTTGATGAAGTCAGGCTGGCCATGTAAAGGGGTGGAAATGTTGAGATGTGAAGCCATAAATGAATATTGAAAGCTAAGTTCAGATAGATGTACTTGCTAAAGTTAAATCCTTGGATATTAATATGGGTTGGTGTTCTAAAATGAGGAGAGGAAAAAAAAAAAGCTAAAATGTTGAGGACTAACTGTAAGAATGAAATAGCTGGAGTATTTTGGTAGGCCTGCTGTTCCAGCTGTGCCATCTGACTTTGTCTTTCAGTTTGCCTGCTTCTTCTTAACATGTTATTTTTGGTGTCTTTACATTAGTTGGAATTAATGCTTGTTATTTTTGCACCATTCATTGACATTCATCCTTCTGTTTTGTGAATCTGTTGGAATGAAGTCATATTTGGGGGAGAGGGCGACATTTTTCAGGGAAGGAAGGAAATGAAAATTTTGGTGGATGGTTTGGAGGGGAAACAGCTTCACCATAGAGACAGCTGACACAGGTTTGAAAAGCAGCGCTTCACTTCTCCAACCTTTTGTATGTTTGCTTCCAGATAAGTGCTATCTGTAGTATGAGCAGCTATGAGCTCTCAAGTATTTTTGAAACTGAGATGTGTCCCAGGGTACTGAGCTTCTGAGGCCATCAGGAGTCACGTAGCTCTGGTGACAGTGCTGAAGTCTGGATGCTGGAGCATGCACAGATGAATATTTGTTGTATGTCAGAAAGGGTTCAGTGTGGGATGTCATGGGAGCTAATGTCTTGACTTTAATTGTGTCAAGGCTGTTTACAAGAACAACATCTTAAGTGTTTTCTAACAGTGCTTTTCTAGTTTCTTGTTTGGAACATGGAAACACGTTCTTTTCAGATGTCTAAATGAATGGCTCTTTTCTTTGCATAAGACCTTCTCAGAGTTATTTTCCTAGAGTTGTTCTTCTGACTTCATTTATTTTTGTGTTTCTTTTGTGTTCTCAACCAATTAATTTCTAACTATGTGCTCCCTTGAATGCTCTGTGTTACGTATTAGCCAGTATGAAACTTGTGTATTTTAAAAAGAAGTAATTGTATCATTTATTATACTTAGAATACAACTTCAGTTGTATTATTAACTTCACTACTTACATATAACTTCAGATGGATTTTCTGTTTCAAGGTACTGTAGAATATGAAAGTACTTAGCACTGCTTGATTGGAAAGTATTCAGTAGGAGACAAGGGAGGAAAAGGGAAGAACCAAGCGTTTAAAAGAAAAGCTAATGCAAACTGGATCAAAATATTGTGGCGAAGTGCCATCTTGCAAACTGGAGCATAGTATTTTAGTTCTGAGATAAAAACATAATGATCATAATGATTTCATACTTAGCTTGTTTTTTAATGGAGACTCATAGATCTTAAGTTGAGTATGAATGCAGCAGGTACTTAAATTACATGTTATCGTTTGAAATTACAAAATGATCTGATGGAAATTTTTAAGGATAAAGCATATCTTATGCATGTGTTTCAAATAAAGCATGCATGTAATTCATGTATTTTAACAGTGTACCTAGCTTCACTGCCAAGTTTTCATCTAAAATGGTATTTTGTATATACACTCTGATTTGTTCTTACTTCTCTTGTTACCAGAAGCATGTTTATTGTATGCTGCAATAATCGTGTTAAGACTGAGTGGCTTTAGAGCATCTTTTTTTTCCCCTTGCATTTGTTGGAAGGACAGAACTTCTCTTTTATTCTTTTTTTTTTTCTCTTTTTTTTTTCTCCTCCTGTTTGGATGGTGTTGAACCTTCAAGGGAAAGCATAATGTGAATTGATGCTTTAACAATTGCAATGCACATGAGTCAGACTGTATGCTTTTTGGGTAATAAGCATGAAAGCTTGCTGCTACACCTGATAAGAATTCATGCATAACCTCTTTCAGTTGTAATGTGTGCTATTTGTCAGTTGGAGAATGCTTGTTGAGCTTGCTGTAATGAAAAATTACAACCAGAATTTTATACATTGTTGCAGTAACCTGAGATTCTCGAATTTTGGAAGACTGTAAAATAGAACAGCAGCCATTGTTTGCACAAAAACGGAGTTACTACATACCAAAAGCTAATGGTGTATGATGAAACTAACTTAAATCTCTATTGTGCAATCATCTGTCTAACGTCCTGTACTGAAAGCAATTACCATACCACTTACGGAAGTAAGAACAGAAATAAAAGCCTTGAGAAATTCAGGAGGATTTTGTATGACATGACAACAAAGTAGAGATTATTAATTTTAAGATAATAAAGATTATTAAATGCAAGAAGACAGCCTCCAAAAAAGCGAATTTCTGTGTCAAATAAGGGGAGTAGAACAGAGTATCAGTCCTATCAGTGCAGGGAAACACTGCTAGAAAAGTTTGAGAGAAACACCTTGCAGAATATTTAAAGCTAGCAGGTGATTGCTTTCCCAAATATGTTTGGAGAAGAAACATAGCCAAACGTTTTGTAGGCCCAGCAGACAATCCAGGTGTAAAGGAGCACACAGAGAGGAGAATGCTGTGTCAGAGGACCATAAACAGTTGTGTTCAGCATGGAAGGATGTGGGGAGCCTTTTGCTCCTATGCTGTGGAGGACTGTTCCAAGGATCTGTTTCAAATTAAGTGCTGTGTTGTAAACTGGAAGCATGTAGCCCTTCCTGGATGTTTTTTTCCCACTTCAAGAAAGAGCAGGACCTTTTAAAATCAGTATCATAGGGTGTATGGGAACTGCTGAATCACGGCCTGAACCTCTGATTGATCACCTGGGGTGAGCAGTGAGTCAGCTATGGGAGCACAGGTGAAGGCAATTCACCTGTGCTGCTGGAAGGGGTGGAGCCTGACTCCACCTCTCCTAGACCCATTTAAGAGCTGACTGCCAGTGGGGAAGGATCTCTCCTGGAGATCGTCCCTTCTGGAGATTCCTAGCGAGCCCAGGATACGGGTGAGCGCTTTATCTTTTCTTTGCTCCGGTATAATAACAGCTTAGCTGAGCTCTTCAGTATTTATAACATCTATATATCGATTGATTGTACATAGGGTATGCATGTTATTGTTTGGAACTGTAAGACAAAGCTTTCCTTACTTGAAGGAAATCTGTATTCATTGCAGAGCAATGTCAGAAACAAAACTGATTTCTCTTAAAACTTGCTGAGGTATAACACTGTTTCTCCTTTTCTCTTTAAGGAATGTTTTTTCAGTGAGGACTACAAGCATTTCTTTATTTTTATTTTTGAAGCAGATGTTTCATTTGAAGATGTGTTACATTTTTAACTCTTAAAACTATTCTTGCTTGGTTCTGAACATACAAGGAAAGCTCAGCTGTATCAGAATTTCTATTTATAGTCTTACTCGAATAAGCAGTATTTTAATTCATGGTTCCAATCTTTGGTCTTAAATGAGTTACCTAACAGTATGTGGTATATTTGTCTTGGATTATTTGTCACTGATTTCATACGCTCTGCATTGTCTCATTATCTCATTCTGACAGTAGACTTACCTCTTCTTTTTTTTTTCTTACTTTTGCTTGTATTTTTTATTTTTTATATATTTTTTACTTCTTTGCATTGTTTGCAAAAACTGTTTACATTCTTTGCAATTGTGGGATTGTTTTTAGAGATTGGTACCCATTTTTGTGCTGGTTTTTAGATTTCTACTGGAACTGGAATAGAGATGAGGAAGAAGAAAAAAAATAGTAATGTGAAGTATTAGAGAGTTTAGTGCAACAGAGTGAGAATGAGAAATTGCATAAAAACAATAAATACAGTTTCACAGTTGCAGCCTACTTTCTATTTACTGTGTGCTATGCTTATTACTTATTTGTAAATAGTGTGTTACTGTATCAGTAGATAAACTTGTAGCTTTAGCAAAATGATTTTGTGAAAAAGCTGTAAATTAATGCACAGGATCTGTTTCCTTTCAGTCAGCCTACCAGTAACACAAATAAGTTATAACAGGTGAAACAAATGTATTCATGAATACTGCACAAGGACTGGTGGAGTGGTATGATACACAGTTGGAGACCACCTGCTTTTGAAGACTTAAGGCCCTTATTATTAAACTAACGCTGGAGCTTATTATCATGTTCCAAGGTAGAGAGGAAACACGTGTGATTTCGAGATGTTGTATTTAGTTAAGGCAGATTTTCTCTTTTTATTCATAAAGTGCACGAAATACCATACTTCTCATATCATTTGCATTTGCCCACATTTCCTCTGCTTGCTCTGACAGATTTTCTGCCCTTTTGGCTTTCAGATGAAAATGGCCGGCAGCACTGTTACTTAGGGTTTTCTGCTTAGTAGCTCAGGGATTTACTGCATACCAAAGCCTGGTCAGAATAGAAACCTGTTGCAGATGTGTTGAATACTTGTCTGCAGCCCCAAGCTGCTGACTGTGCCTGGGTCTGAGGCTGAGCTAATTCACTAGGACATGGAGAGCTGCTGGATGTGTTGTGAGAAACTGCTGAACAAAACAACCACTGTGTATGACAGAAATTGTAACTAGCACCACATGAGGATGGTCCTTCATGAATAATTTACGGCGAATTATGTGAGAAGTATCCAAACAATGCCATTACTTGGAGGGGAACAGTGAGATACTTTGCTGGTTTTGTAACATTGTCCTTTCCTATGCCTGGGTGACTGTGACAGAAATACCAGACTTAGGTATGGTGTCGTGAAACTGGGATGATGTAGCGAGACTGGGACTGATGAAGTAAGTGATGTGGTATGTTAATTTAAGACAAGCCTGAGTTAGAGAAAGGTGAAGTAGAAGAATGATTATATCAAGTAATAGCAAAAGGGGTAAAGTAAGCAATCATTTGACCAGGTATTCTTGGGGATTACCTATTGGCCATCTTGTACTTGATCACTGATGATAAAACCAAACCTGTTAAGACCATACTGCGCGAATCAAACTCTCTTTGGCTGTCAGGAGGACTTTAGTGTGGTGTTTCTTGGCTGATAAGGGAACATTGGGATGGATGTGTTGAGAATCCTGGAATTGCTGTGTTAGTGCCTGTTCCAGGCCTGTTGTGGCAATCTTGACTTCTGTGAGGGTAGAGAGGCCTTGCTGGGAGGTCTTGACAAACTGAAGGGCTGGGCAATTGCCAACTGTATGGAGTTTAATGAGAGCAAGTGCCAAGTTCTGTACCTGAAACAGGACAACCCGAGATATATGTACGAACTGGGGAATGGGAGCCTGGAAAGCGGCCCTGCAGAAAGGGATTTGGGGGTTCTGGTTGACAGCAAGCTGAATCTGAGCCAGCAGTGTGCCCTGGCAGCCCAAAGGGCCAGCTATACCCTGGGGTGCAGCAGGCCCAGCGCTGCCAGCAGACAAGGGGAGGGCTTGT
>JAOWBP010000001.1:8669482-8749215 GCA_028571105.1 Tragopan temminckii
AGGAAGAGTGTGAGCCTGGGGTTATGCTGTTATTTCTTACCTCCAATAATCTTCAGCAGTGTATTTAAGTACCTGTAGGGTCTCCAAGACTGTCATGATTTATGCCACATCAAGGTTGTTGGTGCTATGCTCCATCTTATGGAGGGAGAAGTTCTTACAGTTATTAGGTAAAGCACAGAACTGAATATTTTTGTTCTCAGGCACTGAATAGTATTTCTGTTTTCAGATGTTATGTTTGCAAGGAAAGTGAGCAACAACTGGCAGAACAACGCAAGAAGTGTGGATTCAAACATGAAGGTAACTTATCACAAAAAGTAAAATGATGTAGTATTATGGAACTTACTGTTTTTCTGTATATATCAGCTGAAGTGTGTTTGTCACTGCAGGTTGCTAGAATGATGTTTCCTTTAAGTTTAAAAAAAGATAAGTGAAAAGCATGTTAAGGCATCACTTCCACCCAAGCTTCAAACAATTCTGATGAAATTGTATTAACTACTTACATATTTTGATATGTTGACATGTTCAGTGAGCTGGGACGTTGTCTTACTTTTGTGAGTAGGATTTGAGTGATAAACTGTGAGTCAGTATGGAAAGAAGTTCAGTGAGAGAACTTCTGGAATAGATGAGGATTCAGCTTAGTGTTTGTTTACGCACGAGTCACCCATCTTTAAGTTGTTAAATACACATGAGACAGTGAATATGGATAATAATAGCCTAGCTAGCAAATTTAAGTGTTTCTAAGTAAATGGAGGAATAAATCTAGTTTAAATGAGATTTTTATCATCTTTCTCTCATTATATTATACATATGTTATGTAACATATATGTTATGTTATATATATCCTCTTCTCCTCATTCCAGGCTCTATGTTTACACTTTCATATAGGCATACCTTTTTCTTTGTTTTATTAAAGCAACAATTTACATGCTGGATGCTATGCAATAGTCTTCCTATCTCTTTATGCCCAATTACTGCCTCCTGGTAGGAAGCACTGGTATTGATACACTTCTGACTTTGCAAAAAGAAAATATGGAACTTCAGTTGGCCAGGTTTAGCCTCTGGTCTCAGTCTGTCGTCTTGGATATCCCCTCTCAAACAGCAGGCAGCCTTACTTTGGGGGCTTGTTTATGCTCTTTCTTTTTTTCTTGCAGAGCCCAGTGCATAATACTATAATTTTCTTAACACAACAATTGGTCCTTATGACCTAGTTTGTCTTGTAATCACAATTACTTTGCATAGTTTCTGTGTGTAGTTCTAGCCATTTGTTTGCAGAGAGTATCATCATGCTGTAGAGATTCACTGGTAGCCTGTAAAGCCTGTATAACTGAATTGAAGCATAAATAAAAGAAATCACTTTACGTAATATCATTTTAGGAATTAAATGTGATACCAAGGTTCTTTTCTGTAAGAAAATCTCATGAGTAGAAGGAAATAATTGTAGTTAGAAGTTGCCTTTTTTCTTTTTTCATTTTTTTTTGTTTGTTTGTTCATTATTTTCGTTCTTAATAGCTTTGATCCAGCAAAGCAGCAAGGGCTGAAGAAAGTGAAATACATATATTAGTGAACTAAATTGACTCTTTAGTCTGCTTAGCATGAGACATGCAAATAATTTTGTAGGACACTGTCCTAAATTTTACTTTCAGTAGCTGCTTTTCTTTGCTGTGTAGTCTCTTCTCCATGTAGTACTGGTAAGCGAATTCGCTATTCCTGATTTGCACTAAGAAGGATTTTAAATTACCACTTTGTGTAAGCTTTTACTCGTGAGATGTATTGGCTGACTCTTTCACTTGCATACATGGTTTGTGTACAGTTCAGATGAGTTTAGAAGGATGCTTGCATTGACCATCACTTAACATATTTCATTACAATTGTGAAGAAGTACAATTAAGTAGATGCTGTTGGCTTTTTAAGGTTCAGCTCCCCTAAAGGTGGTCTCTATACAGTTCTTCCAGTAACTCCCTTTACCGCCTGTGAAATTCAGACATTCTACATGATGCTGTCTGTAACTTTTCTCACTTTCTCACACTGAGAACTGCTGGGTCGCACAATATCTCATGCTTCCAGTACTTTCTTATGTTCTGTTTGGTTGCCTTAATCTCAGAACAGTCTCATCATTTGCCTGCAGCCTGAACAAAGTCATTCTGTAGTTTGATCTATGTCTTTCTTTTCTCTTAAAATACACATTTTGAAACTAATTTAAATGATTTCTCTCTGTAATGTCCTTTTTGAAAGCATGTAAAAAATGATCAGCAGTAAAGCAAACACAACTGATACTAAAACCACTCTGGCAAATGATGCAAAAATGTTGAATCTAACAACGCTGCATTTCTTTTATTACTGATTTGTTTATCAGAACATACGGTGGATAGACTAGATGGAAAAAATATGAAGTTGTTTTTAGTTTGCCTTAAGACTTCTGCCATATTACAGTCCTACTCTGGTTTTCCTGGAGTTGAATTTTTCTAAGTACTAAAAAAGAGGGGATGGCAAGAAGTTTCAAAGAATTTTTTAAAATAATTAAAAAGAAAGAAGTTCAAAAAGATAGAGAAGTTGAAAGAGCAAAGATGAGCTACATTAATTTTTTTCCTTTTCCTCTTTCTTCTGGTGTATAAAGCTTTGAAGAGGTCAGTTCAAAATAACGGTATTATAGAATTTAGGTCCACCGTTTACCGAGGTGATGGTGGGAATGACTCTGTAAAGTAAATGTAACAGATGAGATGGTGAGATTTAAGAACTAAGATAGTAAAGAATAATGGAATTGCAGGACATGAAATATCTATAATACAAATCATCTATCGTCTCATCAATGAAGCACCTTGAATAATTAATTATAAATTAACCCCAACATGAGCAACTGAATAATATTAGATTTCTAAGTTGTTATTAATTAGTTAATATGGCTCAAAAACTACCTGGCTGTGGTTTGATGATCAAATTAGTTAAACTTTCATAAACAAAGTTTATCTTGTTTGTTTGTTCCTTAATTTTTACCCCCATCATCTACAGTGACACGTCATTGTGGTCATGGACCAATTGTAGTCATGAACTACAGTTTTCAAACTGTGCATCTCCATAGACTATTCTAGGATCATTAGTTCTGTGGAGTTTTTCATCTGGTATATCTGAGCCCACTTATATTTGGAGATGAAACATAGTGGTATGGCTGCTTTATGGCTTTTTTTTTTATTGTAGTAAGGAAGGCAATCATGTTTAATGTAAAAATGCAAAGGCTTTTCTAATCTATTTTTATCCTTACAAAAGAAGCGGCTGCCAGTATAAACAATTTTCATTCCAGAAATTTCCTCTGCTTCCTGTTAGTGTCTTTTTCATCATACATTTAAAGTCAGTTTAGGTCTAATGTAACAGAACAGTTTTATATTACTGAAAACACTTTTTTCCCCAGTAGTCCCTGAATATTTTTCCAATATCTTTGTTACTATTGTTCATCTGCAGACATTTTTTTAGGAGTTCCTTAACAGACTGCTGATCTGCTGCATTCTGACCATTCCTGAACCCGGAATCATCTTCTCTCTTTTGATCTTTTTTTGTTTCTGTTTGGTTTTGTTTGGTTTTCGATATAGTTTGTGGCATTGAGGCTGAAAAAGGAGTGGGTTGGAAACCAGACACTAAGCCACTGTCTTTGCATCATTACTTGCTTAGAAATAACATGTGGAACAGTAAGAATAAAATTAAAAATCCCCTGAACTTTTTAACCTGCAGGAGTTATAACGTGCCTGTCTCTTTTCCTTGCCTGAAACTTAGATTTTACCCCCAGAACATCGATCTTGAATTTGACATGCCTATCTCAGAAATGGTAAGCAGCACTAGAAGATAATGATGGTGCGTGAAGGGGGGAAGCAACTTCTTCTGTTAATATATGAATTCTAGGAGTCTTTTTTTGTTTAGATATGTATTGACAGTGCATAAATGTGGCTAGTAAAATATTGTACCATGCCAATAAAGATTGCTTCTTACTGTTCTTATGTGTAGATCAAGTAATATCTCATATCCATGTGTTTATTGATGTGTTTCAGAAGATGAAGAAGAATGGAAGGTTATTAAAGGAAAATTTCTAGCCATCAATGTGGTAAATATGAGCTGTGCCTGTCCACGAAGTCCAAAAGGTCTTTCACCAGCAGCTCATTTAGCAGATGGTTCAGCTGACCTCATTCTAGTTCGTAAATGCTCCAGATTTGATTTTCTACGTTATCTTGTCAGACATACAAACCAACGTGACCAGGTACGTATTCCCTTTGGCAGTGAACTCTCCAGAATAAGTTTTAAGGTGTGAATGCTGATATTTATACATGACAAAAAAGAATACCTACAAAATATTTATTTAAAAAAAAAAAAAAAAAGTTTATGCATTTTGTATGACTTAATCTGAATGTGTGTACCATCACAAAAATCACTTTAGCTAAACCAAATCTTGGGCCGTAACGTTCTAACCAAATTCCACTCTTGCTAATTGTCTTATAACATTTTCCATATATTTAATATTTGGATGTTATTTAAACTCTTTTGGCTGCCAGGTCACACTGCTGACTCAGATTTAACTTGCCATCAACCAGAACCCCCAGATTCCTTTTTGTGGGGCTGCTCTCCATCTTCTTGGCTCCCAGTCTGTACATTATTCAGGTTTGACCCTGTCCTGGGTGCAGAACTCAACACTTGCTCTTGTTAAACTTCATGTGGTTGGTGATTGACCAACCCTCTAATCTGTCAAGACCTCACTGCAGGACTTCTCTATCCTTGAAAGAGTCAAAGTTCTTCCTAACTTAGTATGCATTTGAATCTCGAAATCAGATCTTTTATTAAAAAAAAAAAAACAAACATCAAATAGGACTGGTCTCAAACTGATCTACTTATTTATATCTGAAATTATTTTATTTTGTTGGTGTTTAATATCTCTCTTTGCTCTTATTTTCCTCTACACCCACTTCTGTAATGTAATCATACTGTTCTGGAATTCTTTGACTAAGGCTGTGCTTTGCACTTCTCAGCTGCATTCTGAATCACTGGGGTAAGGCCCAGTGAATTTCTGCAAGACCAAGTGCTGGGTCTCATACTTTGGCCACAACAACCCCAGGCAATGCTACAGGCTTGCTAAAGGCAGAGTGGTTGGAAGACCGTGTGGAAGAAATAGACCCAAGAGTGTTTGTTGACACTTAGCTAAACATGAGCCAGCAGTGTGCCCAGGTGACCAAGAAGGCTGTTGGCACCCTGGCTTGTATCAGAAATAAGTGTTGCCAGCAGGAGCAGGGAGGCGATCATCTTTCTGTACTCAGCTCTAGTGTGGCTGCTGCTTGAGTACTGTTTTCAGTACTATTTTTGGGTCCCTCACTACAAGGAATACATTGAGGCCTTGGATTGTGTCCAGAGAAGAGCAATGGAGCTGTGAGGGGTCTGGAGCACAAGCCTTCTGGGGAGTGGCTGAGGGTATTGGGATTGTTCAGTCTGGAGAAGAGGAGGCTCACAGGAGACCTTATTGCTCTCTACAGCTGACTGAAAGGAGGTTATGGTGAGCTGGGGGTCAGCCTCTTCTCTGATGTAGCTAGAAGGAATGGCCTCAAGTTGATCCACGGGAGGTTCAGGTTGGGTATTAGGAAATTAGGGTATTCTTCTCAGGAAGAGTGGTAAGGCATTGGAACAGGGAGGTGGTGGAGTCACCATCTGTGGAGGTGTTCAAGAAACATGGAGATGTGGCATTGAGGGACATGGTTTAAGGAGGGAAATATTGGTGGTAGGTAGATGGTTGGGCTAGATAATCTTGGATGTCTTTTCCAATGTTGGTTATTCTATGATTATCCTCATTATTCTATGATAAGGCTTAGAAAAGCTCATCTTTAGAGTTGTAGTTGAACAATTCTTGAGCATGGTACAGGGATCCAAGCCAAACCTTTTTGACTTAGATTCCATGTTATAATCTATTTTTATAGGCTTTTTTATAGTTCTTACATCCCCTTCTAATCTCAGAACCTTTTACCTCATTATCCAAAAAGTGGCTGTTTGCTGCTACTTGAAGAACACCATTGAAAAGTAAGATTCCAGTTTTGCTTTTTGTTTTAAAAAGCTGCACAAATCAGAAAACATAAGTCATTCTATGCCTCAGGTAATCTTCTCTAAAAAAAATTGGAAATGACAGACTTTCCTGAATACAGAATACTACATGCTGAGTTGCTTTACGCATCGAATATATTTAAATAATTGTAATTGCCTTTTCTGATTATTTTTTCTTTGTAGTTTGACTTCTCATTTGTAGATGTTTATCGGGTGAAGAGTTTTCAATTTACATCAAAGCTTTCAGAAGACAATGAAAGCAGTGTCACAGACATAGGAAAGAAACGTTTTGGCCAATTCTGCAGAGATCATCCAGCCTGCTGCTGCAATATTGCTAATAGCACTTGGAACTGTGATGGAGAAACTCTGGATAGTTCAGCAATTGAAGTGAGGTGAGCATCAATTTTTCCCTGTGTGTACCATAAAAGATATTGAGCCTTTTCATTGATTTAATTATGCTCATAAAGATATTCTCAAAACATGTCCCCAAATAGCATATTTGAGTGTTTTGATAATAAACTTAATTTGTTTTTGGTTTTGCTGTTTTGGTCCTTCCCAGTAAATAGTTCAACCGTCTATCATAAATGATCACTTTGAGAGAAGGAGAGAGAACCCAACCCCTGAAGTCCTTAGTGCTCACCTAACATCTTTGTCTTAGAAAATATGGCACGTGCTCAGTATTCCTGTGTATTTTTATGCCAGATAAGCCCAGTATTGTTTAAGCCTTGGCAGACGGAGAAAGCAGTTTGCAGTTCTGCAGATAATCAAATTAGAAGAGAAGGGTATCTTTGAAATTTGAAGGGCTTTTTTTGTATGGTTTGTGTATTTTTCTTAGCTTCAGATCAAAGAGAAACAAAAATACAAAACTAAATATTTGTATCTAAGTTTGTTTGGTGCATACAGTGTATATTGTATAAGGTATAAGGTCAGCTTCTCCTGATGTCCCATGAAACTTAATGTGTGAAATAAATCACTAGCAGGAATGATGCAAGGATGAAAGCATCCAGCCTTCTTTGCAGGATTGTATGGGGAATGAAGGCTGTTTTTGTAGTCTGAAGTTAGGAACTTTGCTCAAGTGCCCAAGATTCACAGATCATTGGAACTAAATGTACATTATCATTTCTTCCTTTTTTTTTTTTTTTAAGTATGATTAATTGACTTCCATCTTTTTCAGGGTTCACTGCCAGTTAATGAAACTGTTTGCAAGGGGAATTGAGGAAAACAGTAAAGATGAAGCTGCCTACAGCCACAGTAGCATTGAACAATTACTATAAGTACTGTTCCTCCGATGAGGAGAAGAAAAAAATAAATGCTCAAGGAAATTGAGTATATATGCATTTTAGTCAAATTGACAAGTATTTTAAAATTTTAGGATTTTTTTTGTGATAGTTTCAATATAATTTTAGACTTTTTATTTCACTATTTTTTTTTACATTGTAGTCATTAAAATGTGTCTTGGAGTAATGTAATCTAAGTTATGTTAGAGAAGAGAGAATTGGCGTATGTGTATGTATTCACAACAACTGATAAATACTGTGCTTTTTTAGAGAGCTGATTTAGCAGTTGTGTTGCAATAATATGTAATTGTTATAAAACATAGAACTTTATATTGCCATCAAACCAAGATACAAAGACAAGATATTTTCAGTATCTGAGAGAATGTGTTTTGCTGGGAGCGTGAAGTATTGCATGTGGCTTAAGTGCTGGACAACAGTGTTGTCATTTGCTTTTTTTTTTTTTATATCTTTCCTTTGTAGTTCTGACAATACCTTGCAACTTATCAATGCAATTCAGATACACATTCCTGGCTTTAAGTAACAACAATAACAGTCTAGAAATATTTTTTAAAAACAAAAGCACATCTGTAGACAGATCATAACTTTTCCTATGTATCCTATTTATAAGTGCTTCCTTGCATGCTGCTGTTTGGAATTATAAAGCATCTAATGACTGTTTGAATTATACCAAATACTGTGTACTGCATTGAAATGTCTTGCAAGCAACTCACAGGAATATGTGATACCAGGAGAGCATAGACAGTGGAAAATATAAATATCTTATAAAACACCAGCAAATTTTACATTTCTAAAAATAGTTAAAATTAACATATGACAAGCTTTCCTCTTCAGTACACAATTCTTTGGAGATTCTATGAGATATGTTAAAATGTCTTTGCAGAATAAGATGTTGGAATGTTAAGTTTGAAAATATTATTTGATGATTGAATGTCTTTAAAACTATGTTTTATTTAACTAAATAGGAAGCAAAGTAATATGTGAATTGAAGTCAAAGGAAGAAACTGGCATTTGATAAATCACAAATCACTGTGCTTATTTTTACAGAAAATACCTTAGACTATCAAGTACGACTACGGAGCAATTATTTAAGTTATACTTGAATTTGTGTATTGTGGCTCACAGACATCCAGTGTGTAGTCTAGGGGCAAAATTTTCCTCTTGTCAAGCAGGTTTCTTCCTGTTTGGTAAGGATCGGAACTTAACCTCCGTTTGTTAATGCTTACTGCATTTCAGATTTTTTTTTTGTGTGTGTGTGTGTCTGAACAGCTAACTATTCTCTATTCATGTATATTTATTGGTATTTCTGTCATTCAGCTTCTACTGGTTTCATGTATATTTGCTCTGTGTAAGCCATGGTGATTGGTCAGTTTATTACTGAAGCACTTGAAATTTCTTTTATGTGGCTGATTATTTTTTTTCTGCTGAAACATTCCAATTTTGTGTAATATCAGAAGTTGTGCTATATTGTTACTACAAGTATTACTCATACCATTGCGTATGACAGAAAACCAAAAAGATTTGTGAGTGATAATTGCTTAAGTACAGTCATACAAAGTTTAGGATCTGTTTTTCATTATATAAAATGTCAGGGAGATACTTGAATACTTTTCCAAAAGTAGTACTGTTTACTTTCCTCAATAATGTATTGAGTCTGAAAAACATTGGGTAAATCAACTTTTCAACATTTGTAATACAAAAATGTTAAATATACTGTATTTTTAAAGCCATGTTTAGCAAGAGAAATGGTACTTTTGAATGAAGAACCCTATTGAAAATGAAATGATGCAGTCATACAAATCCAAATACTTTCTGAAAGTGTAAGTTGTTTAAAAAGTTATACAGTTAGCTTGGTCTATCTCTGAATATTGTAGAAGAACTGAGATTTCAAGTTACTGTAATTCTTGGCCAGGGTATGACAGTGTAAACTCCACTCACCAACACATGAAGCGTTACAGCTATCCAGATCAATTTCTCATTTGTGAGAACAGCAGAAATGCTAACCAGCTTTTTTCCATTAGTTTGCTAGTAAGGCATGGGACTGCTACTTAAAAAATGGTGAATTCATCTGGTTGTGATGTTGAAGTGCTTTGAGTACTTGTAATGTCTGAAACTGCGCCTGGTGTTTCCAAAAAAAGGCCACTGGGAAGGCCTCCGTTCTGAAAGAGAACCACCAGAAAAGAAGGAGGAGAAGATCATTCAGTAGTATTTAATGAAGTGTTAAGTTAATACCGAAGGTATTGCAACATATTAAATAAATATCTTAGAAAATAGGAAAGCTGCATAGTTGAATTGAATAATTCTATTTGTAGCATATTGTACTAGCAAAGGTGAGTTGTATGACATCCAGTTCATTTTTAAGAAGAAAGCTGTGTAAGTAGTATATGCTTTCATTTTAATTCTAGTTTTCTTTCCCTCTGAATGTAGTCTCGGTATGAAAATCATGTACGGGAAAACCAAGTTTGATTCCCTGTTTTGTTTTTTATTTCCCAATCTTGCTGGCTTCAAGATTAGAAAATGCGCTCTGTTTTATGAGGCTAAAGGAATTCACTGAAAAAAATAAAATTATGTTGTACAGCGATACTGTGGTTTTCTTCTTTTTACAAATTGATTTGAAAGAAAATATCTGTTGTGAGATTTTTGCCTTTCAAAGGAAATGCACGCAGTGTAATGGATGTGGGTGGGTTAAAACGGCAGAGAAGTAATTTGTAAGCTTTCATTAGCATTGACCACTACTTTATAGGCAGCATGAGTGCAGGCAATACTGAGAGTGAAGAAAAGCAGCTCCTGAGGCTGGATTGCCCCTAGGACTATGTAATCCTATTAAGAGAAACTAAAGATTGAAGGGGAAGAAAAATCTTGGTTGTAAGCATTTGGAGTTACTGACTTTGAAAAATTGTAAACTACAAAATGTCAAAGACAACTGGCATTGTAAGAAGCATGGACTACATATTATACTAAATTAATACCTACTATATGCCAAAAAGGTGCTTTTCAGACTTTTAACTGCAGAAATTATTGATACAGTACACTTCCTACTAAGAAGTAAAACGCATTCTTTATATGTGAACAGTGGGCACAGTAAGAGTAGGCTTTTCAGCACTTTACAGATTTTGCTTTTGAAGTTGTGCAACAAGCCAGTGTTTGCAGGAATGTCACCATATCACTCATGTATTCATGAACACAAAGATGTTATGTATCTAGAATCAGAAATTTCTCCCAACACTTCTGTCTTGCTGTTTCCTTAGAACTCCTGCCTTAATATGAATAATAGGATTTTATCCTTCTTAGTCACGTTGCTTATTTCAAATTTTTAGCAGATAGTTAAGTACATTCAATAGATTCTAGCTGGTGTTTAATTTCTAGCAAATGAATTCTGTCCACAATGTAGCAGCAGTTTCCCCAGGCTTGTTTCACCCACTGATGTGCATGCAGCATACATCTTGCCAGGGCTTATGCATATTCTCAATTAACATGTGACTAGTCTCATTGCTTTAAAAGAGGTGGGGCAGTTGGTCTGCTTTTAGTCCTTTCAGATGCTCTGCTATGAGAGGATTAACGATTTTTTCATTCATTTTCCCGCTGTTTAGAAATAGTTCCTACCAAGCACAGACTGACTTGCCAACAAGAGGTTGTTTTCAAAAGGTGTTCGCTTCTTTAAGACTCTTGCATGAGAAGAGCTTGCATCTGTTTCACCTAAGGTGTAGGGTTGATTTGTTTGGTTTGCATGTAAAGAAGATTTTCATAGCGTATAACAAGGAAAAAAAAAATCGACAACTGATAATCCATAAAGGAAAAGTACTGAAGGAATAACAGAGGTGATGCAAATTTAAATTTAAAAAAAAAAAAAAAAAGAGAGGGACCAAATTCTGGAAAGGATGAAAATGAGAAAATGCAAAAAAGATTGTAGAAGAAAAATAAGCAGTAGGAAAACAAAATACAGATATGGCAAGGTCTTTGGGTTGGTTTTTTTTCTGGAAAGCATTGCCCGGTCATGTGTACTTTAACTGCAGAGAGAAGCTGGCAATAAAGGCCTGGATAGATTACCAGAAGCTGAATATTTATGACTGGCAGACAGAATAAAAGGTTTATTGCTCTTGAGAAGACATAATCCTAAAAAGTTGTACTCTATATTTGCAAACTTCAGCAGAAGAGGAGCATCTCAAAGAGAGGTACTAAAGGATGATTGTAAAAGCAACTCCGTGTAGCAATGTGCAGTAATCTGAAATGGATGATGAGTTTAATCTGCTGAATATTTATTTTTCATGTTAATATTTAGCAACTTTATTTTAGGAAAGGGGGGCATTGGGCAGCAAGCAAGGAGGAGAGCTCTGTTAGCATGGCAGTGATGCTGAGGTTAGGGCTGTAGGACAGTAACTTGCACAGCTAAGGGGCTGATCCATAAACTCTGTAATTTCTGTGGGCAGAGTTCCCACAGAAAATGACTGCATACATAAAGCCCTGTGTTATTCCTGAGTATTTATGTAAGCTGTTCTTAAAAGCATTCAGTGATGGGAGTTCTGTGAAGTAGCTTAGCTTTCAGAACAGATTGGTTAAAGATTTTTGTAGCTAAAAATCTTCAGTTACTTGCTTAACTGAAGTAGTGTTACTGTAAGCTTGTTCTGCCCAGAGTGGTCATAGGGACTCATTCCCTCCAATGCATATGTTGCCGTGCTCCCTCTCAGTCTGCTGTTCTCTGCTTAGCCAGGATTAATATTCAGACAGCAGGAAAAGAACAATGTTTGAGCAGAATACCGATACTAAGAAAAACTGCTTGAAGCTGATTTCTATTTACCACCAAAGAAGTGACTGTAGAAAGGCAGAATTGACAGGCTTACTCGGGAAAAAGAACGCATATCTGCATAGTCTTCAATCAAAGTTGGTACTGTTAGTTCCTAGAGATCAGGTCTTCATAGAATGCTGTCTGAAGCTGTGATGGATGTATTTAGGACAGGTATCTCCCCTTAGCAATACCTATCAAAGAAAGAACTACTCTGAGAGTTGCAAGGCCCAACCTAAGAAGAATCAACCCAATAAAACATCTCTCAGGTGCTTCTCTTTTCCATTTTGTCTTGTAATGCTGGATGTTTTCAAGGGAGAATGGGCAAAACCTGAACACCCTGCTGTTGGTTTAGTTGCAAGTTCCTATCAGATTTTCAGAAAATCCTCTGCTCATTGGTAGTGGGCACCAGGAAAGAGTAAACATGGGCGTATTCTCTCACTGGAATGGCAGATTGTGCTGTTTGTTCTTTCTTCTGTGCGTAGGCAAAGCTTTGGGCTAACAAAAGAGTACGTATTTTTTCCTAGATACAAGTGTGTACAGATTCAGTGGAGGAAAGCCAGGCAGGGAGGAAGCAGACACCTGCTGCTGTCTGTGCTAAGGGGTCTGTCCCCAGGCTGCTGAATGGGAGCAGCAGGCAGGGGCTGTGCTTCATTGTAAGCCCTCCTACGAGTGGCATAGAGCAGAAGGGGGATGAGATGACCACAAATATCGAAAGATATGTGGCTGTGCACACTCAGCAGCCCATTCTCATTCTCACAGTCAACAAAAATGTTGCCTACACCTCTAAATTGCTCAAGTTTTCGGACGGAAGGCCATCGCTGGCTGTCGTGCCTCCATGTGCTGGAGGAAACCTCGCTGGTCTTGGATAAATTCAGTAACACTGCTGTGAAATCACTTAGCAGGACTTTGCTAGCAGAGTGGATTGTGCTCAGTTTTATCACCTGAATTTAAAGAGGGTAAAACAGATGAAAAGGTTTGCTGACAGCCCATCCCAAACTGACAGTCTGACTTGGTGCATCTGATGTTAAACATGCAAGGAGGATAGGACACTATTGGTACTATTAGTGATTTCTACAAAGATTTCCAATTTCTAACTTCTAACTATTGCTGAGACATAGTTGAGGGCTAAGGAAATTAATGCTATACCATTTTAAAAGCACAGATCTCTGTACTTTGGATGCTTTTCAGTCCCATCTCTCAGTGATGATGGCCAAAGCTTCCTGGGCCTCCTTGCTCTCTTAAGTGGAAGGCATTGACTGAAATGCACTATACTTACTGTGTCTTTAATGCTTCTCCTAATGCTACTCAGATGGACTTAGATCTCCACTGGGAAGCACACATAAGGTCTCAATGACTCCTGGAATGTCCCCCACAAGATGAATGGAGAGGCAGCACTGAACTCTGTTCTCTGGTGACAGTGAGAGGGCCTGATGGAATGGCATGGAGCAGTGTCAGAGATGGGTGTTAGGAAAAAGTTCTTCACTGAGAGGTCTTCTCAAATTTGTGTGGTGATCAACCACCAGCTGCATGAAGATTAACAAGAGCAAGAACCTGATTCTGCACCCAGGATGGGGTCAACCCTGGACAAATGTACAAGGTGGGCAATGAGAGGCTGGAGAGCAGCCCTGCAGAAAGGGGTTGGAGGTTCTCATTGACAGCAAGCTGAATCTGAGCCAGCAGTGTGCCCTGGCAGCCCAAAGGGCCAGCTGTACCCTGGGGTGCAGCAGGCCCAGCGCTGCCAGCAGACAAGGGGAGGGCTTGTCCTGCTCTGCTCTGCGCTGTGCTGTGCGGCCTCACCTGCACTGGGTGCAGCGTGGGTGTCACAGCATCTGAGGGACGTAAAGCCATTAGTGTCCAAAAGAGGGATATGAAGATGGGGAAGAGTCTGGAGAACAGGGTGTGTGAGGAGCAGCTGAGGTCCCTGGGTTTGCTCAGCCCAGAGCAGAGGAGCTGAGGGCAGGCCTGATGGCGGCTGCAGCTCCTCACAGCTCTCCGTGACAGCAACAGGGCCCGAGGGAACAGCATGGAGCTGTGTCAGGGGGAAAAGGGGTTAGGGAAAGGGTCTGCACCAGAGGGCTGTGGGCATGGAACAGGCTGTCCAGGGCAGTGGGCGCAGCACTGAGCTGCTGGAGTTTGAGGAGTGTTTGGATGCTGCTCTCAGATGAAGGGTCTGATTTCTTGGGTGCTCCTTTGTGGAGCCAGGAGTGGTGGTACTCGTGGGTCTCTTCCAACTTGTGATGTTCTATGATTCTGTGATTCGCACTGAAATGAGATGGGTATTGAACTTTTAAATTTGTCACCTCTGGTCATTTGCTGTCAATATTATTTAGAGTGAGTGGTAATTTCTGCTTTTGGCAGTCATTGAGAACTTGCAGTATTAGAAGTGTATCTTACCAACTTCTGTAGGCCAGAAAATTGGAATTGCATGTAAATCAGATGAATAATTCCGTCTTCTGCTTGCTTAAGCAAAATTAACAAAACTGATAAGATCTTAAACAGTAGAATAGGAATTTACAGTTTGCCTTTTAACCTTGATCTTCATGCCAGACACCTGTTACGAAGCTGACTGTTTCTGCTCTTTGGAATGCAAAGGCTTTGTTTTAACTTGGGCTGTATATTGCCAAAGATCAAAATCTTCTGAAGATAATCTCTTAATACCACCATAATGTTATAATTTCTTTGTTGAATTATTTCTGTGCTTTTCTGCTTCCTACCAACTCTTCCCTGTCTGCCCCTTCAAAAAAAATTAGTTCCTCAGTGCTAATCCTGGAAAAACAAAAAGCCTGCTCCAAATGGTAAGGTACTCAGACTTCTGTTTAAAAATGGCTGCTTGCTTTTCATCTTCTCCTGATGTTTTTTTTTTTTTTAATTCAGTAGTCCATCTACTTTTTTTTTGCAACTATACTTAATGAAGCTTGTTCCTGTCCAGCTGTGCTCTGTATCACAGTCTTGCTGTGTGTCATGACAGAGCTGTTGGTGTGCTTTTTTTTGTTTTGTTTTTCTTCCCTATCTTGTGCATTCTTGGGTTTCCTTCAGAATCCATCTGTGGCTGTTGTCATGACATCCACTAGTCTTTTCCTTTAGAACTACTTAACATCAGCCCTTCTCTTAAATTTTATCTTTAAATGTATGTTCCTGAGTACTGCTGCAGGAAATTTAGTATCAGCATTTGTGAATCACTTCTTATTGGAGAAATTAATTTGCTTATTTTACATATGTGTGTGAGTGTATGTTTCCCTTTGAATCCTTTGTTTTCAGTGGCAGCGTGCTTCCAGTATAGTTGCTGTGCTAACCTGTGGTGTAATGTGTTCAACTTGCACTTCACCCTCTTAATCAGTGTTGATAGTCTGTTCAAGCTCTGCTTTCATTGTTACTTCAGCAGTCTCACACCATAACTCTAGTAGTATCACATTTTTTTGGTGTTTCTGCTCTTTTGCTCATTCCGTAGTTTTCCTGTGTCAGTAAAATCCTATATATGAAGAACAAGGGAAGAATTTGCTGGGATTCCTTGGGGTTTTGTAAAAAGCATGCTTTTGGGTTTCTTCTACCCATTCATATTTGCTGTTCAGAAGCACCGTGTGCTTTTGAAGGCATATGATGATTCTGCTTATGTTTTAGCTTCAATCCTCACTGCTTTTCCTGATTTTGATACAATGTATGCACTTTGTATGTATTTCAGTAAGCCATGGAAGAATAACACATTTCTACTGTAAGTTGCCAAGTGGACAAACCCCCTAGATTCTTGGGTTTTTTGTTCTTTTTTTTTTTGTATAGTTCAGAGGGAGAAGTAATAGAAACAGTAATTTTACTCAATAACTCTCAAGCTGATGGTTAAAAATGAATGAATTTTATATTGTAGTATAAGGAAACTACTAAGATGAAATTCTTTTCTAGGTTGAGACAAACCATTTTAAAACAAAATACATTCAAAGAGTAATCGTGTTTACAATCGCATTCACATTTGATTATTTTCTTTCAAAAATTATTGTGCAAACAGAGATGTGGCAGCAAAATTGCCCATGATGCACAGTTTCCTTAGAATTAAATTTATTATTAGGAGATTGAAAAGAACCCTTTCAAAAAAACAAACCAAAAAACAACACAAAACACAAAACCCTCAAGAGAAAACTTTTTGAGACATTATTGCAGTATGTTCAAAGTTAAATAAAGATAATGAAGCTTAATGGGGGGAGAACAACACCAAACAAACAAAACAGCCTGCGAAATCTGTTATCTAGACATCAGTTTTAGAAGCCCTGCCAGTAATGCACTATTTCAATGTTACTGATAGAAAACAGCAAGCTGGAGAAAGGTGGTGTGACATGAGGAATAACTGCATTGAGCTGAATCTTTTGTGTCTTTAATAGCTCTGGTGTATTTAAATGTTGTTGATATACTGACTTTTTACGTTCTTTTGCCATTGTGAAACAGTAAGATTTTATTTTTCCGACTGTAGTTTTTGTTACAGCCTTTAGATTATAGAAAGGCAGGAAACATTGGGACTTCTTGTATTTGGTTTTTTCCTTCCAATGCATATTCTTGTTCATGTTGATGCATAAGTATAAAGGGGTACAAAAATCATTAGACAAGTTCAGGAATTTGGGCCTCAGCATTTAATGGATGCTGAAAATACTTTTCTGTGGCTGAAGAATCTTTAGCTTGTTGGAAGTCCAATAAGTCACTTCACATTTGGTGTATTGTTATACTTTTTCCTTTGGTACTTGATATTCAAGTCTTTGGTTTGCACAAGGTGTGAATTTATCTTTAGTGATGCTTGATAGGCTATTCCTAAATTGTTACCTATTTTGTTGGTTGTAAATAATATACCTCTAAATAAAATTTGTCTTGGTAGTAAAAAAAAAACAAAACAAAAACCAAACACAACAACAATAAAAAAAAAAACCAAAACGCCTTGATTTCTGTGTTCTTCCTTTAACAAAGCATCACCTTGTTCTCTTTGAATTTTTTCTTCTGTTATAAAGATACAAATTCGTTACTTTAAAAACAAAACTACAGAATACACTCACAAATTCTTATTCTAATTACTTTGTTCTGTGCTTTTTTTTATTTAAAAACTTACTTGAAGATCAGAATCTGGAAAACATATTCACTGGAATATAGAAAGTGAATTGAAAAATACAGAACTAATTGGAATAAGTATATTAAAAGAAATGCATAATTTTGTTATTCTGTGTTCTTTGGCATCTTAATAATTTGAACTTGTTTTTACCCTAATTTTCTATTCCAAGTAACAAGAGCTACTATCTGAAGTAGATACCTAAATAATATTGTTTCATAGGAACACTTTAAGGCATCTTTTGTCTTTACATTATCAATGATTTTTCTATAACTTTTTTTCCTCCACAATAAACAGATTTCACAAAAAATGTGTGAAATCTCACAGATTGCTTTAGCTGGCTGTGCTGTCTGATGAAGAGCTTTTGAGAGAGGAGTACAGCATGCAGAATGAAAACATTAACGTTGAATTAAATTCCAACATGCAAACATAAAGTATATTCTGCTTATGTAACTGCAAATCTCATTTTTAATTAGGATCTGTATAAGTTATTATGCAATAAAGCTGAATCTGTCTTGCATGTTAATATATGGAAAGTATATTTAAAAGAAAAAAAACAACAACTGGGCAGTAATTCAAAAAGCTACCTCATCACACAGTGCCTATTCTCACAGTTATCCCTACGGGAAGTAATTATCCACTGTCTTATTAACTCTTTAGAATTGCCATATAATTTGATTTCATTGAACTTCATAAAGAAGACATAATATAAACAGCTTTTTACTAATTTGAATATATCTGTGTATATTGATAATCATTTTTTTTTAGTTATCATAAAATACTTTTCTTTTAATAGAAGAATTACGGAAATTGAGTTGGTCTGGAATTCCCAAACGAGTTCGTCCCATTGCATGGAAGCTTCTTTCAGTAAGTTTTACTTTTGTCTTTTTGTTTAGCAGTAATGGCTTTCTTCAAGAATTGCAAATATTTTTGCCTGTGTTGTAATCCATCAGTAATACTTGAAAGCATTGTCTTGTTGCTGAACTGTAATAAAAGTTCTGTTCTTTGCTCAATTATAAGATAAATTTGTCAAAGTGAAAGGAGGAGAATGAGAAGTAGTAATAAATCATGCCTCGCTTTCTGTGAAAGCAGGATTTATGTGATAAGTAGCCTCTTTCAACCAGATTTGAGCCAACATTGGAGACTTGAAAGACAAGTGAATTCCTACAGTTTTCTTGAAAATAGGAGTGCAGTGAGGAAGCAAAGGCTATCTGTGTCCCACAAAAGGCTTTCATCTGGCTTGACATTACAGTAAGTACTAGACTCTTTGCCGGAAGGATTAGGTTTGTATTGAGGAAAAGCTGTGAAAGGAGCTTGGGTTTGGCTGTTTTTTTTTTTTTAACATTAGTTTAAGATGAACAAATCCAAACAGCTGTGATCAGTTACCTTGTGGCATAGGATCTCCTTCTCTTGGCCTTGAGTCAATTCAGGGAGCCAAGCTGTTTGAAAAGCTGATCGCTTGCTTTTGGCTTGCTGAGTGCTCTCTCTGAACCTCATCTGGGGTTCCTCATTGGAGGTGGGAGGAGTTTGAAAGTGCAGTAGCTTGAGTGCAGATTGAAATACCATGGAGCACCACACTTGAGCGCTTCAGACAAGGCAGTGTAGAGGAGCTAATGGGAACCTGGGGTTTGTTGGGTTTGGTGTTGCAGAAGTGAACCTTTTTATTTCATTGTTTGTGCTATATTTATAAAGGGTTCTGTTGCGAAAATACTGTGTATTCCTGGCAGGAATATTTCTGGTATCAGTCTTTTCAGCTATAAAACTTGTCATGGTAAGCGGCTGTGCATGTTAGCTGTTTCTTTGTACAAGGCTGAGAGAACTTGCAAAAATGTTTGTATTAAAGAGAAGCAAAAATCTCGTGCTGTCTGCTCTCTGGAGACTGTGAAAGACACTTTATCAGCAAATCTTCATGCATTTAAGAACTCTTTAAAATTCTGAGTTATATACACAACAGTTTAACACTATTGAATTTTTCAGAGAGTAGACTTAAATAGCTTTGCTTTTTATAGAATAAATTCAGCAGGGGACGTGAAGTATTTACTTCACATTGAGTTTGATTTCCAGTGACTGAAAGAGTCTGTCTTGCTAATGAGTTCCACTAAATTTGCAGCTTAGTTCCACTGATTCTAAATATAGATGCAGCTTCTTAATGGCAAATATTCAGTGGTAAGTGAGATTAAGCGGGCAACGTACAATATATTTTAGTTCTGCTTCTAAAGTTGTCCAACATTAGACTATTTTATTTTTTTTTAATTTAGGATGTCTATTGTGAAATATTCAGTCAGAAATTTACAACTAACTCAAAATTGACTTTGAAGCCTGATAAGCTGAGGCCGAAGGGTAGGTTAAGTTCCGAATAATAGTGTTAAAATATTTGATTAAAACATTATTTCAAGGAGAAAGATGTGAAAATCGATATAATGCTGAAAAGCCACTGCTATCACGTTTACTGTTAACAGTCTGTAAATTTACATGATTTATTTCTAAAGCATAAGAAAAAAAAAAAACAAACAAAAAAACAGACATCGTGTCCCTAAAGAACAAGCAGAATTGTTCAAGCCCAAAGTTCTTTTGAATAGCAGCTATGGCTGCCTTTGGAGGGAATTTGATAGATAAACATTCTACCAATTTATGCCTCGATGATATTTTGCCATCCTTACCAACTTCTAAAAATAAAACTTAATTTTGTAAAGTGAATGGGAAACCGGACATGTCCTACTGAAAGATGACTTCAGTCTTTAAAACAGAGTAATGGCAAAAAGTCTGCTGAGAAAATATTGGTATCCTTGGAACAATCACATTTGATCTCACAAATGAATTCTTTTCTAATGGAGCTAAGATAACCTACAGGAAAAAAAAAATCAAACTGTTGAGAATAAATGTGAGGCAGAATTCAATATTTAACTAAGTTCAGAGCACTGGGACAGGATATTAAATGTCAGTCTGAATCTTGAGGCAAAAGTTAAGCGGATGCAATTTAAAAATAGCTAGAATCAGATGCAAGTCAGTGCATCTTAAAAGAAATGGTTTTGCTAAAGCAAGTATGTGTGAAGCTATCTAGGATGTAATATTTGTGCTTAATTTCTTGTCATAAGAATAAATTATAATACACAGCATATTTTTAGTTATTTTAGTACAGAGATATTTACATAAGCAATTGATACTCTAGCGTGTGGGTTTTAATTTTACTGTTTTTGACAGAACAACGTAGAAATGGGATTTGATGTTGGATTGTTGGAGGAGAGTAACAAAATCAAAGTATTTATCCTCAGTGTCTTTGATTCTATTGTAACATGCTAACATTTTTGATTATGCGTTTATCCTTAATCCCTTTTTACTTGTCATGTGAAGGACTGAGTAAGAAAGTTGTTTTGATAGATAAATGCATAGCATCATATTAGTTACTTGTACTGGCTATGGCACATTGTTTAAGTGCAAGCACATGCCACAGTTCTAACATCACAGAATGGCTTGGAATGAAAGAAACCTTAAAGATCATTGACTTTAAACCCTGCTGCCGTGGGCTGGCTGTCATCCACCAGCTCAGGATGCCCAGGGCCCACCAGACATGGCCTTGGGTGCCTCCAGAGATCGGGCGGCCACAGCTTCTCTGTGATTGCTCTGAATGTGCTCTGAATGTGATGTTATGAGGATTTAATATATTATTATTTTTAATAAGAAAACTCTTGGTTGAAAAAAAAACCTGCTTCCTTTGTTTTACTGATTACTATTAGTATGATGATGCCTGAAAATGTGGAAGGAGAATTTTTGTAATACTGGCAAGAAATAATTTAACTTGATATGAATAGCAGATATTAATCTTTTTTTTCTTGGGTGGCTAGATCTCTATTAAAGCCTTTTACAGTGATTATTCTCCAAAGTGTATTTTTCAAGTCTGCCATGTATGTAAGATATGAATTGACTTTCTGTTTTTTGCCATGTTATGTTTGAAATCAAGCTACATATGGGAAAACATTAACTATTCTTAAATGCTGAAGAAACCTTTTGGCAGGTATAACATGAATAATGATGCTTCTAATATATTCAGTTTATATAATAAGAACATTTAATAGCAATTGTAGTTCCTTTCTTAAAGTGATGAAATAATAATTTGAGACTGTTTGGAAGTGGCGTAGGTTGAGAACCTAGAAATAGAGATCAAACCGGACAGAAGAAAATAAGAATGGATTTTTGTGGAAGGATGGGATCTTCAGATAGATTGGAAATGAGTTCATTGAAGGACAATTCAGATATACAGTTGCATTAAGTACTACATATTAACTGCATATCTGACATACAACTTCCTTAGCATGACTGTACCTTGTGAAAAATAATATTTATAAACTACTTTTAGGAAACAACTAAGGCAGTATGTACTAATGAGCTTTATATCCAAGAGTTCAGTTTGTGCTGAAACTTTTCATAACCTTTTTAGATGATGTGAAAACCTGAAATTATTATTTAAATGACTGAAACAGTGAGTTAAAGTAGCTAGAATATTTGAGGCTTTTCAGTAAATATACCATTATATTATGATTTTAACTATAATTTGAACAAGTACATTTGTAAATGTATATCATTCATACTTCAAAGCAACTCAGGTATGCATTTTATTGAAAAATTGAATAAAATTCCTGAAATAAGGGCCACGTGAGGATGCAGAACTTAATGAAGTCATGTAGCTTCACATTCCTCTGAAATTATTTGTTTTGAACTTTTACTTGGAAGGCAAACGTCTGAGAATTCTTGATGAGAAATTACTTGGAAAGATGAAAGACTTGAAATGTATTATTAAAAAAATGTTTTTTTTTTTCTGTAAGGTCTTGGTTTCTGAACTTTTGTATTCAGTTACAATGATTAGAAAACTGATTTCCTGAGGTATTATTCAGACCAAAATAGGACTGCATTGTACTACATTTGTTCATTAGCTTTCCTGTTGCATGTAATCAAATGCTAACTGTCCTTTTTGTGAAGCACAGAGTAAGATCTTTTTCATTTCTTCTTTTCTTATTTTTCAGGGTTATCTGCCTGCAAATGTGGACCGAAGAGAAAGCACTTTACAAAGAAAACGAAAAGAGTATTTTGCATTTGTTGAACAATACTATGACTCCAGAAATGATGAGAGTCATCAAGATACCTATAGACAGGTAAAACATCTGCTGAGTTACCTTTTACCTACGTTAAATCTGTTAAGGAGCTTGAAGAGATTGCTTTTGAAATTTACTATTGTTTTTATTTATTTTCTTAAGCTTACATGATAATCAACTGGTCTAATCAATTGCTGTCCTAAATTTTGAAAGCTAAATTAAGTCTTTCTCAAAATATGAGATGTTTTGGTTTGATTCTTTAAATAGTAGATTTCCTATAATGTTAGCTTTTCTCATGCCATGCTCTGTGGCTATACCATTCATTCTGTTCCATTTAAGAGGAATAGAGGTTTCCTCTGGCCCTCCTTCAAGTGGCTGAGAAGATAGTACAATGTTGACTGTTTCTTACTGGCTCCATATTCCTGCTTAAGAAGTTGAAACTGTATGATAAGTAATTAGTGTAAGAATGTCCAAACTTCTTGCCTCCCCAGATAAGTAAGATAACTTTTCTTTAAGCTTTGTATTAAAATAAATTATTTGCATCACAAAGTGCTGACTCAAGCAGTCAACCATACCTTAGACTTCCTTAGGACAGATTAAATGTGTGTACAGTAATGTCAGTTGCACATGGCTTTACACATATGTAGTAGTATGTTGTTAGGCATAGTTACACTGAGGCAAGGAGTATTGATGATATAACTGTAGTTTGCAAACAATCACAGCATTGGTGTAAGGATCTTAAAATGTGAAAGGAAATAATGGTTTCCTTTTTTTTCCAATTAATAGTTTAAGTTAATAATGACTTAAATATTTGGTCCTATAGCTTTGAACTAAATCCATGTTATTTCTAGTTATAATCCCACTGTATTATTATTTTAATAGTGTAAAACTGTATGATTGTCTATTTTTTTTGTTATTTAAAAAGTGTGCTGTTGGCTCTTTTTACAGTATTCTTGCTTCTGTCTAATTAGATTCACATAGATATCCCGCGCATGAGTCCTGAAGTTCTAAGACTTCAGCCCAAAGTAACAGAGGTAAGAATTATATCTAAATAATGTGAGTTTCTGGTAACTCTTTTTTTTTTTTTAATGAATTTGATATCACATGTATGCGTTTGGAACTAATTCATAGTGTGGTTCCTGTTTTTCTGTGTATCTGTCAAAATCCTATAAGGTCTGGAAACTCTTATCACAGATTATTCTACTTAAGAAATTCTCTTATCTTTGAGGTTTAGGAAAAATTACTATGAATTTGACATTTTATGGAAATAACTCATTATTAGATAGATCTTCCTTTAAAAATGAGTTTTATTATTTTTATGGCAGTTGTGTAGATTGTAGGAGGCGGGTATTGGATGGTGCCAAGCAGAATGGTAAGGTTTGAGCGAGGTGCAGGAGTTTTTCACAAAGAATTTTTCACACACAGGGTGGTGACTCACTGGAACAGGTTACCCAAGGAGGTTGTGGATGCTCTGTCCCTGGAGGCATTCAAGGCCAGGCTGGATGTGGTTCTGGGCAGCCTGGTCTGGTGGTTGGCGACCCTGCACGTGGCAGGGGGTTGACACTAGATGATCATTGTGGTCCTTTTCAACCCAGGCCATTCTATGATTCTATGTATAGCATCCCGTGAAAGAGAAGGAGAGGGTTGCTGAAGGTGTTCTCACATATAGTTTGATCAAGTCTGCTGAACTTCTCTGTTATGAATACTTTATTTTAAAGATTAGTGACTCTAGGTGTAGGTTTAATTAATGTGAATAGTCAAAATTCAGTAGTCTATAATTTTATGTATTTTCAATTCTGGTATTGTCTCTAATTGAATTAGGTTGAAATGGATGGTATATGCCTATTTCCCTTCTACGCTTGCATTATTTGGGAGAAGTAATTTTGAGGAAACAAGATTGAAAATTACTTCATAAAATTTTCTTCACCCCTTTTATTGGTTATTTAAAGAGAAATAAAAAGCAAATCCATAGACTAGACCTTTCATGATTAAAGCTTTGGAGGTTTTGGAGTTCCTTTGGGGTGGCAAAACCCACAAGAAATTCAGAAATCTGCATTTAAGCTAATGGATTCTTCTTATGTATATGAATACAGTTCTTAATATTATCATGAATGAGAGTTAAATTGAAAAGAGAATAATTGATTGGTAATGACATCTCCTGAGATGTGGTGGTTCATACTAGAAAAGTAATTCCAGTTTCTGTTGCTGGTTTGGAAATCAAGAAGGAAACCTTTTGGGAAAGTGACTTTTTTTAATGAGTGCTATTTGAACACAGTGATGAACACTGTATAGAAACTTAAATCAGGCTGCCTTTAAGGTATTCAGTGCTCATTTTTTGTGATTCAAAGCAGTAAATGAAACTTCATGAAAATGAGTAGGAAATTGAAAACACTATTTTAGTGCATATTTGTTGAATTTCTGATTAGATGCATTTGGGGATATTAAATCTGGTATGCCAATTACTAAGTGATCCTTGCTGCTCAATAATTTACTGTTCCAAAAAAATTAATAACCCTCTCTTTACCTTAGTTTTCATATCTGGTTTTTTAAAATGCTGTGAAATCCAGGGGTATTTCAGTTTGAAGTGCAATCTGTGTAAGTTGTCTGTTTCTGAGGAAAGGGAAGGGAATGTTGGTATTGTAAATTAGAAATTGTTTGACTTGACTTGTCTTCTTGAAAAGCATTGTTTTTATCATTTCTGCCATGAGTATTTTGATAGTTATCTACTATATTTTTTTTCCTCATTATTTGTACATTTTTTAATCCCATTACATAAAAGTAAGAATTTATAGCTAAGTAATAAGATTCTTGGTTAATGAGAGCAAGGGAATATTTTTGAGAATGCACAATTGAATACCTCTTTTTCTGCCTGATCTTTTCCCCAAAACTGAAACTAGACCAAGCAAAAAAAAAAATAAAAAAATAAAAAAAAAAAATCTCAATGTCACTTCCCACTTGTGTTTTAGGTTGGATGGTTCCCAGCACAATTCTTAACTATTCTCTTACCGTCTCAATGATTTTATTTTAGATGTAGCTGTCATGAATCAGCTGTGAGCTGCATTAGGGCTTTTGTTTCAGTACCCACAAAAGCTTTTCACTTCTGTTGCTGTTGCCCATCCTCATTGTTCTGTGGATTTACAGCACTTTGCTCTTGTGTGTGCCAGGAAAACTAGGAGCTGACAGGTTAAGGAAAGTTGATTCTGAATGTATGTGGCAGGAGGGTGGATGTTGATGCTTGGAACTGGCTTTCAAAGGGAAAAGTACAAACGTGTTCCAGCTTCAGGTAGCACATATGGAAGCCTGTAATGGATCTTTCAAACACCTGGATGTGAGTCAGATATGCCTAATCATTTCCTTTCCTGAAAATGACTGTAAAAGGGATTTGAAGATAAAGGATAAAATTTATTTAAATCCAAACTAGAGTAATTCAATTCTGAAGCTAACAAATGCTTCAAGTGAGATTGAACAGAAATGTAGGCTTCATAAACTAAACTTCCTCTCTTTATTGTGTCCATTCTGGGCAGATCTCCCGAAGTGTGAGCAATCATTGATTTCTGGGTTTGCAGCAAACTCTACTCAGTCTCCTCAGGGTCCTCACAAATTCTCTTCCTTTTTATTAGTACTGCGGCCTGCTATTAAAACTGATGTAGTCCTTTTGTTTGGTGACCTCTCATGCCTCTGCTCTGCTTCCCTGTCTGTCTGCATTCTTTTTTTTTTTTAATCAGATTTTCTCTATGAAGAGCAAACTTTCTGTTTGTTTCTGAAGATTGTCCTTGATTGAGTACTGATAGTTAGGGCAGAGCCTGTTGAGGCTTTCACAGTGCTACTCATTTGCAGCCTTCTGAAGCAATATACTATTTTCAGAACTGAAAATTAGGAGGAGGTGTAGTCTGTCACAGACCTAAGTTATGATGGACGTAAATTCTGTGATTGTCCTGCTTCATGTTCTTCTCATGCTGTGTATTCCATAGTCAGATTGTGTATGCTGTGGCCATTGGAGCTTTTGCAGATCCTAACAAACATGTGATTCAAGGAACTTAGGGGCTGACGTTATGTGATAAAGGGTTGCCTTACTTCTACATTTCCTGATTTTTTTTTTCTGATGTTTTATTAATTGTTATATGTGCTTCTGAAGTCTAAAACTCAGTGCTGCAGTATTAAGCAAGCGTAACTATTAAGGACTTTATTTTTTGGCATGTTATTAAAAAATTCTAATTATATTAAATACTTCTTTCTGTTACTTCTCAAGTAGGTTATTACATTGAGAAAATACTTGTTTCAAAGGGATATATGATCATGAAAGGATTATTTAATATTTCTATGTAATGAAGAGGAATTTTGTATCACTGGAAAAGCTCCAGTGAGTAAGTGCTGCTCTGTTGTAACTGAATTACATGCAAGTCTGGTTTTAACATATACTAATACCCTGAAAATGCTTTTTTAAAAAGTAACTTAGAAACATAATTAATGTTGGCAGTTAATTATGAATATAATTGTGTGCTTTTATATATGTGTTACTATACTTGTAACTTTGTGACATAAAGTCTATTGTGAACTTTTCAAGTGTATTGTTTAAAATGTGCTCACCACTTGGTAAATTATCTGAGAGTTCCTTTAACTCTTTTTCAGATCTTTGAGAGAATTTTGTTTATCTGGGCTATCCGTCACCCGGCCAGTGGATATGTTCAGGGCATAAATGATCTTGTTACTCCTTTTTTCGTAGTCTTCGTTTGTGAATATATAGGTAAGATTTGTCATAATACTGAATTACGAATTGGAACTGGTTTTTGGAACAGCATATTTGTTTTAGTATGAATAACATTTTGGAATAGTTAATCAAGGCATAATTAGAGACGTGTATTTTATTGTAAGTACTTTTATTATAAATCTGTATGGTTCTTTTAAAGACATACTGAGAAGTGATCAGATTTTGTGTGAATGCTCAGTGGAGTTCAGGATTCTTTCAGATATTTGTCAAAAAAAAAAACCCAAAAAACAACAACAAACCACACCCCCTAAAAGGCTAACCAACTAATCAAAAAGCATCTGTAGAAGCTGCAGGCAGAGCAGTTGTTTTTTGTCAGATCTAGAAGTTGGCAAAAGGACAGCCTAGCACTTGCTGTCATCTTTATTTCTTAACTACAGAGCTGGTTAAGAAGTGCCCCATTCCCCTTTTTCTTGATCCTTTCTTTTTCTTTGATAGTTTAATTCTGTTTCTCTCTAATTCATACGTGTCCAACCCACTAGGTTTATGTTTTTCTTGGTCTCTATTTTTGTTTTAATGAAAGACATTAAAAATACATTTGCTTTACTTATACATTAGCTATATTTTTTATATGCTGCTCAAGACAATTTCTCTTCACTCAATGTGGCCCAGGCAAGCCAAAAAGTTAGATGCTCCTCTTCTGATTCGTATGTTTTTATGACAGTTCTAAATTTGACATAATGAATAAGCTAATGTGGGGGAAAGAAAACCCCCCAGAACATTTCCCTTGCTTCTTCCACCTGGTTCTTTGCAAAAAAAACAAAACAACAAAACGAACAAACAAAAAAAAACCCAACCCAACCAACAAAAAAAAACCTTGTGAAACAAGGAAAACTTTGAGTGACGGGGAATTGAAACTAGAGAATCTAATAAAGTGAATCTGTGGCTGAAGGAGTGGCAAACTGGAACTGGGGATTGAAAATTAAGGGAGTAGAAATGAAATTTCTTTCTTTAAGAACTCCACTTTTGTAGGGTTAAGAGTACTGATACCAGTGGTAGCATAAACAGTTGTATTTCTGTTGAATGTATGGCTGTATGTGTAATTATACTTTTTTCAGATTTTTTACGTAGGAAACCAATTAAATGCTCATCTCTTACTAGCACACTATTCATTTCTTACATCTATGGATTAGTATTTAAGTCTTTATGAACGTTAAATTTATTGTTGATCATTAGCAGTAATTCAGTTGGCATTTCAGAATAGTTTGTTAACAATTTGAATATAACAACACATATTAAAGATAAGGTTGAGTAGTTAAAAAAAAAAAAAGCATTGTTAAGCCAGCTTGAATTAAAACTGCTTTCTTTCTATTTGTCATACGCACATGCCATCAATATATAAATGAGCAACATGTTGTCTTGCTACTTCAGTGAGACTGTGTACAGTGGATTCTTCATCTTCTGCTGTCTGTCCACAAGGTACCCATTGGTGTCTTAATCCAGATTGATTAGATTTAATGAAGGACAGTTTATCCTTGAGTGGATGAAAGACTACCCATTTACTCATTTGCATGGCAACACCTCTTGCATTGCTCATTTCTTATTTCATAGGGGGACATTTCATTGCTAAGCAACTAATGAGAACTACTGCTGCTTATTCCCTAATCATCTCTTAAGCAGGGTAGGGGCCCACTCCTGAGAGTAGTTGCAGTTTCTGCCTTTTCCTCCCTCATTTGACAGAAAATGGAAACGTTCTTAATGATCCTAGAACAGTAGGATCTCTAGTAGACTTTAGGGTTGTTAATTGAAATAAGAAGCTCAAATGAGATGTGATTAGAGAATTGATATTCCATGTTAAATAGACCATTTAATTAATATAGTAAATAAATTTGTCTTTACCACCAACTTACGTTTGGAGACCCTGGTGATTGCAAATGTATTTGCCAGCTTGTCAGTATATTCATATAACACAGTATAGCTGTATCAGGAAGTTTGCACTGAAGGAAGACAGAATTTAAAAGCTAACAACTGTTAAAGATGAATGCCTCTGAAAAGGTGTGAATTTCAGGAAGCTATATTCTGAAAGCTCAATTGAAAGTTCATATCTTTGTAGAGAGAACAATACTGAATTGAAGATATTTTCTTGAATGTTTAGCCTAAATGCTAACAGCACTTATTTCCCTCAGTGACATACAAAGGGATTCTAAGATTTGCACTTAAAAAACCTTTTCATTTGAGTCTTTCAAATATGACTAAGTTGTACTGAGTAATCCATTCAAGTTAGAATGAGTAAGAGTGTGCATTTTACTTAAACTTGAAATACGGACATAAAATTTATGAAGTACCTCTAAAACCTTGTGGTTTGTTGTAAAATTTTAAAAGTATTCAAAACTCAGAGCATGAATTGTGTATAATTTAGATAGGAAAAATGCAGCACTGTATTTATGTCTAGCAAAATGGTTAGCTGTTAATGTATTTAATATTTACTTTTGATTTTTCTTCTAATTTTGGGCTCTGATTTTTGAGTGTTGGTATGTACCTTAAATTGCTTTTATTGATTTGCTTTGTTGTTTTTGTCTCAGTTTTACTGAAACATTTGTGTTGCTCTTCTGAATCATGATTCAGCCTGTTGAAATTAATAATAAAACCTTTTATTTTAGGTTCTTTCTGTAACAGAAAAAAAAGACAAGAGATTCCAAAGATTTATTTAAAGATTAACTGCAAGTTATTATTGTTAATAATGCCATTAAAATAAGTCTGTGCTGATTAGGTTATTTAACAGTATATCCTGTTTAGTCAACTATTTTGTTGAGATAAAAAAACCTGGTTATTTTATCTTTATGACAAATATGAGAGAGACATTAATCCTTCATCTCACATCACAGCTGTGTTCTACTACAGATGTGCAAGCCTCTATTGGAAGTGTCACTGAAGAACTTTTGAAGATTGAAATAGCATGTTTAGAAGTGATAACTTATTTGCATAGTAGCATATTTCTCATTTGAATCTGAATGCCAAAAAAGATTCACTGATTTTTTTTTTTTTTTTTTTTTTTTTTTTTTGTAAGGATCGAAGTCAGATATTTTTATGGATAAATTTCAGCATGTGGTTTCTCACTTTTAGAGTAGGTTGAGTGACTGAATGTAGGAACTGAATATTTTAAATGCTGAAAGTATTCTTACACTGCTGGAAAGGTTGCAAGTATGATGAAAGAGTAACTTGGTAATGTCTCATTAGTTCTCCACTCTGCAATAAAAGCAGAATATTGTATCATTTTCAGCAAGATAAAACTGTTGTCAAACCAAGCCAAAAGAGGCACAACTGCAGATACAGAACATTTTAAAGAAGGATGGTAGTCTTGCTGGTTCCTGCTGGAATATGATAGGCTTAAGATTTCTGGCATAGATTAGGAGAAGAATGAATTTAAATATTAGGATTTTTTTAACAACGTGATTTGATGTGTTGATCTAATGTCTGTTTGATTTTTCCATTGAGAAGTGCTAATAATTTGTGTGCTTATTCTGCTATGATATAGCAGTTTCTTTGGGATTTCCAGTGTTGGTGGTATGGGAAAACTATTTCGTGTCAATCCTAACCTCTTATATGACGTAGCACTAATACATTCTGTGATTTTAGAATTAATGCTAATTAATTTCAAGGCAAATTTTTTATATCAAACTGAATCTTGTCAATTTGGATACAGATCTAGAGGCATTTTTTTGTTATTGTGTTAAGATTCATTATCTCACTGCTCCCTGTTCACTGACAATGTGAACAAGGAAATTTTACACTGGATTGGATTTTCTGTTTCAAGCTGCCAGACACTGTTCTTTTTATACAATTCTGTGTTACCTGGAATTCCTGTTGATCTGTGTTGTTTCTAAGTTTTGCTGTTCTGCACAGTAGCTTTTGATTTCTTACTCACGGAGTTGGCTATGTTTCTGTTGCATTTAATATTTCAGTACTACCTGTGCATTTCAGTAGTTCACTGGGCCTCATGCGTACACGGAGAACCTGAATTTACTCCCCATCCACAGAGAAAAAGGATCCGGGGAATCACCATCGTAAGGATGCATCTCAGGCCATTGCTAAATGGGGTGGCTGTATAAGATCACTTTGCAGCAGCTAACAGTGTTGGATCAAGAGGAAATCAGGAGTTAACAGCAAGTCAAGGGTAGAAAATGAACACTATTGTGGCACTTCATCATTTTACATCAGATAAAGAGCATCAAGAAAAATGAGGCTGCTGAAGACTGGAATGGTGATCAAGATCTTGCTTACCATTTTCTTGCAATAAAGGAGCTTAGGACAATATGAAGATGCTCACAAGAACTCGTGAACTGAAAACTTTGGAAACAGCAGTCTTATCCCTGTAAGTATTTTTCTTGTAATCTTAGATCTTACACGTGGTTTGGTACCTGGTGTTTTTATAAATTGATACTGCCATATGACTTCATGGGGTAATTTTTTCAGGCCCAGATTGTAATGTGATTGGAAAGGGATTTAGTTACAGAGTATCATTACTATGTGAACATACAGGTTGGTTGATCCTGTAAAAGTCATCATCTGCCTGTACGCCCTTCACTTTTATTCCCATTCCCTCTCATATATTATGGGAAATCTTCCTGTTTTTACTACAAGAATTCATACTGATTATCACCTTCTTTCACTCCTTTTTAGCATATCTGCAGAAAATAAATAAATTTAAAAACATTCTGTTTTTTTTTTCCATAGTTCGTTGAGCGCTGTATCTAAAATTATAATTTTCATAATATGATTGAAGTATTGTTTCAGAGCATTGCATCATGGCTGAATCTGAGGTAATTCCTCGGTATTTATTTATAGAATAAGAAAAAAAAGTAAATTTGCTACATACATTCTTTCCAAACAGTAGAGTTGTAATTTTTATGTAGTAAATAAATCTGTTTAGAATGTATGTAAAATTGAACTTCTGACTGATGAGACAGTAAGCCATTAAGCAAAGAGTATTACCGCATGACTCCAGATAGCTGTTAGAAGATTTTGCCAATTTTGTTTAATATGCATTCATTGTTTTCCTTACAAGACCAAGCTGAAATGTTCCCTGCTGCTGTATGTAATGTGAGACCATTAAACTTCCTTTATAGACAACTAGGCCTTTCTTATTTGATTCTACCAATTTACTGGTTATTGGAGAGCTGTGTGTTGGGATTTGAGATGATAAAATGGAAAAGATGTAATGTATTTGTAGTTACTCTGTGAACTATAGACCTATAACTGGATTAATGGAATACTTCCTCCTTACAGGCCCTTCGTGAGATTGGAGACTGGTGGAATCATTCTCACTCTCTTCACCTTTACTAGGAAAGAAATATTCCCAGAACAAAGCTCCCAAGAACATGACGAGTTTCTTCCGTGTGAGAAATTAAAATAATGCATTTGAAATTTCTGAATTCACCAGAACTTTTCTGAAAGTCTTGAGATTATGCTGTTTAATAAGCTTGCAATGTTACAGTGCTTTTTTTGATTGTTTGAATAAATGTGTTTTTGAACAACACTGTACTAAAGTGTTTTTATTTATACATTTAATTGAAACTTTTATGAAATTTATGAAGCTGTGATTTATGAAACTTTTACAAACTAAATTTGCATAAAGGCACTGGTGTGAAGCGTAACTGACATCTTGACATTTTATTGCTAGTTGAAAGTATTAAGTAAATATTTCCTTTTTCTCATTGTAAAACTTTTGTGAAAAACTATAAAACTATTCCAAATATTTAAATAGCTCTTTAATTAATTCACAAGTTCCATTTAATCACATTAAATTTTCTATCCTTAATGCAAATCACCGGTAATGTAGTTTCCACATAAAAAGTACATTTTAGTGCTGCTTCCTAATAATTTCTATGACATTCTATAGTTATATTCATGACGTTAAATGAAAGTGTCATAAACACGAACAGTCATCTTTGAAATACTCCTTAATATCTGAATGAAATGTTTTATATGATTAAGGGGATGGGAGGATGGCGGCAGCAAAGAGTGAAGAAAGCTCGACCAAAACTTTTAAATTCAAGTCTTGGAAATACTGACAGCCCAATTTCTTGGAGATTTCTAGAAGCCACCTGGCTGATCTGGTCCTCAGCATCCTGCTCTGGGTGTCCCTGCTTGAGCAGGGGTTGCGCCAGATGGCATCTAGAGGTTTCTTCCAATCTTGGCCATTCTGTAATTCTATCTTCTGTGTAAGCTCAGAAAGCATCGTATGCTTGCCTCTGTAAAGATCAGCAGCATGGTCAGCTCAGTGAGGTGAAACTTTGGAATTATCTCTTAACTTCTGGTGCCTTCATGTAATATAAAACTCTTAGTATATGCATACTTGCTATGTAATACATTATATATACTTATAAAATTGTAATCTAAGCTTACTTTCAGGAAGATGTTGTTCACTTTATCAATTATTAGGATTGTTTTCCCTGACTCTCACCCTGTTTACGTGCTGATATACTGTCCAGAGAATGTATTTTTCAATATGGTGCAAGTAGGTGAAGAGAGAGAGGCTTGTGAATAGAATAAACGAGATTTGAATGTTTTTGTATGGTGTCATCACCTTCTTGCTTTGTACTATGGCAAAGGTCAACAAATAAGCAGAGACCTGTGTCTGTGCCAGTTTATGGGGCTAAGGACTTGATACTTACATACCACTCTTCTGCCTGCGCTGTGTTGAGTTGATTACAGTGAGAAAGCAGCTGGAAATGTTTGGGTGCTATAATCCTAGCGGTGTTTCATACCTTGCTAAGAAGCCTTTCTGGAGCTAAATAATGTTTGATCCTGTTTCTTGTAGTTTGGCTTGTTCTGCTTAATTTAGGAGCTTCCCTGAGACCCTTTTCTTCTTTATATAATTTATTTCATGCTACCTATCAGAGTCCTCAGTTGGAATTCAGCCATTCTTTTTGTTTGGAGCATACTAATGGCTTCATTAGTCACTGCAGTTCTTAGACTGATGTTTATGGTCCTGTTAGAATTCATCCTTGTGAAGAAGCAGTCTATTCTGAGAAGTTGTAGTCACTTTTAAATACATGTATGTCCTACTGTGATTCAGAATTTATTTTTCTCACTCATCTATTTAAATTTCTCTGAGGTGTTGTAATGAAAAAAAATGAAGCAACCATGAAGTTTTCTTCAGGAAAACTACATTGCGTCAAAGGAGTAAAAATAAATAAATAAAAATATATATATATAGAGAGAGTGAGTGTTAAATTTTGCAATTTAAAAAGACTTTAGCTCTCTTTTGGCAATTGGCTAGGTTATATTTTTAAATTGTTCATCTGTTTTTATGCATGTCTCACTCAAGAAAAATAAACCGTATGTGGCATTTGAGCAATTTTCTTATTAGTATATAATACAATTTTTCAGGCCTAATTTGGCAGAGAAATCTTACTAATTTATGTTCTTCTGTTTAATGTTACCAAGTAGGAGAATTTGTGTGAAAACTAATAGAATTATTTGAATTATTTGTCAGCTAGCAATGTGTGCAAATTGAGCGGCCCTGCACAGTGAGCATTTCATTCTGGCTTAGAGTTTTAGTTAAGGACTTTTTTTTCATACAGGTGTACTCAGAAGTACAGTTGGGATTTTTACCCAGTTATGTACTTCATATGTGGCTTGAAAGAAATAAACTTTATCCTCTAGCATTTTTCCCTAGGTAGTTTTTTTTTAACTTGTTGCAAGTCAGTGATTGCATTTGGTACCAAATATGAGTGAATCTGTCTGCATAACCTCTCTGAATCTATTTCAATCAAAATGAGATGACTTATCTACTTAATTAATAGAATATTAGCTAGTTGTACCAAATCAATTAGAGCTGCTGTTATTTCTTAGGAATGTAGTAACCTTCAGCAGGCTTGGAACTGTGTGAACTCAACTGAATGATATGTGCTGTAAAATTCATCTTCTTCCAGACCCCATTTGCTATTTCAAGAGGTTAATATACTCTGCCTTCATTTCATTGCTCTTTAAAGTTAACAGAGGAGCTGCATATTTGGGTAATTCCAAATCAAGTTTAGTTGGACTGACATGTGTTTCTTTCCATATGCTTTGATCACTGAGCTCATCCGGGCTAGCTGTTGTCAAAATGGGTAGTTTTACTTGCTCTTTTCCAGTCCCAAACATGCATTCCTGTTGCCCTTCTTCGGTCAGTATTGGCTTTTCTCTAACATAGTTCAGCTAAACTGGCAGGAAACTAGCCCCGTAATAAAATGAATAATTTAAACTCAGAGATCAGAGATGAATATTAGTGCTGGTGTATGAATGTTAAGGAGGAAGAGAATTGCAAGATCTCTGCTTAATGCCACCCAACTTTAGATTGCTTTAACTTTTTCATAAGCTGTGCACCTGTAATAAATATTTGTGAATTCTGCTTGTTTTTCCACTTAACAAGTTGGGAAGAATTCTTAAAAACATTTCAACATGCAGGCTATGGTAGGGTAACCTGCATTTCTAATATACTTCCTTTCTATCACTGTCTTTAATGGTCTCTGTTGTTATAACAATAGACTATTCTCTTTTTACAAAATAAATCCTTCTCATACTCTGTTCCAATTTTGTTTTCACTCTCTTAAGTATACCATCAGATTTCCAAGCTAATTAACAGATCATCAGAAACGGTGGATGGATGGTCTGTCTACATAACAGACTTTTTTGGAGAAAAATTTGAGTGAACAAGTTTTTACTATTAATTAGGAGAACAGAGTGCTGTGAATATAATTTGAGTTATCAGTTTCAACTTCAAGGTAATTTAAAAAAATAAAGAAATGCGCGCATACTCTTTATCCTGGTTCCCCTGAAAGTCTTCTGTAAGTCTGTATCTTTGACTGTTCTGAACATACAGAGGTTTCTCTTTTGGAACTACTTGAATTGAGTAAGATTTACATATGACCTTGCAGTTTAAGATCCCAAAGTCACATTTGTACCCTGAGATCTTCCTGCTTGTGGCTTCAGCTCTTTTAGATCTGCATTTCTGGGCAAAATGAACAGAGGTCTATGTTTTTGAAAGCAATCTAAGCTTTGCCTTCCTTCTTTGCTTCTCTCACTGCACGTAGAATTATTTTTTACTGTTACTTCTGGTATTTTTCATGTGAACTACATTTTTGGATAGTAGTTTTGTATTATTTCTATTTATCTTTGTAAGCAAAGTGTTTGAAGTCTCATTGCAGTGAATTAATGGAGAAAACTCCAGTCAACTTCATAATCTTCATGAAAATAAAAATCAAGTTCTTGAAAATCCATTCGCTTAACCAGTCAGTTCTCATGAGCTTCACATGCTGAATATTGTGAATGAAGTGTAATAAAATATCCTCTTTAGTATCGTTAAGGAAGTATGCTAGCAATAGTGCTGAGCATTTAGCTTAGAAGAGTGTTATAGCTGAGAAGTGATGTGTTCTCTTAACTTCACTCTCTGTTGGGGTAAAATCAACTCATTTTAAATAAAAATTTTCTTCATCTGCCTTTTAAAAAATGCCTAACCATCTGAAGTTGAATAAGCCTAATTTAAGTTAGATTTCTCTGGCTGTGGTTAACAGCCGCTGTCAAAAGTGGGAAAAAAAAAGAATGCATTAAAATTATCCTAATAAGTATATATAACTACTGAATTGCCTGTTATTTTTAGTTCCTTACCTGTGAGAAAATTAATGTTTTGGTAATGGTATTCATTGCTCATCATGTGAATTTTGGTTAAAGAAGAAAAAATCTGAATTTTTAAGGTATCTTAATCTTTTAGACATTTCTTAAGCTTTTAAATTGTCTTCAAAGAAAAGAAATCACATGTAGCTAATAATGATAATATAAGGAATAAGACAGAAAAGTTTGACAAAATGGAAAGTGGTAGATTTATACTAACAGTGGATTAGAAGCTGCTCAGGTATTTAAATGAAGAAACGTAAATGACTTGTTTTGAGTATTCCTTCAGAAGAAAACTGTGTTATATTAAAAAGAAAATTTTCCTGCCTTTGGGAGGAGAGGAGCAAGTGCTTCTAAATAAAAAAAAAAGATTTAAAATACCCCTTTTTGTTTGTTTTTGCAAAAGTCAGTATTATTTTTGTAGGATGTTGAATAAGAGAGGCCTTCCCTGTAACTAAGAAAATATCTGAGTCATTCAGATCTGTAATTTTAGAAAATGTTCTTCCTTTGTCAGAGTGGCACCTACCGTGTAGGAGTGCTCTGAACCCCAGAGCTGTCCCTTTAGCCTACCTGAGTAATTATTTCCAATCAGGGATATTTTTATCTATACCATGCTCCAGTGTTTTCATTGAAAGTATAGTAAGCAACAGTCATTTAATCTTTGCTCCGATGACAAGCTTTAAAAAAAAAATGTCCAAAGTGGTTAAGGAAGTCTAGATACGGAGATAAGGTGTTAGAGAACTACTGGAGAAGCATACAGCATCTCAAAGATTGAACTAAGAGTCAAAACGAAGGATTTATCAGACTTATGATTTCTGTTGACTGGTAGTAATTACTTCCGGGTGCCACTATTTGAATTCCTTCTACTTGTCTTGAAGATACTGCCATACAACTGCTTTTCTTGTTAAATAGAAAATTAAATGAAAACTTGTAACCCTTTTCTTTGTTGGCATGATATAGTAACTGTGAAATTGCTGTCATTTTATATAAGTTTTGTTGGATCAAGCCAGAGAGGTTGTGGATGCCCCTTTCCTGGAGGTGCTCAAGGCCAGGTTGGATGGGTCCCTGGACAGCCTGGTCTAGTATTAAATGGGGAGGTTGGTGGCTCTGCCTTTGGTTGGAGGGCTGGAGCTTAATGATCCTTGAAGTCCCTTCCAACCCGGGCCATTTTGTGATTCTGTGGTCACTTATGTCTGTAGGCAGAAGATTACTTTTGCCATCTTAGTCTTCCAAACGTACTCTCATGTTCTGATGCAGAAATCTCATATAGCTGCTAGGTCAAAAAATAACTGGATTAGATTTTCTTATACCTTCAGCTTCCTAGTATCTAGCTGTGTGGACTCCTTGCTTAAACGTTTCTTTTGGAAAAACTTTATATACCCAGTCCTACGGACAGAATGAGAGGAATCTTTTCTGTACTACTATTTTTACTATGAGATGTGTTGAACAAATCCTGAAATCAATATGAAATTTAGCAGTAGGACTTAATGATCTTTAGGGCCTTTTGCAACCTGTGTGATTCTATGATTCCATGAGTTTCTAACATCGGATGGGTTTCATCCAAGATTTCTAACCAACTGAAATCAGTGTTTCTGTAATATGATAATACCTGCTTGTACATGATGAAAGCAACTTCTGTGACTGTAAACTTTTTTTTGCTGGCTGTATGTTTTCAGTTCACTGTGGGCTTTGTCTGCAGCTTGGTATGCTACATTCTGTATTTCACCAGAGGAAGTATTTCATTAATTTAATTTTGTACTGTGTTCAAATGCATCATAAATATTCTGAGGTACCATCATACTGTTTTGTTGACTCATAAACAGAATCACTTTTTGATCAAAAGTTGTCTCTGCTGTCTGTGCTTTTTTCACATCATTTCACTACTATCAGGGATTTCCATTCTCTTCAGTACAGCTTATGAGATCATAAGGATTGCTCTGTTGTTTATATTATTTCCTTACTTAGTATTTAAAGTTATGTTTAATTTCCTCCGCATGCAGATCAACAACTTTTGCTTGTGTTCTACTTTAAGCCTTCATAACTGAGTCACTTGTCTGCATTTTCTTCTGGCCTGCAGTTAAAGTATCTCCGTACTTTATCTTATTTTAACTATTGTTATACATTTTCACATGACAATCAAAACAACCACGAAACTTTGTCATTAGCAATCAGAATGAGTTGCAACTGGCCTACTGTATTGATTTTAAGTTTTTGAGATTTTCAGCAAGTTCTGAGATTTGTCTGTTAAAACAGTCTGGTTTTGTACTATTGAATTGTCTATGTCTAGCTCTTCTGTGGTTTTAAGGTACTCTAAAGAGTTGTTGTGGAAAAAGGAATTTTTTCCCCATGTGTATATTATATTTGTGTGTGTATGTGTTTGTATGTCTATATGTATACACACACATACATGTAGGCCCCTCCAAACATACTGCTTCCTATTTATTTCCATGAAAACAATAACAAAGAGCACAATAACACTATTTGATAGAGCAAATTCTTGGCTACAACACCATCTTTTTCATCATAGTCATCACAATTAGCTGTGCATTTTTGCCAGTGGTGAATGAGAGTCTGCATGATGTGCTCATAAAAATCTATATGGCCATATGGAATGCTGTCACCACTGCTGAAATGCAGCACCCACTGCCTCGCTGTCCTCTCATCCTCTTTTTGATCTCCATAAACGTTCACCAAGCTTCAGTGACTGTCACTGAGTGCAACTTTGTTTTAGATATGCTTCCATGTCAGATACCATTCTGTCAGACTGCCCCTCTGCTGCTATCTGTTGCACAGCAGCAAATTATAATGGAATATTGGTGGGAAGATTCAACCTCTATTACCGTACTGCCAACATCTTCTGACACTGTGGGCCAACATAACAAAATCAAAAGCATTACTTTCAGAGCAGCCCTTTCATTTATACATTTCTGTGTATAAACACAATTACTGATATGAATTCTGATTACACTGAAAATTTGGCATCTGTGTATTCTGAAGTTCTTTAATGTAACTTTTTTAAAAAAAAACTTTCTTTTGTGATGCTCAGTGCACACCCGTAGAACTGTAAAAGTTTAATGAAATTGGCAGCATTATGAGGACACGCTGAGGGAGTTGTGGCTCTTCGGCTTAGAGAAGAGAAGGCTCCAAGGAGACCTTATAGTGGCCTTTCAGAACCTGAGGGGGACCTACAGGAAAGCTGGGGAGGGACTTTTTATAAGGGCATGTAGCGACAGGACAATGGGAAGTGGCTTTAAAGTGGAAGAGAAAAAAAATGAGGAAAAAAAATATTTACTGTGAGGCTGGTGAGATACTGGAACAGGTTGCCCAGTGAGGTTGTGGATGCCGCCTCCCTGGAAGTGTTCTAGGCCAGGCTGGATGGGGCTGTGAGCAACCTGGTCTAGAGTAGGGGGGTTGGAACTACATGATCTTAAAGGTCCTTTCCAACCCAAACCATTCTGTGATAATATTACCTTAAAATAATAAATTTCTGGTAAGATAGAAGTATCTTTTGTGGATTCTATTGTCTCTTTTTGGCAAGTAATTACGGAACTAATTGACTTGTACTGTGAGGAAGTTATGAGAGCTCTGAAAATTATTTTATGGTATTCTATTTGAAACTACAAACTGGAAATGTTGCATCATGGGAATAAATGAAAAACAAAAACTTTAATAATTATAGAAGCAGTAAAATGAGATTGAAGAGAAGCCAAAAGATTTCTGCAGGTGTAGAAATGAAAAAAATGTGAAGAAGGAGAAAGTTAATTACAATTAATGTAACTATGGAAGAGGCATGTATTCTAAAGAGATCTGTGTATTTTCGCTCTGGCTCGTACATTCATTTTACTCTCCCTCTGGTCTCCATATAGTTATAATTAATGATCATCTTTCTATAGTGCAGAAGCACTGAGTTGTTTATACTTGCAGATCTAAATCTTCTCAATTGTGCTTTCAAACAGACTGGGGAATGACTTTAATGACTTCTGGCATCCAGTTTCACAACTTTGTGTGTTTATTATGGAGAAACTCACAGGAAGAAAAGCTAAAAGAGAATGAATTGCTTAAGCAACGATAACATGCTGTACAAATTGTCAGAAGCATAACATTCAAATACTGTTGATACAGATCAGTAACATCTTACGACCTACAAGAAAGTTTTCAAATTAAGATGATTCAATACTTTAAACATAGCTGTAAGCAGCCTTTTTCCTCTCATTTTCAACAGCATATATGGTAAATTAATGCTATGTTCAATTCAGGCATTGTTTTTGGAACTCTATGCTGAAGCTGTTTAACTTAAATAGGCTTTGTTTGGAGTTTAAATGCAACAACTTTTTTAATCATAGAGAAGTAGACAAAGCTTCTTAAAGAAATAGTGTTTTCTTCATCAGCATGGGAATTTTTGGCTTGTTTTTAATTTTGAAAATATGAAGTTCTGAATTTCTGCTGTAAGCTATGGAGGTGTTAAACAGAAGTGAAAAGTACTTAAGAAGACCAATGACCAAAGGAGGAGAAAGAAATCAGTTCATCAATTTCATACTTACAGAAAATGTTTAATGCTTTAGTAGCACATTTTGTTTATTTTTGACTCCAAGTTAAACTTTTCTCTTAATTCATTGACTTATAAATAGTATTAATGTACTTATAAATAGTATTAACGACATTTGTGAACTGATTTCTGTGTTCTATCTGGTTAATTATGAGAAAAAATTCCTTAAATTACAGTCATACTGAAGTACTTTGCCTTTCTTACGTTTATGTAGGAAGTAAATAAACTATATTCTTTGCTTCTGTGTAGTTTCTGTTTTTCATGTGGAGAGCATATACTCTGTTATTTCATTATTTCTTCATTTTAATGATAAATACCTATATAAATCATTTGAATATCATTATAAAAGCGTGCATGGTTTATTCTTACTTTCTATCCTTGTTTTTTGCCATCAATTTCATTGGGAGATTATAAATTGCAGTAAATTAAGGTAGTTAAGGAATGCACTCAACAATTAAGCGAGATAAGATGTAGTGTTGCCTTTGCAATCAGAGTTCATCTTGCTCAACTATGCTTCTTTTAATTTAGTATATGGCAATTTGTGCTTAAAAATGTGCAAGTAATGGATGTTACTTGCGTTTTCTGTTTTTAATAAGGCAGTAAGTTTGTAAGACATATTTCTTCCCAATTTGCTGTAATGATGTAGGACATAAAGATTATGTGCTTCATTGTTTTGTATAAACATATTGCCCACTACTGTAGAGCTTGGGTTTGCAGCAAACTGCAGCAGCCATAAACTTGTGTGTATAATGTCACTGAAAAACAGTTATTTTCTGTGCCATCCATTTTTCTTTTAATTTGAGAATTTATTTTGATGTTCAATTGAATGCTCGTAATGGGTTAAACCATTTTTTTTTTTTTTTTTCAGGAGTGTGCATTTACGCTTATTGTTATTGTTGTATATAAATGGTTGGTGAGCTTTACTTGAGAGCAGCAACTTTTTCAGTCTTTCATCAGTGAAAAAACTAAACCTGTGAAACTTGAAATTGTTCATATTAACATAAAATTTCTTGAATGATGTTTACCATTTTAATGCTTATCCAAGTTTGTCTAGTTAAAGTTAGCCACATAATTTATTAAATACATAAGTGTTTATGGGAGTATTCAAACTCATTCCTTTTCTCACCTTTTACTGTGAAGTAATTAAGTGCAGGACGGTGTGCTCTTTGTCACTGTCAGGTAAGAAGTCTTAATTGTATGTACTTGTCAAAGTCATCCTCCTATATTCATATACACAGACAAGTTTTAGATAGTAAAGTACATTTTGACCTAATACAGTTGTTTTTTTCTATGTGATAAATCCTATTTAATTCTGTGCATTCGTTTATGAACTCTTTTTTGAAGGCTCTTCCATTATAAAAATGCAGTGCTAGAAATTCTGTCTTTAAAATACACTATAATTTTATACCTTAAAAATTTTATCATGTTCGGCTGCCTCTGATAGAGGTTCTCTGTGTAATGCAACTCGTGTGTTACCGTTTTTGGAAGTGCTTTTGAGTGCGTGAAACATACATTTTTGTAAACAGCTGTATGTGGAATTCCTTGAAATATAATGCTTTTTACTTACTGTTGTTACAGACTTGTAAAAAGCATCTCTTCTGTTTAAAGAAGTGCGCATTGCCTCTGAACGTAACCAGTCATAACTGAATGTAAAAAAACTTTCATATGCTGAGTTAAATTTAGAGATTTCAGATCTTTTTACAATATCCTTAAGGTATTGTAGAATTGGTTTTAAAAGAAAAATGGTCTATTGTTTATCTATCTGCACCGATACTCCTGTGTCTTGATATGTCAGTCATTGATATTAAAATGTTTTAAGGGATTTTTGTCATCTTTTTTGTTAAGATCTGTTGCTGTGCAAAATTTTGAGGTCTTTTCATAGTCGCTGCCCTCTGTTCTTTCCACAAATAATACATTCCCAGTTAAAATGTCATAGAACAATAGAAATTGAAAGGAACTAGAAGAGGTTACACTGGGCAGTGTCATATCCCAAGTTAGGACCAGCTGTATATAGGACCAAAGCTGTCTATCATTTTAAGACCTTCCCCCGCAAACCCAGGCATCGCACTGAGTCCCACATAATGCCTTTTTCTGTCTTGTGCTGCAGGGAGCCTGCTACCAGAACCCACTGTCTGTTCATTGCTGTGATCTCCTCTCCTCCATCACCTGTGTCTCCTGCTGATATCTACTGATCTAAATAGCTTCTTGCAACTGAAACCAGTTATTTTGCTCTGTCACTGAGTAGATGGGAAAATTTAATTATTTTTTCAGTAGTTAAATTATGCATACATAAAGACTATTTTATTCCTCTCTTTAGTTGTCTTTATTATTTTTAAAAAATAATTTTTTCCGCACTCAGCATGTTTTCTGGTGTATCCTCCAAATCCTCAGTCCCTGGGCCTTGCTTTAGACTTCTTTGGGCAGGCAGTGGTTATGTCTTCCTGTTCTTGTTTTCTGCTCTGTGTATTTGTGTGTATGTATATATGTAGGCTCGTTGCTTAAAAAAATTAAATGATAAGCTCAAGCTAGGTAATTAAAAACTGTGGTTTGGGAGGCAAGTTCAACCTTTAATCTTTCATTTCCTATTCTCCAAGTGCCTTTTGAATTTCTCGGGAAACTCCCTTATCAGGCATTCTGTGTAAATGCTCATCAGCATCCTGTGCTCGTCATGCATATTGGATGCTAATTACTTACTAGTCTTCTAATTTGGTATCACACACACCACTTCCCTCTGGCAGTCTGTTTTGGTTGACAGCAACAAACCTATTGAAGTGATTACTTTGTGAAGAATATGCACTGAATGTTGTGTTCTTCTTTGTCGCTAATTTTTTTTTTTTCAAGAGCTGTCATCTTAAAAGCTTTTAACGCTGCTGTTCTAAAGTTATGCCATTATCAGCTCAGTGGCTTAAGTTTTTTTTCTTTTTTTTTTTTTTTTTTTCCTAAATGTAACTTGCATTTACTGGCCAGATTTCTCACCTGTGTAAAAGTTTGGTAGCCAGATCTGTGTTTTGTTCTATGCAAGTTCTGCAGGTCAAAAACCTGTTGGTTCCACCTGGTCTATGTAGTTCTCTTTGGTACTCCATTTTTGTGGTGGACTTGTTGAATCAATAAATACTTCTTATGTATTGAGCTGTGCCTACGAAGAGCCTATGTCTTTTGTTTCATTTACAACACGAGCTGAGAATTTCTCTACGTTTCAAATTAATTATCACGCTCAAAAAACAAATGTATTTCTATGTAGATGTGTGCAATGGGTTATGAGTAGAAATTAAGGGCAAGCTATGGACTACTTACTGAGGAAAAAATATTCTGCCATTAAAATTTGGTCTACAAAAAGCTTGAGTGGAAAATCTTACTGGCAAGCATGCGGACCCGCTGAAGGAAGTCTCCTGATGATTTGCTGGTTACTGTTATGCAGTCTGGAGTTAGAGAATAAGTATATGAGATATTTACTCTTTTGCAATAGAACTAATTGTAGAGTCATGCATTAACTTTGACCATAAAAATTAGGTCAAAGTAATCAAGCTTACAGTGTTTTTGGAGAAGGTGATTTACCTTGTTATCCAGGTCAGTGGAGATTGCAATGGTTCTGTCATATACAGCAAAATAATATGGAGACTTAATAAAGTAAAATGATTAATGATAAAACCATTATTCTTATATTGATGTGTGTAATTGTATATATCCTGCTTTGTATTACATCTTCAGGAAGTTGTGGCAGATGTCTGAAAACAAGTGTAAGATTATTAGCAGTCTTTAGACAGATGAATCAACAGTACAGGTTGCATGAGAACATGGCATGTAATAGGGGAATATGTGAAATGCAATAAGGTCACGTTTACCTGCGCCTGGACTTGTGAAATGATTGGGTTCTTTTTATTTTTTAATTTTACCTTTGTGACTTCACTATCACAAAGACAGGGAAGTTTTTGCTTTGGTAATTAATCCTTAACAGCTGAAAAGCTATTTCTATCAGATAAATACGTAATTAGGAACTTTTCAATGGGAGATATTGATGTGGTTATGTAAATATTTAATTAGGTAATTGCTACTGAAAGAATTTACATTTAAATGCTCTATTATGTTCCGATCCCCTCAGAAAAATGCTGCTTCTGTGCAACAATGACTAAATAGCTGTTTTGTAAGTCTTTGAAAACTGAGTTTGTGATGGCATACGTAACATCTTCTAGATGTGGAAATAATACTGTGTACTTCTGAATGCAATCATATGTGTCTAATTCTGTAGTTTGTGTCCTTTGCTGGTAACTCTGAAGCTATGACATATATGGTATTTACAATAAAATACTGTAAATGTTATAGAGACAAGCACCTGTGCTTGTGTGGTCATAGTGATTTCCTTGCAAATAGCTGCATCATCTGTATACTTTGGACTTGAAATGTATGACAGTTCTTATACACTAGATGAGAAATACATTTACACAAAGTAATGCTTCATAAAAAAAACAGTTTTAAGATGTTCAGAGAAGCTGCGCTTTGTGCATTTACATATTTGTTATTTTGTGTATTGAATGTGTGTAAAGAACAATCCTTCATCAAACAGGTTTGTTTTGGGTTGTAGAACTTCCTTATCTTTCTTATACCACCATCCATTTTAGTCTCTACTTTTCACTCTAGTGAACCCTTCTGAGTTTTCAGTATTTATTTCAGCACAGAATGTCTTCATAAATAGAATTCCCACTGAAGTTTAAGTTCTTCATTTTTTTAATTAATGTAGAAATGTGTATTGTATGATTCCATCTGTCTGTAACAGGAGATATATTTACCCCCTATAAAATTAAATAGTTTTACAAAAATCGGATACATTTAAAAGAGAGTGAGAGATCAGATATGAATTTCGTTTTGAACAGCTTCTACCAAATTTACTGACTAGGCTTAACCTCATCTCTAAACCTGTTTTGAATGGCCACAAGTCACTGTTTGTTTACTGTGTTTATTCTCAGCTGTCATTGGAGAAGTAAATGTGTGACTAGTTGTAATTAATTATTATTATTTTTTATTTATCTATCCACTGCCTTAGGGAGTGGATCTAGTTGAAGCCATTTAGAAAAACTTATTCTTAATACACTGTGGGATGTTTCAGAAGCACTCAGTGGCAATCAGTAAAGAATGGCTAATACCTTGCTTGCAGCAACGCACATATACAGATCAGCATGTCCTCAACTCTATGCTACAGCAGTTTTCCTTCAGGCAACTATTTTACTGTCTTCTACAATTACATAGATAACAAGATAAAAATCTCCACAGGAAACTGAAGAAAATTAGAAATGTTACTGTGAGACTTTGTAGTTGGGACTTTTTTATGCAGTGTTTTTTTCCCCCAAGATATTTATGCACATACACATTTATCTGCTTCTTTTCTCCATATTCTTGTTACTTAATCTTTATACGCTGTCCATTCAGATTTCAGTCATTGGAAACAAATCTGAAGTTATCTAAAACTCAAATTTTTAGTTCTGTTTTCAAACAAAATTCTTAAATTGGAATAGTGTTTTGTCTCATCCACTTTTAAGATGGTTATACAAACTGGGAGAAGAACTCTTTGGGAGCAGCCCTGCAGAGAAGGACTTGGGCTGGGGCAATCCCAGGTGTTTACATAGTCTGGGGGATGAACCCCTTGAGACAGCCCTGCGGAGAAGGACTTGGGGGTCCTGGTGGATGAGAAGCTGGACATGAGCCAGCAGTGCGCTTGCAGCCCGGAAGGCCAACTGTGTTCTGGACTGCGTTAAAAAACAGGTGGCCAGCAGGGAGAAAAAGGTGATTTTCCCCCTCTACTCAGCTCTTGTGAGGCCCCATCTGAAGTACTGTGTCCAGACCTGGGGCCCCCAGTACAGGAAGGACATGGAGCTGTTGAAGCGGGTCCAGAGGAGGGCCACTGATCAGAGGGCTGGAGCACTTCTATGAAGAAAGGTTGAGGGAATATGGCTTGTTTAGCGTGGAGAAGAGGCCTTCCAGTACTTGAAGGGAGCATAAAAACAGGAGGCGGAATGGCTGTTTACGAGGGTGGATAGCGGACAAGGGGAAATGGTTTTACACTGAGGTAGGGGAGCTTTAGGTTAGATATTAGGGGGAAGTTTTTCACACAGAGGGTGGTGACCCTGCACTGGAACAGGTTGCCCAAGGAGGTTGTGGATGCCCCATCCCTGGAGGCATTCAAGGCCAGGCTGGATGTGGCTCTGGGCAGCCTGCTCTTGTGGTTGGTGACCCTGCACATAGCAGGGGGTTGAAACTAGCTGATCATTATAGTCCTTTTCAATGCAGGCCATTCTATGACTCTGTGATTCTATGATTTTTACTTCTTCTGTTGCTTGTTTAATGCCTTCTGCTTTTTTTTTTTTTTTTTTAAATATCTCTAGCATGTTTGTCTTCATCCAAGTAAGACCTCTCCCTGTGCTACTACATTTGCATGCAGTTTTTTTCCCCTTAAAACCACATGGGAAAAGAAATATTTTGCACTACCACCTATATAAATCAGCGCTAAATATGTAAAATGGTACTTTGCATATTCTGTCTATCAAATATTCCTTAATGGAACTTGTCATGAAAATGGATGGCCTATTTTTATTTCAGCAGAAGTGTGGGTCACTTAAATATTTAGAGTCAGTTTTTGAGCTTCCATAATAAAATGCGGAGCAACTATTGCAGATCACTGAGCATTTGCTTGCTTCTGGCTTTTGTGATGCTTTGCCTTCTTTATTTGATTTAGTGTCTGGATGACTTCCACAGTGTGGGCATACACCACATTTTAGTAAAAAAAAAAAATGATTAATATAATGGATACAATAAATATACTTCTTAGCCAGTATAATGCAAATTGGTATCCCTCAGGGGTCAGTACTGGTGCTCTTTAATATTTTTATCTCTAACATTGACAGCGGGATTGAGTGCACCCTCAGAAAATTTGCAAATGACACCAAGCTGTGGGGTGCAGTCCATACTCCTGAGGGGGATGGGGTGCCATCCAGAAAGACCTAGACAGGCTACAGCAGTGGGCTCAGGTCAACCGTATGAAATCCAACACAGTCAAGTGTGAGGTCTTGCACTTGGGTCATGGCAACCCCCACTATGAGTACAAACTGGGGGATGTAAGGATAGCCCTGCTAAAAAAATTTTTTGGGAGAAAAAATAGTCTTTTCCATTTTGTATGATTTACTTTGGATTACACATGGTTACCTGAGAACAAACAAATTCTCCTTGAAAAGCTGTAGTCAGCTTTTAAACCGTTTTACTGGTCTTCTAAAAGGGATATTTTGGGGCTTTCTTCTGTCAGAACTTGAAACGTTTTATTGTGTTTGGTACAGACGTAAACGTTCTGCAGAGGTTGTTCACGCATAACATGAAGGCTTCTGATAATCCTCTTTCAGGTGTGAAATATCTAGAATGAAGTAATTTATTATATATTAATTCTGGTTAACCAGGCATGATTTGAGATTTTCACAGTCTGCAGGAAATTAAGTATTCATTAATATTTAAAGCCATTAGATGACACAGTTGAGCAATAAATGATTCATTTGGTCCCTGCTTAAGTAAATGTTCGTTGAAGTTTCTGACTAGAAGATAAGTGGTGCTTGTCTTTGTTTTCAGTTATTTTCCTCATCTTTGCTTTATTTATTCTATGCACTTCATTGACTTGTCTTCTTCTCTTTCTTTTCCTGAAATAGAAGAGGAAGAAGTGGAAAATTTTGATGTTTCCAGTCTGCCTGAAGAAGTGCTGCAGAACATAGAAGCTGACAGTTATTGGTGCATGAGCAAGTTGCTTGATGGCATTCAGGTAAATTGATTTTTCCTGTCTGTAAGTAGTGGAGATAACTGATTGATGTCATGGCTTTGAACTGCTTTAAGGTTGTTGGGAAAGAATGCATCTGTGAAAAACAGGGGAGGAGTAGGTTTTCCCATTGGAGAAGTCTGCTGCAAATTTGGCATATTAGAAAAAAAAGTTCAACTTTTTTTGTTCTTTTTATGACTTTTTATGATTTTTTATGATGTGCTAGAGCAGAGTAAAATTGTCCAGTTCTAGAGTCACATTATGCATCTCAGTCACCAATTGTACAGAAAGTTTACTTAAGTCTCCAAGTAGGAGAGTCCCAGTGAGATTCTGAAAAGCTGGCTTCTGTATTTATTCATTTTGAAGTGACTGATATGTCATCCTCAAACTTACTAAACTTACTAGTTCCTGAAATTATTTTCATATTTTTAAAACGTTTGGTTTAGGCTTGATATTTCTACAACCTCACTGAGTGTTGTCTGAATTGGTTCAACATAGGAAAGCTATTAATATGGACTCAATTTTGTCTTAAGTGCTGCAAGTAACAGCAGAATGCAGGATTTGTGAGTACTTGTTAGTTGGATCTACAAACTAAAAGTGTAGCTCAGTGTCTTGTATTTAGATGAGGGAGGAGTCAGTACAGTCTGGCATAGATTAAATGGTTGTTGAAACATCTGTATTGGATATTTAGCATTTTACAACACTTAATACTGCATCGGCATTGCAGCAGTAAAGCAGATACTTCTGACTTTACAAAGAAGTTCTCTGAATTAAATTTTATAGGTTTTATGTTGTGATAGACATAAATAGTATGTCACTAATTTTGTTTTTCAGATCTGTCATTTGAGATAAACATTCTGAATCTTGTAGAAAGTAAAAATAATCTGACTTTTGAAAGTCAGAGCGTATGTAAGAAAATAATAATCAGTGTGTCTTTCTGGGCTGTGATGAGATCAAAGCTGACCTTTGATAAAAACATGGAAGTTTCCAAAAGGTGTTGATTTCTCCTTTACACTGGCAACAAAGAATGTTAGCGATGTTCACTAGGCAGATGGTTGCAGTCAGGGTTCATTTGCTGTTTTCAGTGAGCTGATTAGAAAATAAATTATGGTTACAACTATTTAGCACTTCGCTGCCGCTGCTTTCCTTTTTTTAAGTGATGTTCATACCATCTCTTTCTCATTATTCCCTGATTTTAAATGAGCTGTACACATAGTGTGGAGAATCTTTGCTTTGAAATTGTTTCAGTATTATTTTGATGACAATAGAAGAATTAGTTACAGGGATAGCAAAACTTTGGTTGATTAATTCCTAGCATTTTTGCAAAAGATGAGATGATGGAAAAGTGCTTTTCGAACATATGATGAATTTAATCCTTCTGATAGGTCTCATGTATCTTACTTCTCAATATCTTTTGAATAAATGCTTGAAAACTGCAGTGTTTATTTCTCCAACTACTTTTAATGCAGTGAAGAACATGGAGGTTGAACTTATGCGTCTGGAAAATGCCTATCCTCCAATCATTAATAAATCATCATTAAATATCAGTAACAATAAAAATTCATATGAAATGAAGCTGTAATTTTCAGTGAAATTAATGTTTTTGAGATTCCCAATTTTGATTGCATTTTTAGGATAAATGTTTTTCACATTTTAGTACTTAATGTTTTGAAAAGTGCTTTGACATACTCTTGCTTATGTGTATGTTTTAATATGAATGCTTAACTGACAAAAACACATTGCAGAATTACTCATAACAGAATTTTTTTTATGATATTGAGTCAAGAAACAGAGCACTTTAATTTCCATGAGCGTATTTTGAGTGTATTTCTCCTTGTTCAATGTCAAATGAGTAGTAGCTCAATTTTTGTGTAGCATCATTGAAAAACATAGTCCTTTTATCATATTGATCCTGTAAAAAATGCTGCATTTCTTATTTCATCCTAGCTAAATGACTACATTTCAAAATATTTGACCACGTATCAAGAATAAAAGTCAGAACTTGAAATCTACTTGTGTGTAAAAAATATTTTACAATTTTGTCTGATTTTGAAAAATCTGTCACAGGGCCGCTGCTGTACTTTTCTTCTAGAAAAGGAAATTTAAAGATGACATCATTTCTCCTTAAAATTCTGTTTTCGTACAAAAACATCAAGTGCTGATAAACAAATTATTGAAACTAATTGTAATGGAATTAAACTGCATCGATTAAAAAATTTAAGCTCGTACATAAATGGAATGGTTATCAATTGGATGTATTCAGGGATGCACTCATCTATCAAAAGCAGGCTTGAAATATTATGCTAGCAGTGTGACTAATGATGTTACAGTTAACTCATTGCAACTGCAGAGTGCTGCTGAAATAAAAGATTTTGCTTCTTTTTTTCCTCCCGTTCTGCTTTCTTTTCTCCCTGTGTGTTGATACCCACTTTGCTGCTCAGATAGAGGGGTCATGTTGCAGGATGAGTTTGTTGGGATAATTAATCCAACTGGAAATTATCTTGTTGAGAAGTAGATGAAAGACTGTTTTACTGAGCTGACTTACGTTCTGGATATGTGATTATAGGGTCCTTTGAAAGGAGACAAGGACTAAATGGGGACTAGGGTGTTAGGATAATGTGGAATCATTAAATTTAACGTCAAGCCCAAAGTGCATAAGAGGATTTATATCAAACTAATAAACCTGTGCTCCTCCCTACTCCTGAACGCTCATTCCTTTGTGATCTCTCGCTGAGAGCAAGAGCTGTGAGCTGATTTAGAGATCTGACTCACACAACAAAAAAGCACACATCAAATACCTGAAACTGGCACTGTAGCAAAAAGATGAGTAGAAGTGCCCAGCAGGGCCAAGGCATAATCACAGCGGCAAAGATGTGGATTTACTTTGCTGTAGATTCTAAATTTTTCAAGCTTGTTGCTAATATGCAGTAAACTAGATCGTCCACTTTAGGTTTCTCTACTTCTCAGCGAAGTTGCTGCTGATTGTTTCTTCGAAATAGTTCTCCCTATTCCCTCCGTATTTTCCGTGTAATCTACTATACATGCACTGTGGAATGTCTTTACAGCCAACAAGCAAAAACTGCTCTTTTCTCACAAAGCTAAAAAAAACCATGAAAAAACATACATTAAAAAAAAAAAAAAAAAAAAAAAAGCCCAAATCAACAAGCTCAGTGCTTAATGTTTCCTATTTTATATGAAAACACACTGCAGGAGACTTATGTATGACAGCTGATATTTTGTCTAAAATGCCTGAATAACTGATGCAAGGAATGTGTGGTGCTGTGGTGATAACTCAACCTGGAAATATGCGCTGAATAGCCATAAAATATTAATGAGCCTTTCCATTTGGTGTTGGCCTATCAGGACTAGATAAGTTTAAAGAGTGTACTGTGACAACAGTTAGATACTGGGATATTTTGGATAGGAAGGGGCCTCTAGAGCTCATCTAGTTCAGCTTCTTTCTCAGAGGAGGTTCAAATCTGAGATAAGGTTTCTCAGGGCTTTGTCCAGTTGGATCTTGAAAATGTCCAGGAATGGAGGCTGCAGTATGTCCTGTGAGGGTAACCCGTTCAAATGCTTGACTGTCTTTGTGTTGAAGAAGTTTTCTCCCACCATCATATGAAACATTTCATGTTTCAATTTATGCTGCTTGTCTCTCGTCTTCTCAATATGCACTATTTAAAAGTCAAACTCTGTCATCTTGGTGGCATAGATTTTAGCAGGCTGCTGTTACGTACCTCTAAAACCTTCTTCAGCCTGAAGAGCTCCAGTTTTCTCAGCCTTTCAAAGGGAACGCACTGTTCTCCTCAGCATCTTGGTAGATCTCTACCCTTGTTCCAGTTTTTTGAGGATAAATAAACTCCTTTTCACAGAAACCCTTGCCAGCCAGGTTGTCTTCAGCTTGTATTCTTGCAAGAGATTCCAGTTTATAAATTCCTGAAAATGTGTATGACCGTGTTCAAAACATGTCTAAAAACACCACTATTTTTTGTAATTTTCAGTAAATTACTTGATTCACGCTTCTAATCCATTATTAACATTTAGCAGTATTTTGGTAGGTACATTCATATTGCAGGCAAGGATCATGGTTTTTTTCTGCCTGATTTGTTATATAAACTACTTTGTCTTACGCTGCTATTTGAAGATTCTGTAGTGTTTCAGATGTCAATCCATTTTGCTTGTGATAAAAGCCAGTCTTTAGAACACTTCTAAATTGTAGGTGATGCATGAGTACTTCTGCATTTTCACTTTTAGGAATAATGACTGTGGACATGAGAAAATGAGATAGAACTTACCCCACGAGTACTTTTTTCCTTTCAAGTTGACATTCGCACACACCTTTTTTAATTAACTTTTTTTTTTATTACTGTATCATCCTTTATAACACTTTCCTCAACAGTCTCATTAGTATTCAAGAAAAAGTTCACATAGATCTGTGCCTTCTGAAAACGTAACATTCACATATAAAATTAAGTATAACTCTTCATTTTAAGTTCACGTGTAATGGTAATAAAATAACCAAAGGAGAAATATATGCATTGCATAATGATCTAACCAGATGTATTAAAAATAGCAGTAAAATTTTAATATCATTATTTATCCAGGCCTGGGAATTATTAGAATAAAAGTGAAATAATTCATTTGCAGGGACTGTAATGCGATGAGGTGTATGTTAGATATTTCTGTGGCTGATTAAATAGCAAGATTTACAGTCTGCAAAGGGAATCCTGCAGAGAAAGTTGTTGCTAACCTCTGCCTCAAATCTTAGTTATAAGTGGATGGATAGAGTGCTACTTGAAAATCTTTCAAAGGGTCTAAGGGAACAGATACTTAGCATGAATATTTAGATCAGACTTTGAGAAGTCTGTACAGAAATAACACTAAAACTCCTGAAAATTTCTCACAGGACCTTTCAAAGATCTATTCTTAAGAAAAAAATAGGTCAAAGATAGCTTTTATAAAACCCCTGCAAGATAAAGGTCTTTCTCTACCATATCTGTATTTCACTGGGGTAGCCAGGTACTCATAGCTGAACTAGTTTCAGCTAGCCAGGTTAGTTATAGAATCATAGCATCACCAAGGTTGGAAAAGACCTCTAAGATCATCCTTTCCAACCATCCACCTATCACCAGTGTTTTCGCACTGAACCCTGTCCCGCAGTACAACACCTAAACGATAATAAATTGCAGACCTGTTATCTGTGAGTATGGAGTTTGTTAGCCAAGATAGACATATATAAAAGAATATGTATTGCAGCTGTCTGTCTCTACCTCCTATCTGTCTCTTCGTATATGGACCATGTGTATATTGCATGTGTGCTTTCATGCACTGATCAGGTTTCTGTATCATGGCTGTTGCAAGGTCTGTCTACTTGAGCAGATATAGTGGTAGCTTATCTAGGATTTCTGGGTATACGTCAGTTCAGTGCTCCATTTATGTTAGCTAGCTAAGATGCTCTTTCGTACCACTTTCCTCAGCTGGGCACAGCACTACTAGTATGGTGTGTTCAGAAGAAACGTGGACTAACAGTCTCCACTAACATTGCATGGTTCATATTGAAAGACAGTACTGCAGTCATGCAGTTGTTCCTGTGTTAACAGTTTGTGATGCCAGCAGAAATGCATGCTTTAGAAATGTGGAATTCCTGTCAGGAATTTTCAGAAATGTTAGAGTTTTTTTTTTCTTTGTTTAGGTCTTCTAGCATTTGAGCTGCATATCTGTGCTGTGTATCTCTTCCTGCAGTCAGCAGCTCTGTAACCCAATCTGTGTGACAGAACTTCTATATGGTAGTTAACTATTAAGTAATTTCCAAAAATTCAGAATGTTCATTTTATGATAGTGCCTTGTCCAAGTTATATCCTGAGAATGACACAACATTGTCTTCTTTTCTTTAAGCTGCGACCAGTCTAAGGAAAAAAGGAAAAAAACAATGTTTGGGAATGGATTGCTTTATCAGGGCTGGTTACTTAAAAAAGTAACGGCTTTTTATTTTAGAATAAAATTACAAGTTGAGTTTTAAAATTTTATAAGTGGTAATATGTATAAGGATTGAAGTGGCTGCTGATGTCTGCAAACATGCTGTTGCATTCTGTTTTACTGAAAGTGAGTTTTTTGTTGAATGGGGCCTGCTGTTCTGATGGTTATACTGTGCCTTGGGGTTACTCTTAAATATTTGCAGTATCAGCGACTTCCATAAAGCATTTTCTTACTAGGAACAATTTAAAATTCAAATGTTTGTCTTCTTTAGTTACAAACATGAGATACTTTGGGAGAAATAATTTGAGCAATTAAGGCAGGTGTTTGTGCTTGGTCAGGACTCTTCTTCTAATGTGAAATGGACAACTTCAACATCTGTAATAATTACTAATCAAATAATATCTCTAAATGTTACTTCTCTCTTTCTTTACCTATGTCTCATATGTGAGACTGAAATTTCTGAAGCATGTGGCCCAAATAGGTGCTGCAGTCCAGGATTTCTTCTGTATTCATTCTCAGATATCTGCTTCTGTTTTTCTGATGTACTCCATTAGAATACATGCTGTTTTAAACTTCATGTAATTTAAGGGGATGATTTAAAATCCAAGGATTTAGAATTTTTTTCTATGAGCAGCTTTTAACTTTCTCATTTCAAGATAGTTTTATTACGCTGTTAAAAATAAATAGCCTTAAGGGCAGACTTTTTCTGAAAGCAAAACATATACACTGTTGTGCCATTCGGTGTCTTTTCTGAAGGACCTTCAGATCTTCAAAGTCCTGTGTGAAACTCTTCTTCAGAGAAGTCTTTGAAGACTTTATTAGTACCTGAAGAAAAAATATATATGTTTTATTCAATAATGTGACTGTGTCAACTCGGTCAACAGAGTTGTTTTAACTACTTCTTGTTGGAATGTAATTAACATAATTGTTATGTTAGTTCTACTCTTTTGAACTAACACTAATTAATACGTCTGCTATTGCCTGTTCAAAACTTGGAATAGTTAAAATGCAATACTGCTATGGTCTTCTGTATAGAATCATGACTCTGAGCAGTCCAGGACTGTTTTAATTCCTGATGGTCTGACCTCAGACAGATTATTTCAAAGTAGATCCTGAAACTCATCATGTACCACGAACTGAGAGTTGACTGCAATTCTCTGGGTGTGACCATCCAGTCAATTCCTTACTCACTCAGTGGTCCATCCATCACATCACATCTCTCACCTAATTTGGAGACCAGTATGTTGCATGGACTTTTTCTTAAGTTTTCAGAAGTCAGGTTTAAAGGAGTTGTGGAACATGCAAATTTATTTCATCTTCTCACTTGGGAATGGAATAGAATTGTTCAGTTGGAAGGAGCCTTCAAAGCTCATCTATTCCGACTACATGACCACTTTGGGACTAATCAAAAGTCAAAGCAAATTAATGAGTATGTTCCTCTCAGGCCATTTTTAATACTCAAAAATTCCTTACGTGCATTTTTAATAATGTAAATCAGTGAGGAAGGTCAGAGGATTTAAAAGATTAAGATTTATGATGTGTAGATAAGAAATGTTGTTCTTTGAAATTAGAAAGTACTTAAAAAGGTCCAAGTAGAAAAAGTAATACAGTATGTTTTCTTGTGTCTTTGTAAGTGCACACTGTGTTATATATCTGTTTAAATATATACATTGAAATATATGTATAATGTGTATATATTACTTATGGATTTTCTATATGTAATTAATAATATAATGTAGTTGTGTTAATATCTTTATATGTAATAGTTTGTATTTCTTTCCTTCTATATATCCTTACAGCTGCTTTTGTAATACACCAGATGGCCTTCACCAGTACTGTTTCCTTTCCCACATATAATTAAAATCAGAAAGAAAGATTTTCAGAATTCTTATGGACTTATGGCTGTGAAGTACATTTAGTATTTTTTAAGGCATTTAAAATTAGAGTACCAGAACTGTGTTGAACTTGGTTAACAGTTGCTTTGGATGCACCTTTCAGACATGATTAAAAGGCAACTGCATTTTTTTTAGCATTCAGTAAGCTAGTAATAATTTGAACAGATAGCTGTCAGTACTGTGGCTGTGCACGGTGATAAGAAATGGAGCATTTTAGTTGCAGTATGCATCACAGTGGCTTGTCTCTCATAAGTGGTTGAAAATACTGGAACACACATTTGTATTAATCTGTATTATAGACAATTAAAAATGCTAGAGGTGTATGGTATGAATACTGCAACATCTGGAGATTATTAAAAATGAAAGTAGGATCCATCCTTATTTTCACTCAAAACCACTTTTTCAGTGTATTCACACAAAGTGTTACTGCAGGACTTACTTGCTGAATTATACCTTGTTGTCAGCTGTCAGAACAGAGATAGCAAAATGGATGGAATTTGATTCCCATGGTGATTTTTGGAAACTGTTTTTTTTCTCTCTCTCTGCTTTCCTTCTGTGAGTATAGGATGAGAGTTTGAGTTAAATCTATTCAGTGCCTTTTTTTCTTTATTTATATCCATTTCTTCAGTGTGCTTATTTTATTTTCACATTCTAATCAAGTGTATTCAATTTAAAATTCTAACCTCTAAAATCTAACCTTTAAAAAAAAAAGTAAAAATTTTCTACTGTGTTCACATCTTCTCATATAGTAAAGGCTGCAATTGAAGTATTTTATTTTAAGATTTAATTATTATTTTTGAGGAAAAAGTCCTGCCAGGCCTATTTGTAGTTGCAGGGCAGTTAGCTATTAGTCTCTGCAGAATAAGTACCAGCAATTAACACAAAGATTTGAGAGTGAAGCAAGTTTGGAGCCCTTGTGACATTATAAAGTCTTAACCTTTGGTATTGTAAGGTGAAACTAATTATATGTTGGAGTCTGAACTAGATATTATAGCCATTCAGCCATGAAGTAGGTTAGCACGGTTCACTGAAAGTATGTTGGAAGCTATCTGAGCAGAATGTCAAGGAATTTAGTGCACAGTAATGCATGTTTTTTTTTATATTTATTGTACGTTCTGTTCTATCTCATACTTCTTTGTATGTGAATACTTTGTAGGCAGAGTCAAGAACAGAGGTTAGAAATGTGATGTTTATGTTAGCTCTTTGCTGAAGATATGTGGAGGTAAAAAAAAAATAAAAAATGCTGTTCCTTAGGACTTTTTCAGAGTTAGTCTTTTGCTTCATATAGATGATGAGTTACACAAGGAATAAATGAAATATAACAAAAACTTGAAAGATGAGTAATGTAGCGTTCCTGTGAGAACCCACAGGTGTGGGGGGGAAGAGGGAGCTGAAATACTGGACTGTCTTTTTCTGCAGAAGTTAGGAGGGAACTGTATTGAAAATGTGCTCTATAAAGAGCTGTCAATGCGACAAATAAAAACTTTGGTCTTTTGAAGAGCCGTTATGCTGAATTTGGAAGCTGATAAAGCCAATTAAATTATATGTTAGAAAAACTCAAATCTTAACCGCTGAACTTCTGTATCGCCCTGAGAAATAACGAGTTGGACGTGTTTTCCTTTGAATCTGTTACTTGCTTTTCCTTCACCTGTAAGCATAAAAGGATTAAGAATTCTAGATGTCAGAATACTTTTTTACGTTTGTAAAATCATTTTTTCACAGTTTCACAAGCTTCAATTATAAATATCATAGGAGGAAATGTTGATAACATAGTTTAATTAGAAAATAGGTCTTGTGAGCCAACAAGGATGTTCCAGATAGATGAGTCAGCACAAGTAGAAGAGTGATTCTGAACTGGGTTCACTTGGAGCTGAAATAATAAATAGGAAAAGAAATGAGTAGGCAAAGATGAAATACAGTGAAGAACAAACTTAATAGCTATAAAATCCAAGCTTGCGATTTTGGATTGCATTTCCAGATGTGTGTGGAGTAACGATGAGAAAGAGCAATTTCAGATTCATAGATGGGAGCTATGGTGCTGTTGCAACACATGGGAAGTGGCAGTGTTCTAGTGCTGCATTTGCTTTCTTTGTTAAATATGTAAGAATACTTTTACAGAAAACTTGTTATAGATTGTATTATTGAGTACCATATTGCTGTACTTTGAATACAGTACTACTCCTGGAACTTAGAGTTAACTTTCTTAAAAAGTAAGTAAATGAGTATATAGACAAACACAAAGTCTAGTTAGAGTTAATGCATTCAGACAAATGCATGCAAGTATGCTGTCATTTTAACTGTACAGTTCATATGTTAGATTTTGCTACATGATATTAACTATAACCTTATGTTCACAGCAGTTGTGACTACGTTGAAATAGAGTTTTGATTTCTCACATTGTTGGAAGCCATTATTCTGAACTTACAAGGATCAAATTTATATCTTCTCACTGATTAGGGTCTAATTTTCATATTTCCTTCCTTATCTGTGATTAAAATTATAAATCTGTGGTGGGGGAAAAAAAAAAGACCTTAAGAAAAAACACTGTGGCACGACAGCTTTTGACATTTGAGGAGACAGCCTTCTGAAGCTCTTTAGACTTCCATGATGTAGTTGGAACTTCAGGGGCACTAGATTAGCAGGTAGCAAGCAGATGATACAGCAGTAGCTGTAAGGTATGCTGTTAGGCACGCACTCTTGAGTAAGATGATGGAGCATGATTATTTGCTGCTGAACTGTAAAGACAAACTTAGGAGATGCAAAACCAAAACTTGAACACCTTAAGGAAACAAAAATAAAATAAATAAAAGGAAAAAAGAAAAAAAAAAGAGTTAAGTAATTGGGGGAAAGGAAATTCTAATTTTCCATAAACTTATATTTGTCTATGGTCTCTTCTTTAGGATAATTACACATTTGCACAGCCAGGAATTCAAAAGAAAGTGAAAATGTTGGAAGAGCTTGTTAGTCGGATCGATGGTAAGTTTAAAAGCGAACCTAATTTCTAAATAGTGTTTCATTGAAAGCGTTTAGTCAAAATGTTTGCATGAAGTCAAGCCAGCATCACTGCTGCTACCTACAGTGGTGGAGTAATGTAGCCCTCCTCAGATGAGGTGTCACACTCGGTCAATTTGTGGCACGCTGGCCTTTGAAAGATCACTGTCCTGTATCATTTAAAGGAAAGCTACTAGAGCATGAGCCACTTTCATTACTTTTTATTAAGGCAATATAATCAAAATTCAATGGCAATTTCTTTGCAGCAGAGTAATGACCACATACAAAAGGCAGCCGGTATTCATTTCATATTAAGCTCAATGATTGTTGTAATTCGGGCAAGTCACAGTGGTTGTTTATGGCTGTCCTTTGGCACTATGTTTTGTGCCTTTGTGCATCGTTTTGCTATCTGGAATGCCTGAATAATTTCTCTGTGGAATCCAATTAATTATGAACTCTGGAAATAGCATCTTTAATATTATAGATAAATTACAATATGTGCAGGGGCAATTTGAGATTATGCTTTCATGTTTTAACAGGGCACTTTGAAATATTTTCTACCTTCATCCTTAAAATAATTCCCTTCATGAAATGCTGACTGTCATATTGCTAGAGCAGAGTTTAATTAAATGAAAGGCAAGAGATAATGCTTGCCCATTCTAAACATACTCTCTTGGTAGTTTGTTAAATTAATGAACAGAGTATTAACAAAATGTTGCCAAGCAGAACCAGCCATATATTTGTGACTTTAGCCTGGCAATGATGAAATAGAAAAAAAGTATTTCCTGAGTAGTTTAGTATTTGATAATCTGTGTGAAAAGATTAATTCTGCCATTTCATTGTATGTATTGTGAGTTTTTCTTTTGCCAGTATTTACCATAGCAAATTTGGGTTGGCCTGCACATACTTGCAACCTAAATTTTGATTGAGCTTTTCATGCCCTTTATGTATTCTTAATTATTGAAAGATAAGAGCAGGAGAGCAGTGTTTATGTAATATTCTGCTATAAATGTAGATGTATATAAAATTGTAGTAATTGTATGTATTTGTTTAAAAACATAAATTAATATTAAAAATAAAGGGATGCTTCTATGTAAAGTGTAGTAAAATGTTTATTTAGAAATGTTTCTAAAGTAGTATATTTTATAACTTCAGAAATCATCTAACTGCTTTCAGTATGGATTTTCATGTTATTTTATGCTAATTTCAGTATAGGTGGTTAAATTTCAATTATTTATAGAAACAAATGCACTCTTAAATAAAGTGCATAATTACAGTACCTGTACATCATAACATCATAAACGTGGTCAGTAAAGTATGGAAACACATTTTTTAAGTGAAAAATACTGTTCTGATAATAAAACTCATTCTTAACATTTTAAGAAAAAATAAATAAATAGTATATTATTGTTTGTTTTATAAGAAAGGAAGAAGAGCTGAAGGCTTATTTGTACCTTCAGTGCTTTAGGCCAGTGGATTAAGTTTGCAAAGGATTATTTTGAAGTCTTTGCACTTAAATAAAAGAAAAAAAAAGGCAGTTGTAGCAAATACATTTTTCTTCCTAAACTGTCCTTTGTAGGGCAGTTTAATTGCTGTTTACTGACTGCGGTTAGTAAACTAACTGCAATTAAAATGTCTTCCAGATTTTTATTTGATTGGAAATAATTTTGTGAGGTCTTTAATAAGACTGTATTTAATAGGAAATTGTTGAAGTACACCAAAATTGCAGTACCTCAAAAATTGCAGTTGTATATATGTCTTCCTAAGCGTAGGCACAACGTATTTGCTGATGTAAATTGTGTAGTATTTAAGAAAGGATGTAACCAACACTGTGGGTAATTTTACTTTGAGCTACAGGGTATAGAAGATCCTGTATCAATGTCTGCGGCTGTAGACAACAAGTGTTTTAAAAATGATGATGGACACTGAATAATAACTTTTCTACATTAGAAATGCTAATTTTCTGGCAGTTTTTGGTAGAGTATGTGAGTGCTTGCTAGTTGCTAGTTTGTGTTGACTCTTCAGACTGTATGAAGCAGTTACAAGGCAACATCTTAGATTACTCTTACTTATGGATTTTTGAAATAGTTGAACAGTTGAAGGACAGCTTCCTTGTTTGAGTGGTGTAGTTGGAGAATGCAAAGCAAAGTCCTAACTAAGAAATTGATTGCCTTATAGCAGGTATATTTTATGATGTATGTTATCCATGTGACATATGTGTAGCATATGTAGGAAAGGAAACCATATGTTAAAGGAAACTATAAAACTAAACTAAACAACTAATAGGGATTATGACATGTCAGAGCGAGGAAATGGAATTAAACATTTTTTCTGTGAATAAAAGATAAAACTATGTAATATTTTAAAAAGCTGTTACTTTTCAAATAGTAACAAGCCTGAAGAATTTCAGTGTAATTGATGCTATTGAATCTTAAAACTGTTTTGGTTGAATTACTGCACAAGTCAGTGGTCCAGACCCCAGCTCTTATCTCCAGGGATGGAGATTTTGCAGCTTCCTTGCATAAGACTCTTCAAGGCTTTGACTACCATCAAGCGACTATGAAAAGTCATTGTGACTTTCTTATAGTACAAGTAAATGGAATCTTCCTTTATGGAATTAAGGTATAGTGTGTTTTATTAACCGTTCCTCCCAACTTGCTATCATGCATGAAACTACTGGGAGTGCACTAGGTGCCATTCTCCCAGTCAACCTGAAGTTGCTGCATAGTGTTGGCATCAGTATTGATCTCTGAGGTTTGTAACTGTTTGTTTGTGCCATTTGTAACTGACAGCCACTTGGACACTTATTCTGCTGATCACAACCCTTGTAGTACAGAGGCACACTTAAGCTTTGGTTTGAAAAAGATTTTTCAGTATTCTTAGGGCCATTTCTTTTTGTGTAGTGGAATGTCCAGCTAGTTCCTCTCTTTGGCCAGAAAATATAGTCCAAAATACATGAAAGATTAAAACAAGTTTTTAGACATTGTGTTGGCTGTGGTAGATGTGTGCTGCTATTTCAACTTTTGGATGATGTCTCAGATAAGGGATCCTGACCTCCTTGGATTTTTTGATAGAATGATGATACAGTTAAGTTGTTATCTTTCTTATTCTTCTCTGTTTGTGTGCTTTTTTCCTTTTATCTTCATATTGAGTCTGCTGTACTGCAGCTAAAGATGAAAGTGTGCTTGATATGAATTTAATAGTTTTGCTTTAAAAAAATAAATTGTATGGTTTATATTAACTGTAAATATTCTAATTGCTAATTATGATTACTGTGGAAGAAAATAATGTTCCTGTTGTTACTGTGTCACATTATTTTCTTGATACTGGATAATCGAATGGTGAAGAGAACCTTAACATAATAAGTAGCTGCTTGAATGGATGAAGCTCGTGCAGCTTGTTTGCTTATTATAATGGGTTACCAGTGTATGAAAAGTGATACCTAACCCTTTGGAGAGTTTTAATACATTATGTTAGTGATTCAAGCAACCTTCATTAACCCAGCCTCATGGATCACAACTCCTCTCAATATGACTATCCTTGTGTGTACAGTGCAAAACATTGAATTAGATTTCAAACAGCCAAGACACTCTGTTAATTTAATCGTAATCTCAGCCTATTTAAACTCCAGAAAGTATTTTTAATGACCCGTGTACTCAGTGGAATTTTTTATAGGTAAGACTGAATAATGTTTTGTCTTCAAACTCTGTCCCATTTTTCGCCTCCTCATCATCATTCACGTCTAAGAATTTTACAAAAATTTTGCAAGAGAGGATCAGTAAATTGCTCAGTAGTATAAGCTATCTGTTACAAGAAGCTACATTTTCTATTCTCTGTAATGTCAGTGGGGCATTTCTCCTGTAAATCGTGAACAGTCTCATGATTTGTAAACCGGTCACACTCTTGTGATGCTCTCTTCCACAATTGCTTCACTTAGCCTTGAAATCGAGGAGGCATGTTGTAGGAATGGCAAAATTAACTCAGGATTTATGTTTTCAGAATTCACAGATGTTTAGTATTTACCTGGTTTCAGACTTGGGAGAGTTTTGGTTTCTTCAGTTTACTGGAAAGCATCTGATAATTAATAACATAATTAAGTGTCAGGCAGCCCACAAGAAGGCTGAGCATTTGCACGTAGAACTAGTCTTGGTTTTTCCCATAAACTGACTAAAAATATTAGCTGTTAAAATTGCATGGCAATCTCTCTGAATTAGCAAAAATGCAACTTGAGGAAAAAAAAAATAAAACAGCCTATTTTTTTTTTTTTTAATTGTATTCTGATTAATGTTAGAAAAAACTTGTGAAGATGGTATTCACAACTCAGAGTCTAGTATGAATATTCCTCATCTTCTGTGAGGATAATTATGAAACATTTTATTCTAAATGTCTTATAAAATAGCTCATGAAGTTTGCATTTATGTGCTGAGCAACTTGATCTGTGTTTTCACAAATCAAAAAGCTGTAGGGTTTGGAAGAGACTACTGGAGATCATCTAGTCCAACTCCAACTGCTGAAGCAGTTTCCACAGAGTAGGTTGCACAGGCAAGTGTCCAGACTGGTTCCGAGTATCTCTGTTCTTGACAAATTAATCTCTTTTTCACTGGTCATTATTTATTTATTTATTTCTCTCATGGATTGCAAATGTCTTGGTGAGATGTCTGCATTTCTTTCAGTAATGCCACAATAAGGACTTTTTAATCAAGAAAATTGTCTTAACATGTTGTCGTTATATGGCCTTAAGTTTATACTGTACATATATTTTAACTGTTTTTACCCCCCGGAAGAAAGCTGTATGAATCTTTTGTATGTATTTCTTTGTTGTGTATGTATGTGCAAATTAAGTTCTTCACAAGACCTAGTGAATTTAAAATTTTTCATTTTTATATGTTTCTTTGCTTATACACAGTGAAAGAACTTATTTCATTGTATCATTCTTGGTATTTCTCCTATTTTGAAATACTTGCTTTAGGTGTGTCTGATAGGTTATTTAATATTCAGTATTTATGTATCATGTTGTGGTTTCTTAACTAATTGGGCCTGCATATAGTACATCCTTCATTTGTATAGAGTTAATGGACCTGGAATTATTCTACCTAATGTCCGTTTAGTTGAGAGGTAGCGTAAAGAACTGTGTACTAAATGGCTAAACTTTCATTGGGATTCCTGCAGTTTTCTCTCTGTGTTGAATTGGCACCTAGCATTTTGCACATTCTTGTTCTGAGAGAGAGAGACACCCACTCCTGAAGAACCATCCAGTCATTCAAATACAAATGTTTTATGGTTTTGCTAAGATCTTAATTTTACCTGATGAGTTAAGGCCCAAAAGTGCTTGGAGCAATGTATTTGGTAGCTTCTATACCTTGATAGTCTCTAAAGATAATTCAGTTTCTGTGCTGATTTGACTTTTTAAACAGTGGAGAAAACTGGTTTTGATTTTTTGTTTTTGAAAATCTGATTCTCAAAAAGACAAAATATCAACCAAGGCTAATATATTTTCTTCTGTAACACCACTCTAGGGGTCTGCTCAATATACAATGATAGATTAACTAATTTGTTCAGTTTTTAATTTGGATCTTGGTTGTTCATACAATGAACTGAAGATGATACTGTGGTGACATTTGATCAATCTTTGCTATATGTTCATGCTAATGATTTCTTTAAAGTGTGGTTAAAGAATACTTAACCGTGTGTGCAAAATTATGTTCATGTTTAATTATGTTGTAAAGCATTTTACTGACACCTGTAATTTTCAACTAAAATTGTATCTGGGGAGAAAAAAGCGTCAGTTGTCGTAGTTGTAAAGACTTTGCATTCTTTAAATCCATTGAAGCTGTTTGAATTGGAAGTGGGAATAGAATTTATTTAGATCTTACTGCTGCTGTTGAAAATTAGTGATTAATAAGGTCATTCTTCATGTGTCAGCTTGATGCTGAAGTGATTAAAAAACTTGTAGGCATTTCATAATTGTTTTAAATTAATTTGTGCCATAGAGCTCTTTTTCATTTTAACAATGCCATCTTATTTTTTATCTGATTTTACGGTTGTAATTACTGTATTATACTTTAATCTACTCTTAGATGCTGCTCACTGGGCATTATAATTATTTAATTTATCTTTTAAATCATATTTCTATATTTTACTGAGGAGATTACGTTTGTACGCTCGTACAGGGTTCAGAGATCTTAAAAAGAGTTAATTAAGACTGATGTTAAAATCATTTATAAATTCCTGACTTTTCTAAACACTTTGACTTTTAATTAGCCTAAACTTATATTTTTATGGCACATTAAAAAGTAAAGAAAAAAAAACCATGATCTGAATTGTAAGAAGTCTTGGGTGTAAACCCAGTTATGAATGCACACGGTTGTGATTTATAAGATTTGGCTACAGTATTCTGATGAATGCTTCTTGGAAGTAGAACTATCTGATCAAACAAATAACATTGTTATTTGTTACATTTTGAATATTAAGCTCAAGTTCCACCTGGGACACCAGGTGTATTTTTAGCTTTTAGCTTGAATGTTTTACTGCTTGGATTACTGTTAGTATTTTTCCTAATAGTTTCCTCCATTTTCCTCTGGATACTTCAGAATTATTACACGCTTGATTCCTTGAGGCAGCTGGATCTCCTATCCCTCGTGTCAGTTCCCCTGTCTGTCCCTCTGTCCATTTTCTGCTTTTGCTCTGGAATCAGTCTCTTGGACTTTTCCATATTGGCTAGATTTTGAGTATGAAGAAGATACTTCTCGAAGGCCTAACAAGTAGCAGTATATTTAGTGGGCTGATTTCAAATAGACAATTATCTAAGTTGTAGGCCACGAAGAGAATGCTATTATGTAATATGTCTGGTCTTCTGCCAGTCTTGTTTTCATTTTATACTGCACTTTTCAGGGATTTATTTATTTATTTATTTATTGCTTCTAATGATATGATTATAATTCTTACAAAGGATGAGGCAGAAGGCAAACTAATTCTGGAACAAAATAACTTAAATGCTAATGGTATCTTTTTGGATCTCTACTGGTACTTGAAGCAGAAATATGTATCATAGCGAGAGCTTGTCTCCAAGTGCAGGTTTACGATCACTTTTGAGTGTCTTTTTTCAGTCATCAAGAATTTCTGTTGTTTTTAATGTATATTAATAAAAATAATGGAGATTAATAATAACTCATTGCTAAGCTGTGCTCTTGACAAAATCAATTTTATTCAAACTCTCATTAATTCAGGTTGAGGGTTTCTCATTGGTCTGCATCTAGGGATACCTGGTGTTGAGGTTTTACTCCAAATTCTTATCTTTGTCTTCTAAAAGCACACTGGTTTTGAACGACGTGGAGATGGTTTGCAAAATAAAGAATGAAATGCAGAACTTGCCTTTGGTAAAGGGAAGCCTTGCTTCCCAAAACCAGTTTTATCAAGTGTTTATTTTAAGTCAGAGTCAGGCAGTTCATCACGAGATTCTGCTCTCACAATTACAACTTTACCCTTGTGGATGGTAGCATTCATAGCAAGCAGCAGTATTCTCAAATATGTTACTTGTTGTTTATGTCACAGTACTGTCTTTTTTTAATAACCCTCCATGCTTTTAGGAAGTTCAGTCAGGTAGAATTGCTTACTGTAACACTTCATTGCTTAGAATAAAATTTGGTTGCTTGCTTGCTTGCTTTGCTCAGCTAAGAGGACAGTACTAAAGCTTTGTAAATGATGGCAAAGACTGTCAGTCAAGAACCAAGTCACAGCATTATGAACAAACTGGGAAAGAAATTTGTTACTTTACACTATTTACAGAGATTGTACATAACATTTTTTTCCTGCAATGGGCCGTGAAAACTTTTCTGTAATTGAGAAGTTGCAATACTACATAGGGAAGAAAATTACTATTGGCAGCTCAGGTTTATAAAAACTGCGGCAGTGCTACATGGGGAGCACTTCCTATTCGTAATCTAACAGTTGGATAAAGTTCAGACTTGCAAGCATGTTCCATGTGAGTTAATATGAGATTAAACCACGTGATTTTCTCTTCTATAATTTCATCTTTTAATAAACAGTAGCCAAATTTAATTGCTGATCTGGCAAGTAAAAGATAAATGTTTGCACTGTGGTGGGTGAGAGAAATCTTATCAACCGTGAGGCAATGAAATGCCAAACAGTGTAGTATTTGACTGTCACGGGACTTTTAAAACATTTAAATATGAAATTGCTGTAACCTAAGATACGAAGCTTCACTGTCAACATTAGCTGACAAATTGAGTGAGTTAATTAAGTCATAAGTAATAATTTCTTACTACATTTGACGTGGGAAGAAAGGTGTCTGGATTTTACATTCAGTAGACAAAATACAAAACAATAAAAACAGCTAGCTAGAAAATTCTGTAGCTGTATTATCTGTTTTACAAAAGAGAAGACAGGAGGAAACATTTGGGTCATATTGGTCTATTTATCTGTTTTGTTAAAGTCTCTACAAAAATATTAACTAATATTAAATAGCAGAAGCTAATTAGTGGAAAAAATAGATGGTGAATGAAGACCCTGAGTGTTTTTGAGGCTCTGAATTACTGTTCAATCCCCACTGCGTTCCTCCATGAGATTATTACCTGCCAAGGAAATATTTATTTTTTTTTATTAAAAAGGCTTTATTATCAATTTGTATATTCATTCAGGGAACCTTCAGAAGAGTCATTAGAAAATTAATAGAAAATTAGGATGCTATGTTAATTCTGCAGTAAACTTTGTGTATTTCAAAATGAAAGGATTTTAAGTTTTAAAGCAGTGCTTTTTTTGGAGTGACATGCTTTGCCTGCATTATTATCTTTAAGATCATTGATTATCATTTTTTCTTTATTTTTTTTGAATGTCAGTCATTTTTAAAATAACAAAGTGACAAATGCAAAACCAAGGAGAATTTTGACAGTAAGAATTCTCGTATGTTGTAGATGTGGAAACTGTTTTCTGAAATGTCAGTTCTCCGTATTGTTCAAATTCTTTGGCTTGTCTTCCATTACATTAGTCTCTGAATTTTTAGATTATAGCACTTGATTTTATTGGCTTGGCCTGGAAAGAAGAAAATCCAGTTAAAGTACCATCTGAAATTGAGAGTGCTAGTATATTTCTGTGGCAAATTTTCGTACATCAAGTAGAAAGACCACAGGCATTATTCTGTGTTAAGAAGAGTGTCAGCAAAGCCTCTGCCATTATTTTTCCATTTGTTTTGGATTGCTACCAAAGGAAATACTCTTGTAGCAACTGTAATCACTTCAAGAAGAATCTTAATGAAGACAAATACATGCTTTTTCTTCCTTCCCTTGTATTAAAAGACCTGTTTATTTATCAGATATGCTTTAATTGCATTTCAGATGATTTTTTAACAATTAGTCTGTTTTATATTTACTTTAGAAATATGTATAAAGTGATGATAAAGTGGAGTTAAAAATGAAATGCTGAAGTATGAAAACCCCAAATTTTCAAAAATATCAAAACTGGGTTTAGAGTCAAGCATCGGAAAAGATTGCTGGGGTTGATAGGACTCTTTAAATAAAGCTCATCAATAAATGGCTAGTATTGCAAGGTAATAAATTACGCAGATGGATGCAGTGGCTCCATGCTGTGCCACTGTAATTTGACAATTCAAGCATCATTTTACTATTATTTTGTTATTCCTCTTTGCTTATGTGGAAGCTTTCCCAGCTCTTGTTATGTCAGTGTCCCCCAGTCCCTTCAGCGCTTAAGTCGTCATGCTTTAGTGCAGGTTATTTTGTCCTTAACTGTGCTTTAATTTCTGAATCTGTAGTCACATACAACTTTAATTCTGAAACCAGTGAAACAGCGTGAGAAGCTGGCATTAAACAATAATAAATATTTTATGCATGTAGATCCTGCTTCCATGAAAATTCTAGCTGTACATTACAACATTTGGTACTCATAATTAATTTCAGAAATTTTTGATGAATTCATAGAAACATAAGTATTTTGGCTTTTAAAAAGCTTACAGCACATGTTGATGTAATCTTGTAGTGAATAGGTGCTACAAAGATTTTCAACAGAGATGTGATGGATAGAATTGTTCCAGAAGTCCAGATTAAGAGGATTTGTGAGACATACTTGGCTATCATTAGTGTTTGGGATAAATTAGCCTAAATGTGAACAAATTAATATATCCTGTGTTTATTAAAATTATAAGTAATTAGAAATGCTAGAACATGAAATGTACATTTTTGGTGATATGCTACTTAAGAAACCATTTGCATATTGTATTTGTTTTTTAAGATTTGCTTCACTAAAACAATTTCTGTGTGCATATTTATTTTAAAAATTGAAAACCTTAGTAAATATAATTCTTGGGCTTTTTTCATTTTGGTACAAATTGTATTTTTTCATAACTATAACACAATTTTGCTGTCTGAAAATGCAGTAAGTGTATTCTTGTGAAATACTTGAGATCTGAAAGTTGACAGTAATTACATAACTTGCTTGTTTGTTGCTGACTTGTGCTAATTTCCAGTGAAATGGAAAATTTAAATTTAGATTACAACTGTCGTAATTACCTTTATCAGCAAAATAGCCTCTTCTGACAATTACTTACAAAGTAGGAAGAATGAGCCTTTTCAGTCATTGCATTTTCTATTCCAGTCTTACATCAGTTGCATATAACTCAGGGAGTTCGGTAGCCTGTTTTTCAAATTCTTTAGACTAGAAAACAACTTCCAAGAAATTCATTATGAATATTAAACACTAGTTGAAATATAAAGACTGGCACAATTTATTGTTCTTCATTACTTTCGATGTCTGCAAGCAACCAAATGAAATATGTTTATACTGTGTGAAGAACAAAAATGTTAGGTGGTGTTTGTGAGTTAGTACATCAGCTGGAAATAAAACTGTTTTTGCATTCTACTTGATTATCTAAATGTTGTAGTCTGCAATATAGGTATCTGAAATAAATTTAACATTGTATTTCACTTCAATATATGTGACTTGCAGCTATATTCCCCTAGAGCAAAGGCGGACACATGATAGTAGTTCTGTACCTGTTAGTACCTGCGAGGCATGCAAGGCCTCTAACTGTTGAAAATGAATATCAAAAGGTGTTATGTTTTCTTCATTATGTAAACTTGTATGTTTTTACTGCCTTGTTTTGTTCTTAAGTTCATTTCTCTAAGGTGTTAGGACATGTGATTACAATGGTTGCCTTCTCCTTTCAGTAGCTTTTCAATCTGAGAACTTCTTCATCACCATTTTACAGAAGGATAAACAATTCTACCATGCATGTCATGTCATACAGACCTTGGAACCAGCCTTAATATTGGATGTTGCCTCTATCACAGATTGTGTACTTGATGAGTTTTGCAGAAAGTCTTGGAAAGAAAGGTTTTAATGTGATAGGAGGATATTAAGGTTGTAAAGGTAGAAGATTAGCCACATGATTTTGAGATTGGAAGGCAAAGGTGATTGTAGGTAGTGGGATATCCATCACAAAGGTCTCCTTTATGAATGATTTTAAAAATATTTATAGTGTGTAGGCAGAATATATACTAGTAATGTAGTAGTACTTTTCGTGCACATAGCTGAGGGGAGGGATTATCCAGAACTTGATGAGATCACTTAAAAGCCTGGCACATCGTAACCTCTCCACCCTCATTCTCTTAACTGATCATGTCCTGTAGAAGCAGTTCAGTCTGTTGTGTTAGTAGTATCTATTTACCTGATTAGTGTTATATTTAGAAATGAAATAGAACATTTGAAGATTTGCACACTTTTATGTATAGCTACAAGTTTAAAGAGTATAAATGAATCCCAGAAGTAGCAGATATTTTTAAGATGTTCACAAACAATATATTTTGCCTTTATTTATATAATGGAAGTTTATGACTTTAAAAACATAGGTAATTTAGCCTTGGGTAGATAGAGACAAACAGAGTGCTTTGGAAATGTAATGATGTTTTATACATATTTATAGGTGTTTGTTTTTAGACACTTTTGGAGCCAGTGAACATTTGGCGTAATGTGTTGTGACTATTCTGATTTGCAAAAAGGCTCGCTGTTGGTTGTTCTTAAAATCTGAAACATTTTTACTTCTTCCATATTGAAACAACTTTCAGATCTCTGAAAGTCAGTTGCCATATTGACTAAAACTTTCATATAGCCAATTTGGAAGATCAGTGTGTTCTCATTGTCTTAGCTTCTAGAATACCTCTGTGAATGTAGATGAAGGAGAATATAGGTAGCAAAAAAATCTATCATGAAGAAATAGAATAGAGATGTCCTATTGGGGCCTTAACAAAGACTTCTTGTCATACATTTAGATGAAGTAAGACATAAGCGTTTCTGCAGTAGTTGTAATTTATGGCATGTTAGCTAAAACCACTTAACAGAATGTGATTCTTTTGGAGGTAAATTTTGCTAAATATAAAGAAGTCCAACTAGCAGATTAGTTCCATTAAAGATAGGAGTAACCCATGCAAGTGATTATCTCTCCACTCAAATAGAAAGCACACCAGAATAGATATTGTGTGCTTGAGTAGTTCTTTAGAAACCTTTGATGTATTGATATTTATTAAAAATTTGTATTTATTTGATATTAAGAAATTATTTAAGCTTCAATTTGTTTAAATTTGCTCTGTTTTGCATACATTAATCTCGACTTTCTGTTTCAAGTGATTACAGCCTATACTTATGCTCTCTTTTATACTTCTTTGCTTGTTTATTATTGTCTTCTTTATATTGCCAGTGTTTTATTTTTGGAAACCGTTACATTATTTGTGAATCTTGTTGCTTGTAGTCCTGCCCCAAATAATTTTTAATCTAAGAAATTAGTGAATACATATCTACGTATTCATTTCATTTTATAAATTTGTAGATTATTTTTTATATATTGAGAAGCTGTGACTTTAATCTTTTTTCTTTTTTCTTATTTCATTGTGAACCATTGTTTAAGTCATCCAAAGGAAGAAAAATAAGTCCAGTGTACTATACAAGTAGTTGCTTCTCATGTTTCTGTTTGTAATTTTATGTATTTATTTGTATACGTCACCACATTTTAAACTATTTGGGATCAGAGGATTATTTAATTTTTCAGATACTACTTTTGATAGTTAAGGACTTCAGAAAAGGTTCAGTAAAATGTTGGTTTATTCTGTCTTCAGAACAAGTTCATAGACACTTGGATCAGCATGAGGTGAAATATTTGCAATTTGCTTTCCGATGGATGAACAACTTACTGATGAGAGAAGTCCCTTTACGGTGTACCATCAGATTATGGGACACATACCAAGTAAGTACTTTATTACACTTCCATATCTCTGACTGTGTGTTTCCAACATGCAGGTGTGTTTGTGTTATTCTTCTCGAACCTTTTGATTTAGAGTCATAATAATATGAGAGAGTCTTCAGTGATCATTACCATTTAGAAACATTAAAAGTTTTCAGTCATTTTGCTCTTAAAAAAACCCCAAGCACTTTATATCATATCAATTTGTAGTACTAAAATGTCAAAGCATGGGTTAATGACAGTACCCTTTCTGCCTCTTCAGAAAAACAAAGCATTGAATTTTGTTTAATCAATGTTCTCCATAGATTCTGAGTTCCAGGCTTCACACTCCCCCGTTAACTATTCATTCCAAAACTAGCATCCATCTCTCCAGCACTGAGAAATGCTCATCCTTCTGTAATTAGTCTTGTTCTATTGTTTATCCAGACAGAATTCCTTATGTTGCTGACCTCTACTTGAGGCAATTAGTTTCCTCAATAATTTCTTGCTCAACTGTCAAGCGAAAGAATTGGTATTAGTGAAAAATTGTTAGTCTGTTCTTAGTTCTATTTCTTAGTGTTCCAGCAGCTTCTGATTCTACTTTTAAATTACTTTTAATTCTTTTAATTATTTATTTAAGTGATAGACTTTTACCAGAGGTGAGGAGCACTGCCAGGGTAGTGGTAGGGTCTGGATAGGACAGACTGCCTGGTTCTGTTGATTCTGTACTGGGTGTCCATTCTGGCTCCCCCGTTTCGTGAGGACATCCAGGACGACAGTGAGCAGCTTCCCTTTTCTCGCAAGGATATGAGAACAGTGGCCTTTCTTTAAAGAGGATCCCACTGTTGTTTTCACAGAAGGAAACCTTTTGTCTCCTTGCTCTTCCCCTCTTACTATCACAGCTAGAGTAATGCCTCACTGAGCTGTCCATTTTCTTCAGTTCAGAGAAAATATGGACTAAATATTGATGTTTCCAGTTTAAATTGCAACTTGGTTATTCTCAGAGTAGTCCCAGTTTTCCCATGAACTACATCAGGAGGTTTCAGGGGAACAACAGCACACTTAATAGTCTTCTGTTGCATATTTCCTGGTGTGATAGGTAACTATTGTTATCTAGAATGGTTAGAACCATGCTATGTCTCTTGAAATTATTTGCAGTTCTTCCATTAATGTTGTGAGAATAGGATCAGGCACTTAAATGCTATCCAGATCTGTCTTGGTTTGAATTGTAATAAAGGTTCTCTATCTGGTATCATGTTTTTGTCTAGTTTAATTTAGGATTCATCAGTCATTTGTTATGCTCCGTGAAGTAAGTCATTGAACATATAATCCAAAATACCTGTAGTTCTAGTTGAAGTGTAGGGGCAGAGGGAACTGGAAAGGTTCCCAAATCCTCTGTTAAGTAAATGCTCTGGTATTCTGTAGCTGCGTCTCTGAAATCCACTAAAATTTATCACTGTCTTCTGAAGCAGAACTTTGTAAAATAAGAAAATTAAGGACGTTATGCATGCTGCTTACAAAGAATGTGTTGCAAGAGCTTCTTAGCTGTAAATATTTTGTTTTACTTATTATTTAACTCAAATTGCATCTTAATGAGAGTGAATTATTCCTTTCTTTACTTGACTTGGACTTCATGTTTTCTGTTTAGTTTTGTTTTTAAGATAAATGCTTGAAATATTTTACATATATTTTTAGAAGTGATATTGCTTGTGAAGTAATGCCTAAGACACGTTTTAAATCTATAGAACTGCATTATGTGGATGGACATAGACTTTGTCAGATGTGAAAGATTTCACAGACCAATAATGTAATATAATAGCTCAGATTTATCTTTTAATTATTTCTTGCCTTTTTATTCTACATTTTGCCATCTTTTTTTGGCATAAAGAATTAGTAAACTAAGCTAGCATGGTGGCAGAAAAATTCAGGGATTATGCATGTTAATTTTATTTTTGCTCCTTTTTGGGGTTGGGAGTGGTTACTGACACTGATTTAAAGATTTGTTTGCATATTTGAAACAACGAGTTAACTCCGGCTTAAATGATGCAGCATTCTGCATTGGAATCTGGGGGGGATATGTATATGCTCTACATCTCTGCTGTTCAACACTAAACAGATATTTTAAAAGGTTAGGTTTTCTGTCAAAGTCTCTGACGCTAACCTTGATTCACTTTAAGACATTTTATAGAAGTTTGCGTCAACTTCTTATTTAGGTTGATTTTCTTTCTTAAAAATCTATGTTGTCCTTGTGGCCCTTTTAAGATCCACTGTATTTATGTAGCTGTGTACATTTCTCTTAAGTGCAAAAAATCATTACAGTGGTAGCATCCGTTCAAAATCCTTCATCCTTTCCTAGAAGCAATACACGTGTCAGATTGTGAAGTAGTACAGAGTTAAATTTTAACTATCGGGTAAAAGTATTGTCTTTTTCTTTAAACCTGTGCTTAAATATTGAGTTCAGAACAACATCTGATTTTTGGGCAGTTGGGAGCTTGAAGGAAAACTCTTAATGATGCCATTAAATTCTCCTGATATTTGATAATGTACTGTACTGACTGCTCTTTGAGATGAGGTAGTTCTATTTTTCATTATACTGTTGGTCTTCTGGCCTGATGTTCTTACACAAATTACCTTTCTGTGCTGTCATTCCTGCAGTGATTTCTCTGTGTAAATAACTCTGTAGGAGTACACAATTTGCTTGAGAAACACTGTTAGAAACTTACTCAGACTTTTGTGTTGACTGGGTATTAAAATTTATGTGGATCTGAAATTGTTTGAGAGAAACAGCAACAAAACCACAAAAAAATGCAACAAAATGTGAATACAAAAAAAGGAAAGCTGCAGCAGTATATTAGTTTTCAGTTTTAAATATATTGTGGCAAGTGCCATTTGAAAGTGTAGATTTCAAGTGTACAGCCTAATATTTAATCCTGCCAGGAAGCCTTTTTGTTTAGTACCACTTTGCTGACTGCTGTATATCCAGCTCTCTAGAAGGCTGATGAAGCTGAAATTTGATTCTCATAGTCTTTGGATACATTGCAAAACAGGTGAGTGAAGTAGATGCTACTTACAACTCACCAGTGTCCTAAAGTTTGCAGCTTTACCATATTCTTCTGTGAGGAATGCTCTGGTTACCAGGATATCTTAAGGCTTACCTGAAACCACGAACAATAAATGCAAATAAAAGCATTTAGTAACATCATGTAAAATGATGTTCAGGGGGAAATATTGGTGGTAGGTAGATGGTTGGACTAGATGATTCTGGGGGTCTTTTCCAACTTTGGTGATTCAGTGATTCTAAGTTTTTCACGAAGAACGTGGTGAGGTGCTGGAACAGGATGCCCAGAGAAGCTGTGAATGCCCCATCTCTGGAGATATTCAAGGCCAGGTTGGATGGGGCTCGGAGCAGCCTGATGTGGTGGGTGGCGGACAGCCCATGGCAGGGGCTTGGAACAGGATGGCTTCGAGGTCCCTTTCAACCCAAGCCATTCTATATGATTCTATAAAATGTAAAGCAGTTGAAAAATTTATGAAAGGAGTAGGAAAAAGGCAAACTTAATATCACACAATACCAATATTGATACTATTAGTCAGCTAATTTACAGTCTTTGTGCTGAATTAGGTTTTTCTCCCAGTTCTTGTATTCCCTTGCTTCTTGATTATGTAAGTTATCTTCATGTTAGCTCAGCAAGGGATGATGAGTGCCAGAGCCAGTGCAAGAGAAAGCAAGAAAGAAAGAGAAACCTTTCTTGGTAGATAATACACTCATGCTACATCCTGATGAACAGGGAGTGGCCATTGGTGTTGACACCCACTGCAATGTAGTTTATGCCAGTTTTAGGAAGTCCTACAAGTGGTCCAGAAAAGCCTATTTTTTTCCTTCTTGGAACTAATTATTTCTTCCTTGTCCAAGATTCTGATGCTTCCCTTCTTCAAAATAAATATTATTTAAGTTTTCTGAAAAATGTGTGTCTTCTTTACACAAAGTATTATTGCAAGTAGTCGGGTAGCAATTTACATACTTTTCTTATACAAGGAGAGATTGAAGTTTATTTTCTCTCCCTCTTACTTAATGCTCATTTTTGTGTGTCTCAGGTTGGACTTCTGTTGACCAGCATGGTAACATACATGCTTTTTTTCACCTTTGCTTGTTTGTATAACTTATGCAACTAATTCATAGCTTTTGTTGGGGCAGGGTGGTGGGGGGGAGGATTTTCTTTAAATATGGACATCTGATGTTACAGTTTAAAAAACAGCATAGCTCATCCATTTTATTGGTCAGTGGCATGATAGCTCTCTGCAACGTTTTGCATCCAGATGTATTTCTTAGACTATCCTCAATAAGTTTGTTTCTCTACTAAACTGTTCATTTTCTAGATTGTTCAGTAATTTACCGAGTAATACTAATCTTACTGCTATTTTTGCTCTTTCATTTCTTGTATTTTATTTTTTCTTTAATTCATGTCCTCTTTCTGTCCTGTTCCACAACAATTAGTTTCAGGGTCTAGCTAAGTGAAATTGATGAAAATATTTGGACATGTGAATATTTAATATCCAGTTACTTATACACAAGTAGGATCATGTCTTCAAGATTTATAGACATTTGTCAATTTGATTGAAGCTGGCCAGTGGGTTAAATGTTTCAGAAGTGGGAGAGATAGACCTGGTGGAACATAACCTTTCCTTCCTGGACATAAAATGCAAATGTGAAAGTTTAATTTTCTTGGGAAATAAAGGTAAAATACTGCTTAACTTGGTAATGGCTTCTTGTCCACGTGAAATATACTGTAAGATAATCTCTTGGATTCGGAAGCATCAGAGGCCTCTGGAGCCTGTAGTCAAGTTATACCTTCCTCTTTGATTCTGTCATCCCTCGTTTTTGTATAAGGAATGTTTTTGTTTGTTTCTTTTTTTTTCTTCTCCAGCTTCCTGCCTGAGAGCTGGAATTCACTGTTCTGCTCTCTTCTGAACTGAGCTGCAATTGACCCTACTTTCACTGTAATTCAAGAACACCTTTTCACATTATCTTCTTTAAAAGTAATTCTAAAGATGTAATTAAAATCAAAAGTTCTTGGATACTAAAGTAAGAGGACTTTTACTTATAAGGTTTACAATCTAAATATTTCCTTTTCAAACAAAACATCCTTACTCTAACTCTCCTTTTGTGTTCAAGTTAGTATTTTCCCTTATGACATTAGTTCCTGATGCTTATAGCTTCCCTTCAACCTTAGCAATTGTGAAGTTTTTTTTTACTTTTTCAGTCTTTGTCAGCCAACTGACTCTCATCGCCTTACACCACATGGATAGTTATTTGCCAGGACAACTGTGTTGCCAAGGCAACTCCCCATTGCCAAGAGTTGTGCTCATTAAGACTTTATTTTGGCAGGCAATTATATTCCAGTGGCATAACACTGAAGTCAGTGACCTCTTATTGTTTATGTTCTGCTAACTGCAATCTGAAGTAACATAAAACTGACAGACAAGAAGGTAAGAATGTTAGTCAGAAAAAGTTTATCTATCTTCAACTATGAGTATAACTTTTTGTACAGACTTGAACATGCATAAGGGTTGTATGCTTCTGAGTACCAATTTTTCTGACCTTAAAAAGCACTCATTCATATTTATTTAAGTTCTCAGGTTTTCTCCTAGGAAGGATGTAACCTAAATGCTATTTGTAGAATTACAATAATGTGTATATACAATTGGTATTCTTGTTGATTATCAAGGTTTAGTTTATTAATTCCTATTTAATTTTAATTTTTACTGTGAGACAAGGCTCCCAATCTCCTCATGCAAGCAAATTAAGCAGATTCACAGTCTTGCTGTACATTCTCATCCCAAACTGATCTGCAGTTATATATATATCTTCATCTTCCCCCTGTACTGCTCTGTATGCTTTGCCTCAGCAAACAAGGTTATAATACAAACAAGCAACAAGAACAAAAACAACCACACTAAAACAAACAGGAACCAACCAACACCCCCCACAAAAAACCCCAATGAAAAAGGTTAACTTCTTCCCTCTATCAAATTGAAAAATCATCTTTATACTTTAGCCAGCCCATCAGATTTCCTAATAGTGATCTTAGCCGTATCATTTAATACATCTCATCTGCTTAGTCCTCTGCTTATTTTCACATTCTTTCTTTTCATTACAGAAAGAACCAGTCTTGGCATTGTCTCAGATTCTGTAGTACCTACAGAGAAAGTTAGGGACCATGAGGACTGAGTATTAGGTTGCCTGTATAGTGACATTTATTTGAACTCTGAGGAATAAGCAATAGTATTAGCAATTATAAAACTTAAAGTTAATGCCTGTAGTAGGTGCTTAAATATGACTGCAGGAAAACTGATCATCTGCCATGCCTTTGGATGGGTTTGCATATTAGTCGTGAATATATGGACATTAAAAGTCTGTTGGACCTGAAATTCCAAGATCTCTACTTTCTGGTCTTCTAACCTGTGAACTTACTGTTAATAGAATCATAGAATCATGGAATGGCCTGGGTTGAAAAGGACCACAATGATCATCTGGTTTCAACCCCCCTGCTGTGTACAGGGTCACCAACCACCAGACCAAGCTGCCCAGAGCCACATCCAGCCTGGCCTTGAATGCCTCCAGGGATGGGGCATCCACAACC
>JAOWBP010000001.1:8762103-8783112 GCA_028571105.1 Tragopan temminckii
AACCATTTCTTCAGCCTGCCAAGGTCCATCTCAACAGCAGCTCTGTACCACCATCCTAGTATTAAATAAAGGTGCTGCACAGTACTGGCCTCACAATTGTTTCCTGAGGCACACCATTAGCAATTAGCTATCTGTTGGACACAGCACTCAAAACCTTTCCACATAGCCTAACCAGTTTTCCACCTATCTGCTAATGTAGTATACACCTCACTGATTTAATTTTAAGAATACTACAGAAAACACTATCAAAGGACTTGCTAAAATTAAGGTATTTAAAACCCACTGTTTCTCATCCACAGGCAAAGGAGGCATTTCCCCTATCTTTCGTCAGTGGGTCTGCTGCACTACTAAGCACTAGGTCCACATTTCCTTTCACCTTTTATGATCGACATCCATAAATAATTGCTTTTACGACATAATGCTCTTCATATCCCTCACTCATTTCAACTCTACCCACACTCTGGCTTTTCCAGTGGCATCCCCAGATGTTGAGCCAATGTGTCTGTGCTCCTCTGAGGTAACTCATTCCACCTCTGCCTTCTGTTTACTTCTCAGTTACATTTTGGTTTTGGCCAAGAAAGATCTTGGATTATCACACTGCTCTTTTTTTCTGTTTACTCAAGTTTCTGCATATCAGAATGGTTTGTTCATGTACTACATACATCCTTAAAAACCAATGAACTCTCCTAGACCTCTCTGTCCTCCAATGTTGCATGGGATCTTGCCAAGATTCCTGAATAAACCAACATCTGTTCTTCTGAAATTCAGGGCTGTAATTCTACACTTTGTCTTGCTTGTTTCTCTGGGGATTTTAACCTTTGTAATCTCACAGTCACTGCTGCCAAGACTACCATCAACCGCCACATCCCCATCTTCATTTCCTCCAGCTGTCTAAAGGCATAGAATGGTTTGGGTCAGAAGGGACTTTAAAGTCCATCCATTTCCAAACCGCCTGCTGTAGGCGAGGTTGTCATCCACTAGATAAGACTGCCTCAAGTCCAAAGAGTTCATATGCCTACAGTACTCACGTAGGCAATCTCACCCTTTCTATGCAGTCTCAAGGAGACACTAGCTCTGCAATCATGCATGGAGTTAACTTCTCATTTCACACAACATTCTGCATGTGTTTGTGCTGAAGTACTTGAAATAGACACCCAGTCAGGTTGATATGACATGGGGGAAGCTCCCACTCTCCAATGTAGTTTCTATACACTTTCTCAGTACCTATTACGGCCTTTTCTTCTCTCAAGTTATAGAAAACCTCAGCATACCTATAATCTGACCTTCCTTACAAGGCTAGCCATTCTGTTTGCAGAGGTTGCTTCAACTTGACAGACGGGTGCCACTCCTCCACAAAATTTATGTTTTATAAAGAATGTTCTTTAGTCATAAAAAAACATCAGTCAGGTTTGCAGGTGGTTTCCTCTGTCTCCTGCAGGAAGCAGTCTTCAGTGACTATCACCCACTTCATTCATTCCTTGCATTGAAGGATTTGGGCTCCTGCCTCTGGAAAGATATTTTCAATCTACTGTTAATCTTCTCAGTTGCTAGATAGCTTGCTCACCTCTATACTCTGATGGCAATTCAGTGTTTTACCAAAACAGGTGAAGCCACTGTTGCCCATAAATCAAGGTTCAGGGAGACACATCAGGCACTCTTCCATACTGAGATCTGGATGACAGTTTTCTCCATCTGGACCCCTAGCATCAAGGCACCTGATGTGTCAAAACTGTAGCTCTAGCTAGTTTCTGGAGACCAGGTACTGTATTCCATGTAGTTCCACAGTTTCTGACTCCTCTGTACCCTGCCGTGCTGTTAGCTGCTGTGAAAATTGCTAGATCTCTGTTAGCTGCAATCATATATCAAGAATAATAACACATAAATAATAACACATAACTTGAAGCAAGAGAAAGCAAAGAGAAAGGAAGATAAGTGAGAAGATTTAGTTAGGTCCCCTGACTGAATAAACAAGTGAAGAATATCACACTAAATTTACAGACGGTAATATTCTACAAAAAAAAAGACTAAATAGATAGCAGTTCATTAAATGACCTATCCTCACAACAAGCTGTTGTCATGAGACTGAAACAATTTATAAAATTATTAGTTTGAATTACAATGTGAACATTTGAGAATTTCTGAGTAATTATTCCCATTTTCAGAAGCTATGAGACATCCAGAGTTGGCATTTATTAGCAGTAACAAAATATAGTGCCCTCAGTATCTTTTTAACAGCATACTCTGCTGTTAAGCTTTGTTTAATCTAAAACTGGGAGTGGGAGGACACTAACAAAAAATTACTTTTTTTTTTTAACTAACCTGAAAAAATATGGTATTCCCTTTAATGAGTAAACAAAATTTTTTTTTTTTTTAAAAAAGCACATCTCTTCAGAGCAAGTGTTTTGATATTAAATAGCAACATTGCCATAACCTCAATTTACATACAGACATTTTCAAACAGTATCCAGAGATAAACAGTAGCCTACCCTGTTCTGCAGCTATCTTTATCTCGTGGAGATCCCAGTGTGTGTTTTGCTGGTTGAAAAGAAATTGTTCCTTCATAGTAATGATGAGAAAGAAAAGTCTTGAAGCCTACATAAAAGAGGTATTAAGCAGCATTAAGCCTTTACAAAGCCACATTGGAAACACCTCTGCTTACATCCTTTGATTGTTGTTCTCCTTCCTTCTCTAAGGACCACAAAAAATAGCTTTTCTCCCCAAGCTCACAGCTTTTTGTGTTCTGATGTCTTAGACTGGAAAAGGACATATTCTCCTCTCCCCCACAAAGACTTTAATGTTTCCATGCGGGGCTCTTACTTTGACTGATGTCTTTAGAAGACAACAGAAAATTTTAGTCATATCGTAAATCAAAAAAGGCAAAAAATACTTTCCAGTAGCAAAAGATTTGCCCAAATATTAGTTACCTGGGCTAGATCACTCAGCTCTGTCCATAAAACTGAAAGATATAAGCAATTCATGAGCTGAATATCCAGAACAGAAGAGAGTCTCTTTCCAACTAAGAAAGTCAAAATGATTAACACCAAAAAGATATTAATTTTGGGCAGCAATCACTAGGTGAGACTTATAAACTCATTTCTATGAATGATACAGAACAGTGCTAAAGTGCTAGCAATTTTACTACTAAAAAAGATAATCAAATTTTAGTTAGGGTTGCTTTCAACATCATTCATGACAGTCCAAAATTTTTTGTTTCTTTATAACATCATAAAATATGAAAGTATTATTTACAAGTTAATCTGCTAACTGTGCTATTTTGTCAAATTCAGTACTTTAATAAGCAAACTCTCAATGTTATTCCTCAAGTTACACAGTTTTACAGAACACAGTATTGTAGAACAGCTTGGGCTGCAAGGAGCCTTAAAGATCATTTAGTTCCAACCCCCTGCCATGGCAAGGACACCTCCCACCACACCAGGTTGCCTGGAAGCCCATCCAACCTGGCCTTGAATGCCACAAGAGATGCAGTATCCACAACTTCTTCGGGCAACTTGTTTCAGTGCCTAAACATCCTCTGAGTCAAAAATTTTCTCCTGATATATAATCTAAATCTCTCCTCTTTTACTTTAAAACCATTCCTCCTTCTCCTATCATTAAGAGACCACGCAAAAAGTTGGCCTCCATCTTGTTTATAAACTCCTTTTAAGCACTGGAAAGCCCCACTGAGGACTTGTCTCCCTGGACCCTTCTCTCCTGCAGCACAAAGAAGCTCAAATCCCTTGGGCTTTCTTCGTGGAAAGGTGTTCCAGTTCTCTGAGCATTCTTGTGGCCCTCCTCTGTGCCTGCTCCAACAGCTCTGCATCTAGAGTCCCAGGTCTGGATGCAGCACTCCAGGCGGGGCCTCACAGAGAAAAAGCAGAAGGGGACAATCACCTTCCTCACCCTGCTGGCCACTCCTCTTTCAATGCAGCCCAGAATACAGTTGGCCTTCTGAGATAACAAGATTCAATGTAATTGGCATCGTAAGAAATTTAAAATCAAGTTCCTTACATTTATAAGGACAGAGAAGCTTGACTCAGGGAAGGAGTATCAAGTGCTCCAATATGCTTACATAAGAACATCATAATTATTCAAGTTACCTGAATAGTCGTATCTCATCGGACCCATCCACCGTTTCTTTTCACTGTCTTTCAAAACATCTCCATAAAAACCGTAACCCAACAATGATACAGCATACTTCAAAAATGTGTTGTTATGATGCACAGATGAGACATCTAAAGGCTGACAGTCACCTACAAAAGTAAGTGCAAGGTTCTATTACGGCTTCTTTTGTTTCAAGATGCAAATGTGGTAATAGCTTTAATGTTACAGACTTCTAAAATAAAAAATATGTAACCTCTATTTATACACATCGTATACACTTTTTTTTTTTTTTAATGCTTGCACAAGGAGAAAACATTTTTGGAGGACTGATTTCTTTCAGTATTTAAGTTTATTTAAGTTTAGTACTAAGCGAAAAGAATGGCCAGTATCCTAGAAATATATAAAGAAGACTTTACACTCATGCTATGTAGGAGTGGGAGGGTATGTCATACAAGAGGTCAAAGCAGCATCTGTACATCTACTGAATACTAGATCCTGTATTTCATAGTAACAAGAGGACTCTGATGTCCGTGTAGTGGAAGCTTTGGGAGTGGTTTGATGTGGTTTTCTTTTGCCTTGTATTTTACTTATTTTAAAAAGTCTGACAATATGCTGTTTAACTTTATGCCCATTGTCTCTCATCCTTTCAGCACAGATCACTGTGAAGTCCTTACCACATAATTGAGAAACACACATAGAAATTTAAATATCTATATTTACATGCCCATTTAATAGCCCAGTTAAAATATTGTGATATACTAAGTACATACTGGAAACAGCTCTTTAATCCTCAAGTGGTGCTAAACTCCAGATGTGCTGAACAGTTTTAACCATAAGTAAGCAGAGAAGCACATGTGTAAGTCTTTGCAACAACAGCTCCTAAAATTGCAACTATTATGCAATCAGTAAGCAGGTGAAGTAACAATCACCTGGAAATCCCATCCTTACACTTATACAACACGGATATAACTATCTTGTACAATTTTTCAAACGAAGTATAAAGAACTACATGACTACGATTCTTCAGTATGTGGAAGACAGGACTGGCATCACTAGTCACAGTACAGTGAATGCACAAGCTATCTCCACCTGCTTTAATCCCAACACAATTCAGGGACTCTATTACTTGAGGACTTTGAGAGTGGCAGTGTCAATATCTTCACTTACTGATGGTAACGTATTCAAACAAGCATTTACAGACGAATAGTTGTCTTCCTCCCTACCTTCTTCTCAAATATATGATTTTCAGATTACAAAGTGGTAATTATAAGCTAATTCCAGTCAAACAGAAGTCATGCTTGTAACCTGGCATGAAAGTATTAAATTGCACAAGATTACTTACAAAAATAATGTTTTCTAAAATGTACACGCTACTCATGATAGCTTTCTTTAAGAGAGATTTATCATCCAATAATTTACACTGCTTATTCTATTTTTCTGCTATTTTAATATCATGCCAGAGAGCATGATAATATTTTCATAGCAAACAGTGAACTGTGACCACTAACCTATAATAATATGAAGAGCTGATGTTACTGGATCAGAAATGCCAACAGTTGAATAGCATACACAATCTGTTGAGCCTGAAAAATGAAGAACAAGAGATTACTTTACACCTTTTCAAAGCAAGCACTATTGGTACTGTCCTTCAAATAAAAGCTTTATGTTATTGCAGGCTGCCCGTTTGTATTTTATGGAACAAAGTAAATACACGGATACAAAAATTATTATTTATATTGGAACAGTAACTTCCTTCCTGCAGAAAACAGAACCTATTTGCTCTTGTACAAAGGCCCTCCAGTATGTATGAAATTAATGCATAGCAGTTAGTGAAGGAAAATCAGAAGATTAAGGATGTTGTTACAGCTTTTGCATTAGTTATGGAACGGGGTGAAGGAAGGTGTATGCTAATCTCAAGAAGAGATACCAGTCTCCCACTTTCTGGGGGGAGTGCTCTAAGTCCCAGGCTCTCAACATCCCCTCCTTCCTCCAGTGCATCTTAAAAACAAACTCTTGTGTTGTTTGATTATTTGAAAGTTAGTATTTGCTTTCGGGAGTTGATTTACTGATAGGAGAGCAAACTAGACAGAAATATGCCGTTACAATCTTCAGCAAAATATCTAAAAGCATAAAAATATAAGATTTAGGTTTCACCTGCATTCTATTTTTTCTAACTACTTCGGGCCACTCCTCACTCAGTATGCCCACTCAGTATTATTAGCTGCCATTTAGAGCAAGACAATACTCTCTCAAGCCCTTTAAGAGCTACCTAAGAGCCTACTGGAGAGTTCCGAATTCTATTCTGCAGCAAGCACTTGGAAGTCAGTGTCAGATGTACCAATGCATATAATTTGTTACAGCACCTGACTCCAGATCTATCTTGTAGTTTCTCTATTGTCTTTCCTCAAAAGCAATTCCCTGAAAGGGAAGGCTGGCAACATGAAAACAAAAACTTACTTTGTTTACAGATCTAATCTTAGATTTGCTACTGATTTACAACCAGATAGAAAGCACTTGATTTTTAAATTGAAGTAAAATAGAAAATTAGAAATGGAAGAATGACCAATCACTGTTTTAAAATTCACTTATGGTTCTTTCTCACTTTGAAAACAATGAGAACATGTACCATTATGAACGGGAACACCAAAAAAAATCCTTCTGCCTCTGATTCATTTCTCAGTTAACGGACATCATTTCCCCTATCACTTAAGTGGACAGAAGAAGCTTCTATCACACAAACATTAGACAGAAGGCAGCCACTGCGAGCAAGGAGCAGCTCCAGGAGCCAGTTAAAAAAAAACAGAGCTGCAGAACAAAAGAAACACTGTAATTAAGATCTCCTTCCTCGAAGATGGAGGTTTGCGATGCTGCAAGCGTACCATTGCAAGCATATGTAGTTGAAGAGGAAACAACTCCAATTTCTTTCAATATCACATTAGACAAGGTACACAAAAAATGTTACTTGCACCTCATATTGTCATCTATACTCATTAATTCCAGTTAGACAAAAAATAAAACTCTCATTACTTTTAAAAAGATACAAACATACGAAAGAAACAGCCACAAGAAGAAATGACCAATTCTTATTCTGCTAAATGTACAAGCCTAGTACTTTGAATCATAGAATTGCTCAGGTTGGAAAAGACCTTCAAGATCATCAAGTCCAATCACAACCTAGCCATACTTATCCAGCCTTTCAACCTTCTTCAAGCTGTATTCTGCTATGAGGATTACCCTAAAGACCCATTCAGCACATCGCACCATTTGAAGGGCCCTAGAAAATAAGACATCTGCAAAATATTGCCAATTACAACACAAGATTGACAAGCTCCTCTGACTGTAGTGATTAGGGACCCCCTGATTGTAACATGAATTTAGGCATCCACCAAACATGCAGTCAAGCACAATAATCAAAATCTGAGAATCGATTTCACTTTGAAACTTCTCCTAAGGAGATTAACCCTGTTACCTAAACAACAGCAGCCACCAACGTTGAAGCGCTACAGATGACTGCTTGGCTTCCAGCTGCTCCTGTAGTACACTAGACATAGGGGACTAGCACATTTCAAAGGGCACCACGCCACGTAGATAAACAGCTGAATCCCAGACTAAATATCTAAAGTCTCTCAGCTAAAGGAAGTTCTCATCCCAAACATTTTAATATGAAGGACCTACTGAGAACAGTGTGCAGAGGGCAGAACAACTCTTCGGCCTTAGCTTAGCTGGTCCACGACAAAGTGGGTCTAATTGCTTTGAATCTTTACCACATATCAGGTATGTCTCATTAATCCATTTTCCCCAGAGGATTTATTAGGAGGGTTTATATACCCGCACAACTGCTATATAGGCAAATTCTTCTATGTTCTATCCCTCTACAAATTTAAAACATTTAACACATTAATGATATAAAAATCAAGTTAACTTTTAGTTAACTGTAAGGAGAAGTGATTAATATATATTTATTTAGATAAGACAGCTTGTAACTCATACTCCCCATAAAACATTTTTGGTAAAGCCAAGAAAGTAAGGGTCTGCATTACAGAACAGAACTGAGGTACAGTTAAATAACCAGATTTGTAAACAGACAGCCCCTTTCCACTATATGTGCATGAAAATATCGCTGAAGAGTTGTGAGTAGACAAATTGGCCAGACAGGTGAATTACAGAATGGCTTGGGTTGAAAGGGACCTCAAGGATCATCAGGCTCCACCCCTCCCTGCCACAGGCAGGGCTGCCAACCTCCACATTTAATACTAGACCAGACTGCCCAGGGCCCCATCCAACCTGGCCTTGAACACCTCCACGGATGGACGGGGCACCCACAACCTCTCTGGGCAGCCTGTTCCAGCACCTCACCATTCTCATAGTAAAGAACTTCCCCCTGACATCCAACATAAATCTTTCGTCCTTCAAGGTGCTCAGACACCACTTAACAAGCTTTAGATCAGTCACAGAACTATCACAGTGATAAGTAAAAACATGGCATTCTTACTTGCTGTATGGAAGAATTCGTGCCATAAGATAAAAATCAACAATTAACAGATGGAATAAATGAGAAAAAAGCAAAGTGATCAAACTAAACTTTTGAAAAATGATCAAGACTACTAACTTACCACTAATTTTCTCAAAACGAAACACACACTACTGGGGCTATGACTGTTCATTTTTGCACTTTCATTGACAGAAATGTGAACGAATCCCAAAGAACTAGAAGACTGTGACTACAGTACTAAACTAGGCAGATGACAGAAGCAACAGTCAGATGTTGACCCTAGGGTAAGGAATGAATTTAGTAACAAAATAGAAACACTCATTGCTTCATGCAAGATGACCACACAAACTGGTCATGAGGAAGGCACTTATACAGCACTTGCAGGATTGTCAAAGAAAAATTAGCACGGTAACAGTATTTTCCACTGCAGTAACAGCTTTAGTGTGGTTCCTGTAAATTTTTCTTAAGTCAGCCTAATAATAAAATCTTAAGTGAATCACTTTAATGACAGAGTAGCTGTGTATTCCTGGTTGAGTGGCTTGGTGTTTTGAAATACCTAGAAGGTGACTTTTCTGGGAAGTGATTTTCAAACGACAAGGACCTGACATGTTCAAAAGTAAGCAGACAAAGTTACTGTTGTTGGGAGACATAAATGATCTGGGCATCAAAAACCAAGAAACCGATTTCTCATCTCTGGAATAACAGGCTGGCTTCAACAGAAACACCTCCGGAGGATCTGGGACTTTTTTTTGTCTGTATGTTTTATTTTTGGTAGATAATCACTTCAGCAGAGGTTAAGTACCACAGCATAACAAAGATAACAATAATGGCAAATTTAAAAGATGAAATTTATCTCATCTGACTTGTCCTCACAACAGTCCCAGCATGTTCAGTGCAGTATTTAGCTCTGTCATTTTCACAGGTATAACTGATTTAGAATTATAAAGGTGTAACATAAAACACTGGACTTCAGCTTCCAAATTAAATGTATTCAACCTTGAAATGAGATGCTAACTAAACTGCAAAGATCATTAAATATTACAAACATTATAACAGGGAAGGCTGTGGATACACTGGAATCTTTAAAAAAATTTTTACAGCCCAGAGGACAGTAGTATAGGGATCCAGTCACACTCCATGATTTCATTTCTATCTCCTTTAGAAACTTGTGAATGAATTCCCCACCATTTTTCATGCAAGAAGCCTTTTTAGCACTTTTTAGCATTACTTTGCACAGTTACACACCAATATGCTGATTACATTCAGCACATATGCTTTAATCCTACACATTAGGTCATACCCTTGACTGAAGGGAAAACAAGAAGAAACTGGATAAGCTAGAAGCCTCAATTATGACAGCAATTAACACTCTGTTTCTGCATGTTATACAATCCTCCCCAGCACGTGGAAGATTCTTCCTCTGTTCCCAGGGTGGGCCATCAGCTTCCGTAAGGAGTGAAACCACATTAATATTATGCTGTAGCACAGAGTGCAGCAAGATTTTTTTTACCTGCTGAGATCACAAAGGCATTTAATCTGATCTCTTTTACTATAGGAGCTTCCAACAGCAGTTGATGGCTTTGTCTCCTTCTTCTATGCCAGGTTTAGTTAAAAAAAAAAAAAAAAGAATTACTCTGGCTTACTCTAGAATGTATAATTTTAATAGTAAAACATCTGGACAAAACCTCAGTGTCACATTTAAAATATAAAAGGTTCTCTCTGGTTTTAAGTTTTATGTAGGCATACTATCAATCACTCTGGATATACTGAAAAACCACAACTGAATTTGATTTAAGGCTAGCTGGTACTAGCATGAAATAGTAAGTAAAGAAAAGTTTCTGTAGCTGCACTGCCTTTTAGTTACTACACTACAGTGTGGAACTGTCTGGTTGCTACAGCTTCTGAGTACTTTCAATAGGAAATACAGTCAACTGGCAGATTTAAAAAATGGCTGCAACTAATACAGAAATATTGAAATTTAAAAAGATATTTGAATAGAAGCCTATATTCATGTAAACTAAAATACAAGTTATTTCATAAAAATATGCAAGAAATCATAAAACAACTTTATTTTTCTTAAACAAAAGACACATAAAGGAATCAGGACGGTCTACTGCCAGCTACACTAGAAGGGCCAAGCAAAGGCTTTCTTCAGAAAGAAATGCCTTACAAGAACTACTAAATTTTAAGAAGATAACAGAGAATGGGATTCTGCCTATGAAATAAAGCTAATTCCTCAAAAAAAGACCAGAGATTTTGCATTAGAACACTTTAACATTTGTTGCATTTGTAGTTTCAAACCCTCAATTGCCAGTCTCTGAGCAAAGATCAAGTCTGCTGAATTGAGTGCTAGTTTCAATACAGTCTCTACACAACAAAAGCACAGCAATATGCCATGTTAATACAGCAAAACCACTGAGATGCTGTCACCTTACCCTAGGCTCCTGTCAACACTGAATAAACTACACAAAATAAACTAGACTTTAGAACTTAATCTCTGGGTAACGTTCGCCTTCAATATCCACTGACATGTTCTTAAGGTTTTAAGAAAACGTTGGTTGTAATGAACTGAAAAAGCACTATCGATGAAGCTTTCCTCTATTTATGACTTGCACTGCATTACTCCTTTTCACTTTTTATTTTAGGACTGTCAGTTTAGCTAGAAAAACAAAACAAAACCAAAACCCAAAGAAATACCACTACTTCTTTTTAAGGATTTCATTTATCTGGGAATAAACTCTACTTCCTTTGGGAACCAGGGGATCTGCTGGAGTCAATACATGCTCAGAGCTCCATCACATCAAGTAAAGCACACTGCCTGCCAGCAGTCACATAAGCAGCACCAAAGACAGCTTCACTAGAAGTTTCAGCAGAAGCTGGAAAAAAAAAATGCTGCCTTCCCAAGCACACTGCAATGCACAGCCCTGGTTATTTCATACACAATTTCAGGTCTCTACAATAGCTATGTATGTTAAGAAAGGGTAAAGATTTGTTCAATGAATTTGATAAAGAGACCAAATTCATATTCCTATAACAATCTTCTTGTATTTTCATTAACAAAGCATTTTGAATACTGCACAAGATACAAACAGATCAAGACATGAATTATTTTCAGCGCTTCTAAAATCCAAAAAACTAATTAACAGAACTTCAAGTTTCCTTATACACCACTGTAAAGAATAATGACTTGAAAATGTTTGAGCCTCAGCTCATTACGTGGCTGTACCTCCTGTTAGTTTGGGAATGCATGTAGTATGCATTCGCAACAATACTCACAAAAGCACTAAAGCACATCAGAGAAGAAAATAACTTGATACATGTTAGCAATACTAAAGCTTCAGTGAAGCTCATACTTCTTGGTTGCAACTGGAAAAAAACACATGAAGAAACTGTTGAAAAAGCAAGGTTAATCTTTCAGTTTTATGATGCTTCTAGTTCATTTCCTTTTCCTATGAGCAAAGAAATAGCTTTCAATGATAATATTCTTTTTTTCTAAATGTCTACTTATTGTCAATAATATCACCAAGAGCCAAATTTTTCTGAAACCAAATCATGTAAGCAAAAATTCTTTTCTAATAAGCAAAACTAAGTAAGGGAGATGAAGGGTGGAGCACTTCACATTCTACTGTTTTAATTTACATCTGATTTTAATACTAAGGTTCACCAAATAAGATCAGAGTATGCCTATACATAGTAAGTCCCACACAGAACTTTTAACGTGTTAGCTAGCAGGAATGAAAAAATATAAAGCGATATTCACATTACAACCTGCAGGTAACTAATCCTTATTGTACTCATAATATAAGTTAACCTTCTTTCAAGCAACAATTCAGACATTTAGGTTTAGATGCATTCTTCACAAAGATACAAGGCACATAAAAAAGTCACCTAATGCTTGAGGGTACAAATATTCTATTTCACCTGATGTATTTTTATTGCTGATTATATTTTCTCATAAAGTCCGTGTTTCACTTCTAGTCAGATGCTTGTAATATTTATTTCACATCTCAGTTCTTTAATTCAAATCTCAAGTGTCTGGCAAGGAAAAGAGAACAGCATACCAATGGCACTGAAAAGTGCACTTGTCTTTTCATACAGTCCTGAAATTGCAGATGCCACTGAACAGCTGCAAGAATTAATACAATTTTGGGTGGCACTGTCATGCATGTATCCTTTTGAAGGTATCCTGCAAACTGGAGGAGTGAGATAATGTGCGGGCCACTCCATTTAACAGCAAGATTGATCCAAAGAGTTACTGTGATCAATGAAGAAGTTATCATCAAAAAGAAGTGAATAATGAGAGTTTTCACAAATGCCTTTCAACAATAGTCGTCAGGATTGCCTGAAAATGCGGTTGAACTGCGAAGTTACAGCATCTTGTACCTCTAAAAAAGTAGCCAGGGCAGAAAGTGCAATTGTCTGGAACCTGGGGAATGTTTGTTCCTCAGCAACAGTTGCTGAATGCTTTCTGTGGTAACAACCAAGGTGGTAAAAAAGCAAACAACACAATACAACAAAACAGAATCAAACTGCTGTCAGAACACCACGCGGCTCTCACTGCAATTCTAACTAACCTTGTGGAGCACGTGCAACTCAAAAACTATTTTTCTCCAGGTAAATCTCTGTTCAATAAAGTTCACTCATTAATGTGTTCAGATGAGCGAAAGCATTACTATCACATCTTAACTTGTATTAACATAAAATAAGACAAATTAAAATAGCAAGGAAGAAACAATAAATTTCTCTAGAACTACCCATTTAAGACCTCATTTTGGTGTTTTTATGTAATACCATTGCTCGTTCCTCATTTCTCATAATTTTGAGAAATTATGAATAAGAAAAAATTCCAGGTAGAAATCAAAGAAGTAATCTGAAAGTTAACCCTTTCTTACCAGCAGGAATTATGCCAATCCTTATATTGCACTGGACTAACGGTGCTTTGGGATTATTTTGGTCTATGCCAGAGTCCTTCTGCATTCTTCCAATGAGACCATGCATCACTTCACTGAACATGCCGTCCCCACCAACACAAACAACACTGCCAGGAAACACAAATTAGAATGCACACTAACAGTCAATAAACAACACGGCAAATGTTCTACTTAGGGCATGCAATGCACATCAAAATTGTTGTCTTCTCCTCATCCACTTCTACAGACTATAATAGTCCACAGTCAACTTGGCATTAAACAAAACGCAGAAAAAAAAAATTCAAGCTACACATCTACAAATGCACCTGGACAGTTCTGTAATGTTTGAAAAATGTTGAAATGCAACCTAAAAAACCCCCTCTATCCCCTATTGCTGTATGCTGACAGACAGGTATCAGTGGAAAATAATAATACAAAGAAAACACTGAACAAGAGTGTACATATAGCTTCCGAAGTAAGCAAAATGGCAATTAGGTTTTTACAAAAAAAGGAAAAGGTAAGTTAGTATTTACAAATTACAAAAAGGGAAAGGCAAGTTAGTATTTGTAGATGCAGACAGAAGTGATTTAACACTGCACATCTAATAGGGGCACACATTACACGAAGGTCAGAAACAGAAAAGCACATGCTTGCATGCTCTTTTGACCATGCTGCTAGCTCAGACAGACAGAAGTCACGTATATCTAAATGACCACTCATATCAATGCAGAGCTCTAAATGTCACTAGAAGCAAAACTTTGGTTTACAAAATTAATTCAAGTCAGAGATGGCACAGCAGCTACACAGATCCTCAATCTGCTATAGCTCACCAGAGTTTACACCCGAGCAAATACTAGGAAGTAAAAAACTATTTTACAGCAGTATATATTTCATGCACATTTACAAAATGTCCACTCTGGTTAAAGAATGTTTATGATTTTGGAGTTGCAGAGACTGCAGTTCAAATACACTTTGAATGGAGAGGAGACAAATCAAAACTTATGCATATATGATTCGGAACATTTTCTGTTTTCCACAGCAATTATTTCCAATGCAAAAACTAACACTTACTCTTCCACAGTCAGCAATAGGTACTGCAGAGTGAGCACATATCCCACTGGACAAGTTAGCTAATATACATTTAAGAACTGACGATTTACATTTACTTATTACTGTCTTTTCAGCATAAGGGAATCCTGAGAAATCAGTCATTTTTTATTTCATGAATGAAGAAGATAGTCTTATAAATATACTGTCTAACTCTAAGTCAAGACCTAAGAGACTGAGAGAAGGGAGAAAAGGGTTTTTGTTTTTCATTTTCATAATAAATTCATCTTCTCAAAGCTTAGCTAGTTTACTTCTCAGCTTCAGAAACCCATCTCATCTTTCTGAGTAGCCTCTAAGAGGAAGCAGGCAAAAGTTTCCACATCAGTTTAAGGTCTGTGCTGTGCTAGGAGCACTCTTTATGTAACACATAGTATGGGCAGGCTCAGTGATGATAGAATAATATGAACTTGTATTTCTACTGAGGGTAAATATTGACAGTTGAAAAAAATAAATCACATACACAAAATTAGCAAATTAGATCAAACTCATTGCAAACATCAGATCATCAATGTGTGAGACACATGTATGAAAGTACCCAATGGAGTACTACTCTAAGAGAGACCTTCCTGGTGTGCTTCTTCCATTTTGGATTTATTTTTCTAATGGAATACCATTTCACTTGTTAAGATGATATCAGTAAACTATAAGGACTGATCTAAAATTAATGTTTCCTACTTTGTTGTGCTGGTCCATGACCTCAGAGGCGAATGTTGATGGTACGGCAATAGGGTTTGAATCTTCCCCCCAATATTCCATTATGTTTTGCTGCTGTGCAACAAATGGCAGCAGAGGAGCAGTCTCACAGAATGGCGTCTGACACAGAAGTGCGTGTGAAGCAAAGGTGTGTCACTGAATTCCTCTGTGTGGCAAAAAATGACACCCACTGACATTCATCTATGCTTGCTGAATATTTGTGGAGAACAAACAGTGGATGTTGGCTCAGTGAGTGGAGTGATACGTTTCAGTAGTGGTGACAGCAGTGAAAAACAAGCCACACTAGGCACAGCCCTGAAGCTTTTTTTTTTTTTTTCTTGCATGCAGGCATTAATGCTGAAAACATAGATAACGATGGTGACCATGTTGAAAAACAGTGTTTTGTAGCTGTTGTAGTTTCCATGGAAAGAAATAGGAGGCATTACTTTCAGAGCGACTCACGTAGAGATGCTAAAGAACATGAGTAGCAAACCCATGAGACAAATGAGTTTTAAATGATCTATGGTCCCTTCCAACCTCAACCTCTCTGAATTAACTCAAAAACTAGAAAAAAATGAAACAATTTTACATAGGCTTGTTCCACTATCATCCTTGCCCGTATCAGGTTTATTCCACACACAGTCATCATTTGCACAGTATTACAGCATGTAATACAGTTATGTTCTACATAACAGTGTACAAGAACCTCTACTGTGTTAATGCATGAATGGTACTTTAAGTAACCATCTCCAAAGGGAAGCCATACTACCACTGAGCTATTAGAATAGTACACTCACCGCAGGAAATCTGTATTAGGAGAAATGTGAAGAACAAACAGAAAACACATATAAAAGGTTTAAACAATATGCCTCAAGCACAGATACTCAGAAGGCAAGGAAGCAATTATCATTAGGAATCTTTATCTAGTTCCAAAAAATTCAAGCACATCTTTCCTAAATAGAGAATTTGGAAGAGATTGAATAAAGAATCTTATCACTCAGTGAAGGAAGAATCACTTAACAGAAGTGATCTGCGAGGACAGGTGAATAACCATTGGATGTAGGAATCCAAAAAGGCTTTTCTTGTATGTGAGAAGAATCAACTGAACTTGAAGATAAACACACATTTACATGATTATTTTTTTATTTTATTTTATTTTTGATTTTTCAGTTAACCACATGATCTGCTGTTTAAAAGGTAGTAAAAGGTAGCATGAGTAGAAGAATTGCTTCCTAACGTCATTATTCACCTCAGAAATATACTTGTACATAATGATCAAAAGCCAGGCTTAGAATACAGCCTGGCGGTTCCCAGGCTGCCACTGAGGCCTAGTCTGGGAATGGAAGAGACAAGGGATTGTAAAAACATGCGCTACTTTGGGCAATTTTTTACCTCAATCACATGAAAGAAAGTAAAAGCAATCCCCACCAAAACAAAATTTAAACTGGAATGATCAAAGAGAGATTCAGAAATCCTTGAAGTATACACTAGGCACTGTTTGAATATGTGAAAAATGTTTCAAGTACCACTACAATCAGTGACATTCGCTGTAAAAGTAAGTTGCCAGGAGGAGATTCTATCACATTTTAGAAGTCAACTTTGGAACAGGCAAGGCTCATCCTCCTTTTAATTTTGCTATATAGCCCAAGATGGTAGAACCGCCTCTGTCTGGAACTAAACACCTCAACATCTTACTCTTAAGCTTCAGATTACTGTTCTTATTCCTAAACTTCTTAGAACATGCAACTATTGCAGTTCAGTACAGATATGCCGCATGGTAAGATTCAGTAGTTTTTCCTTGTTTGTTTTTAACTTAGAGAGTTAACAGTCTTTTTAGAGAGGCAAGGATTCTCTCTGCTCATCTTCACACTTGATATTACAACATCACTTATAGCCTTCCTCCTTTCCTAAGAAGTCCCAAAATTTGTTTAATAATTTGTTTTCCTGTACTTCCTAAAAAATATTCACCTTTACTTTCCTGACGAAATGGTAAATGGGCTTAATGAGAACATAAACATGCACAGCTAGCAACAACACATATAGTTTACATCAATAGTAATTTACATCAGTATGAAGTGTTAGAACTTTCATGCTGAACTATTAAATACTTTGCTAGACTAAATCTATAAAGACTATAACGTTGCAGTAGGGATGGAGTCCTCCCCTTTAAACTAACAAGATCAGCTATAGATTCTAGAATCTCACATGAGAGTAAACTGTTTAGATAGCTGGTGACAAACCCCCAGGCCAGAATGATTACCATTTTGGGAACCTCTTCTTAAAATAACCAGTTCTTGATACTGACTTGCTTAATTTTCTTCCCCATTCTGTACTGAAATTGCATCAACCTTCAGTATTATATACTTTATATACTTAAGCCAAATGAGAAAGAAATAGTTAAAAATGGTAACTTTTAAGTTACTTTCTTTGAATGTTTGCAAAATTAAGGAAAGTGTTACTACGGCAAAAAAAAAAAAACAAAAAACCACAAAAAACTCCTGTTCATTTTAAAGCAGGTCTAGGATCTTGCTTTAAAGACAAGGAATTCAATTTGTGAATTTAGTTTTTAACTGTAACAATTTGCCAACATTATGCACTTACTTGATTTACAACCATGCATACAGATTTGCAAGAATACTCTGAAGAGATTTTTTATTTTTGTAATTTACCAGCTTAAAAGCACCTGCCTCCAAGCATAGGATGACATAACTTTAAAATACTGTAGATATGAGTTTATTTACATAGATTCTGCATACATTTTCATTGTTTTATCACTACATAACTCATTTCATGTCATGAAACAGAACTGGAATGACTAGTTTATTTACTAAAATATTTTCCTTCTATAGCAGACATAATAACAGAATGCAATTTTACTGTTCAGCTAGGTCTTCTTCTAAACCAGTAACTTCACAAACAGAAGAAATACAGGTGAAAAATATAAAGCTAAATAACCTGGCAGTTATTTGCACTTGGCAAGAGTGGTTTTACACATAGTCAAGATGCCACTAAAGCAATTTTTTGGACTCATGTATGTGTCAAAGTCATCCACACTAGAAAACAATTCATGATACCTTCCAGGCTGCCACAGAATGCTCAGGTTCTGGACCAGCAAAAGTAATCTTACGTTGATCTGCACAACAGCCTCATGCAAACATCATTATATGTCACTTGAATATATTATGTGTTGAACACGTGTATTGAAATGGTACAGTTTTCCTTTGACACTCCTAAAAGTGCACATCCTACTATGGAAAAGAACACATCTCAGATCTTTGATCTGTTGCAAAAAACATATCATCAGTTAATGCTATTTTAAGTTAGAGACAAGAACACATTACAGAATATATCAGCTAAATTAAAAAAAAAAAAAAACAAAAAAACAAATGAAGTTACTTACCCATCATATTTATTAATATTAACTTCAAATAAGTTGTCCTTAGCATGGTTAGCATGTTCAGTTACTATGAAGAAATGAAAAAATACACACTTAAAAATTAATGTTACAAAATATTGTTATAAAAAGGTATATGCATTTGTTAAAATTGTTATTAATTTATTAATAAGGATAACTCTATTGCCAGTATGACTATTAAATCAACTAGCCCATAAGCCATGCTTCAAATAATTTTTTGCCAAGAAAAGAATTGAAAAATAGGGTAAATGTAAAAAAACATTTCACTAAAAACTGCACAAGTGAACGATTGTTTTTAAACAGCAAAACTGCACATATTTCATAAATGGAGCAATTCAGTAGTACCAAAACTTAAAAAAAAAAAAAAAAAAAACAAAATAAAGAATTTAGCTACACAGAGATGCTTTAAAATCTATATAGTGTTTATCAAGGTATTAAAACATTCTTTACTCACCAACAACATCAGTAGAAATAGAAGCTAAACTGAAGAGTGGAGCAACTTTCTGTTCGTAAATCCTCTTCCCTTGTCGTTTTCCTCCATATGGATTAATATACACAAGCAACTGCTTTGGTCTACACTCTGGTATAGAACACAGTTATCTGTTAGAACATTCGCACTTCCTCAGACAACGTTCTAAATTTTTATTTTAATAGAATAAACAAGTATTAGATCAATACACTTACATAATAAATCCAGCTAAATAAAGCTAGACTGTTCAGATGGTTTAAAGTTACAAAGGCCCAAAGCACTATCTTTTCTGAGAATGTCACCTTTTCTGAAAGTTAGCAATAGAAAAAACATTTGTACTTAGATGAAGATAACTGCCCAGGCCATACATCTCACAGATCCAATAAGTAAGCGCATAAAATCCATTTCTTAAATGACTTTGTTGGAAGACAGGACCCACATGTAACGTATGCAAAAGAAAATCATTAGTAAGAGGCAAGCACTCAATGCCTATGCAAACAAGCATTTTTTGTTAAATATCTATGTTTAGTCTCTGAGCCTTAAGTCCTTACCTGAATCACATTTTAGCTGTACCTGTCTCCAGTCTCTTCTCTGGCTTTCAAATGGAACTCAGACCTATACTGTAGTTATCTTTCCTCCTGCCTCCAACCCACCTCCTGCTGCTCCTGCCTAGCCCCCTGGATGGACAGCATCACTTTGTGTTGTCTTGGCTGTAGATGGGACCTGTTGCTATCCTTCATCCTGCTCAGACACAGCTGAGGCTGTGCTACTGTTACCCTTGGCTTGCCTTCTGTTGTAGAGTTGTTTCCTTCTTAATACTTCCTGATAGGTATTGAGGTGCCTCTGACAAAGGTAACTCCTTCTAAACTACACTTAGCCTTCCATAAAGTAAATGCCCAAGAGTTTCAGAAATTATTAGTCAGAACTCTTTCTACAAAAGGTAAGTAGGTCGTCCTGAAAGTAATGCCTCCTATTTATTTATTAGAACAGATACAAGGAACAGAAACACTATTCGATAGAGCAAATTCTCAGCTACAGAACACTGTTTTTCAATGCAGTAACTACCATTAACTATGCATTTTCACCAGTGATGAACAAGAGCATGTATGTCACACTCAAAAATCTGCATGCCCATCCAGAATGGCCTGAGTTGAAAAGGACCACAGTGATCACCCGGTTTCAACCCCCTGCTCTGTGCAGGGTCACCAACCACCAGACCAGGCTGCCCAGAGCCACATCCAGCCTGGCCTTGAATGCCTCCAGGGATGGGGCATGCACAACCTCCTTGGGCACAACCTCCTTGTAGGTTTAAAGCCTAACGTGGATAAAATCTGGGAGAGAACAAAGAGGTGTTTCAGAGTACTTGCAGATGACTATCTGTGCATGTCTTTGACTTTACCCAGGAATTTCTTAAGGCGGAGCAATAATCAACAGACTTTGATGGGAGCTATACTGCTTTGAACCCTTCTGAAGCAGTGAGCTGTCAGAATGAGAATTTTGGGTGTGTGTGGAAATGTCTTGCCTACACAGGGACAGTAGATACATTCTCTGTTCGGATGCTGAGCTGAGCAAAGGTTGCAGGAGCATTTGAACAAGGCAGGAGCTCTAGGTGCGGTCCCCAGATCTCTTTTTGATTCACTGGGCAGCCTTGAGTGCATCAGCCTCCCTGCTCTGTTTCTGGAAATGAGTCGACCAGCTGTTTAAAGACCTTAGAGCTTCACAGGCAATAATGCTAGAGAGGTGCCAAATACTATAGGTCTTTATTTAAAGTTTAGGGTCAGGGTGAATTCTAAAAGGATTCTGTGCATTTGTAAGCTTACGC
>JAOWBP010000001.1:8795233-8836145 GCA_028571105.1 Tragopan temminckii
GGTCATTTAGTCCAACTTCCCAGCAATGAACAGGGACACCCACATCTAGATCAGGGTGCTCAGAGCCTCATCCAGCCTGGCCTTGAAAGTCTCCAGGGACAGGACATCAACCACCTCTCTGGGTGGCAACCTGTGCCATTGCTTCACCACTCTCACTGTAAAAGACTTTTTCCTTACACCCAATCTAAATCACCCTCTTCAAGTTCGAAACGATTTCCCATTTGTCCTGTCACAACAGAACCTGCTGAAGAGTCTGTCCCCTTCTTTTCTATCTCCCCAGAGCCTTCTCTTCTCCAGGTTGAACAGCCCCAGCTCTCTCAGTCTGTCCTCACAGGAAAGGTGTTTCATCTCTTGGATTATTTGTGGCCCTCCTCTGGACACACTCCAACAGGTCCGCATCTCTCCTGTGCCGAGGACTCCACATCTGGGCGCAGTACTCCAGGTGAGGCCTCACAGAGCAGAGCAGAAGGGCAGGATCACCTCCTTGCCCTGCTGTCCACACTTCTTTTGATGCAGCCCAGGGTACAGTTGGCTTTCTGGGCTGTGAGAGCACAGTGCGGGCTCATGGCCAGCTGCCATCCACCAGTACCCCCAGGTCCTTTTCAGTAGGACTGTACTCTATCATTTCATCCCCCAGCTTATATGGGTAGTGGATGTTGTCTCAACCCAGGTGCAAGAGCTTGCACTTGAATTTATTGAACCTGATGATGATGTTCTCGTGGGCTGGTATTGTTGGCAAAACTTCACAATAGTTGAGAAGCCCAGAGAGTAGTAGATAGGACCTTGAAAACTTGATGTGATTCCATGTGCGATGATAACAGCTGTGGCAGAACAACGAGCAGGGACCTTCTCTGTTCACATTACGTAGGCACTATGGCCACTCCCCATGGCTGGGACAGGGGAGCAGCCAGAAGCAGCCCTTGCTTTCCTCTGCCTTGCGCAGTCCTGAGCCCCATGGACCTGTTCACATACAGGTGGTGGCACCACATCACGTCTGTTCCCGCAGGCAGATGCTCCCTGTGGCCCTGCTGATTTCAGGGCTTATTTCTACTTTTCTCCCTACAGAAGAATTCAGGGCTGACAGCTGTGACACACAGCCTCTTCCTCGGGCTGCTCCTCTAGAGCTACTTTTCTCAGCTGCAATCTCAAGTGATTTTAAATAACTCCCCAGCAGATATGGTGCACAGTAATGTGATTAGGGCACTGACTTCTCTGACCATATTGCTTCATATTGCATTTCAGATGGTAAATGCATTCCTCTTCCCAGAGCCACCTCTTCCACTTGCCCCAGGGGCTGAAGACTTTTATAGCAGCATTTGGATTCATCACTGCTCCCCCATGGCAACAACTGCACTCATCCTCACCTCTGACCCCCACTAACTAAAAGGATCCTTGAAGATATGCACAGAAGTGTCTCTCCTGACACTGACCCCGTTTTTGCTGAGGATTTGGGCTGCAGTGGTGATGTGGTGTGATACAGTGAGGCTGGACCCCGAGCAGGCAGTGATGTGGCAGGGAAAGGACCCAGAGCAGGCGGCGATATGGCATCAGGCAGCTGGCGATGGGATGAGTGTGAGACAGAGAGCCCAATAATTAAGCAACATGCTTTTTGCCACTACAGACAATATTTTCACGGACCATAAAATGTCTTTTCTTAGCAGCTGCTCTCCTCTTTCTTGATTTAGTACCTATGGCACTGGCAGGTTAAAGTCAGTTTCATTTTAAAGGTAGCTTTAAACAAATCTCTGAGATAGTGGCTGGCACCTCTTGCCCTTTGAGGAGGATTGACTGGGTTTCTTTCTGCGGAGCATTAACCTTTAAGCCGATGCCTATGGAGCTGTGAAGATTTTGCTCTGGGACAGGATTATTGGGGGAAAATGCCACCGGCCCTGGAGAGCACCTGCTTCAGTAAGGAGATCTCTTCTTTTAGTACGCATGACCAAGAAATAAAGGAAAACTTTTCTAAGAAAATTAATGCCAGAAAAATGAGATTCCTAAATACAGTTGTAGTCCAACCATATGTTCAGTCGAGCAGTTTATCCCAGTGTCCTTAAGGAAGACCAGTGGGCAGTGCAATGTCATTCACACACGGGAACCAGAGAGCAGGGACCAGGGTGGCCACACTGCTTGCTGAGGTCCTGCAAACAAGAAGCCCTTCCATTTAACAGCTTCTAACATATTCTGTTCACTAGATTATGCTCTAAAACACGCAATTCTAAGCATGCTAAAGTAAAGTACCAATCTTGATACAGATTGTTAATTTTTCCAGTGGTCTTCCCCTTCACTGACAATTATGAGTACTACAGCGCAGAGGTGAGTTAGGCATCTGGGCTTTATATGTGCTGCAATTTGACATGTTTAGTATCAGCTGAGTTTTCCTGAGACTGTAGGATGCAGATAACCAACTGAATAATACCTTGGCACTTCAAGACATCTTGTATAGTTTGTCTGTCTGAAAAAAAAAGGTTTATGCACTTCTTCATTTATAACTCTTGTGACAATATGTCATGTTTCGATACTAGGAGGGGAAGCTGTCTTCCAAGATTCACTGCCATATATAATTTACACACAAGTTTTTGTTCAGTGGCACTTACTAGTCAATAGGAAAAGTGACACTGTTTACCAGGAGATTAAATGGTGTGAAAGCCTAGCAGGACAGCTGCTGCATTAGCTGTTAGGCTGGTGTCAACCTGTGAAGTGCATCCCATGCTTAGATGCTACAACCTGCTCTATCATTTGATCAATTTGTTACTTTTAGCAGAAAGGGGAAATAAGTTAATGAAAACCATAATCATAGAATGATTCAGACTTCAGGGGGACTTGTGGAGATCTCTAGTCTCAGATGGGGCAAGCTTTGAAGAGGGGTTATTCTTTGTCCAGCCCTGAGTTGTGAATACCTTTGTGCATGGAGACTCCAAAATGCTTTGGGCATCCAATTCTGCTTTGCAGCCACTCACCCTGTGCATTTCTTTTCCCTTGCATCTGTCTGGTTCTTCCCAGAGTGACTGTGTCTCTGAGAATCTGGGTTTGTCTCCTCTGCAGTGCTGGAAGGTGTTACCTCCTCTTCGGGCAGCAGAGGGCCCGCAGTTCTCAAGGTTAACTGACCCTGCTTCATCAGTTCCGTCACAGTCCAGCCCCTGAGGGATCTCAGAGGCCGTTTGCTGGACTTCCTCCACCTTATCAAGCCTTTCTGCTTGCCCATAGTAAACCTTATGAGTTCCCTGGTTTTTCACTAGCAAGATGAAGGTGTCACAGCAGCCTCAGTTTTGGTCCCATCCTGCAACTGGCTCTGAGATAGACTTTGGAAATTTAACCACTATCCTTCAAGCCCAACAGCCCTTCCCATTTTTCTCATCTATCCTTCAAGCCCATAACTCCCATATCTGGCGTTATGATTGCTACCTGTGACAGAGTTGACTGCTCTGATAAATCAGTGTAGGCAACACCCACTGTCTGTGTCCTACCCAAGCCAGACATCACAGCACAGAGACAACCAGGCTCAGGAACCATTTGACCTTCTGCCTCCTCCTCCTTTTTTCTTAGTCCTCTAGCCCCAAGAAACAGGACATGACATGCCCCGCCGGAGAGCACAGGAGGTGCGGTGCTTCCGTCTTCAAGAGGTGAAGGGTTTTCACCACAGCTGGGTCCAGCATCTAACTAACTCCTAGAGAACGAGCACTCAGCAGTAATACAGAATTTGACACCCAGAAGGTTGATGTTTCTGATACAGGTAGTACTTGGTTCAATCCAGACCTTGCTTTGGCTTGCTGGAGCCAGCCCAGGTACAGAAGTGCTCTTCACTGAAAGCAACAGCGACAGCTGCCAAATCTTAATGTCTCCATGCAGCAAGGACAAGGAGTATTCTTATTACTCCTGTCACCGTTATTTACATATTTCTGTTATCACTGTGCTCTCAGACCAGGGATCCCAACACAGGACACAGCAGAACGACTGAGATAAAAGGATGGCCCCTTCCCCCCAGCACTCCTAAGCTGCTATTTTGTTTCCTGCCAAGCGGCTGCCGGGTACAGCTCAGTGTGTGAGAGAGAAGCCTGGGCATTTTTTATATAGAATTTATAAGATTTGCAGCAGCAAAGAACTTTATTTTATGGCTGACAAGTGAGAGGGAGGACTGCCTCAGCACGATTAGCTGTGGAGCACCGCAGCCCCAGAAAGCTGGGCAGGAGGGGTGCAACATCCCCTACCTTGCTGTGCTAATCTGGACCACTTTTCTTCTAGCAGTGGGGAGATTGCAAGGTCCTTCTGTCTCTGTTTTGCGTAAATGTCTGGGCAGGACTTATCAGTTACTCACCTTATTCATATTCTCTTTCTTTCTCTTATCTCTGAGGATAAGGCAAAGTGCCCTTGCAGGGAGTGCTCATCAGACTTTATTCATGCGCTTATGGACTGGGGCAAACTGAGCTGTGGAGGTGGATCAGAAAAATTCATCATTCAGTTCATATGGTCATCTGTTAGGGTCAGGCCTATCTGCATGGGAGAAAGGCACCTACAAAAGATGAGGTTCAATCTAAAGCACCTGAGAAAGCAGTGGCAGCAGTTCTTGAAAAATCATAGTGCGTCACTTTGCAGGAAGACAGTGTTGTATATTGATCATAGCTGCCAGTAAGGGGAAGGACCAGAGAAAGATACACTGATGGATAAGATCGGGGCAAGTAGATCAGTTTAAGCTAGGACAGGCAAAGCAGGGTTTTGTTAGCTAAGCTAGATGGGGAGGAGACACAATATTCTCATCCTCTCTCCCAGTTATCTGCTTCTGGAGGACTGTCCCCTGCAAAGTATCCTTTCTGCTCTCTACAAATAGAAGCTGAGTAGAAAGAAGCTAGATATCAGGTTGAGGCTTTCACAAAAATGCATTTGGCAGAATGGTGCAGAGAGAGACACAGCTAGAAGAAGAAAAGATCCTTTTATTTAAGGGATTGCTTGGTTCAACACATGGGAAGGGCACAAGGGCACCCCTTACTTGCTCAGGCTCCTCCTTGCCAAGACCTTTCTTTTGAGGTCTGATATATGAGTGTATGCTCTCCCATCAGGTTACAAATCTTCCACTTTCTTTTTAAGAAATGCCGCATTTGCCCAAGTCTCCCAAAATCCCAACATGATCCAGCCTGCGCAGCTCCTTTCTGCAGCCCACCCTGGTGGGACGTGCCGCTGACAGCCTGCTGTCAGAGGGATTTCCCTGCAGGCAAATCCGCTTTTTAAAATTCCTGGCAGAGATGACTTTTGAAAGGTTTCCTTCTGTAAGCGTCCTTCATTTGCTTTCACACTGAAACCTCCAGCAAACAGGATTACCTTCCCCCGGATGCCTCTGGTGGTGGTTCTTGTACCCCAAAAAGGGATGTGGGATTTCTGGCTTGATTAAAGGAGTAATTTAAATGTAGTAGACATCCCATAAACACGTCTGAAGATCTTCAGAACATGACATCTTGAAATAGATGGAGTAGACTCTACAGTGTTAATTAGGAGATGCGTACATGTCCCAAAAATATGTAAATAAGGCACAACAAGCTAAGAATGCTGGAGATCACAAAGACTCAGCGATGCCTAATTAAAGAGACTGCCAGTGTAACTAATTAATGAATCTTCTTTTTCAAGATGATCCGTCTAATTGACAGAGCTCTGAAATGTGATTTTTTTTCATATTCATTGGAGATCAGGCACCTCAAACTCCTCTCAGGAATGAAACAATTGGAACAGAGTTTTGGGTCCAGCCAGGCCCTATGGACAAGGTGTACTGTTGCTGTATGAGAACTTTCAGAAGTGGTGTAACTTCTGCCCTGGACTGAAGCTCTCAGGAAGCCCAACCCTTTTTCTGTTCTATCTTCCTGGGATTTTTAATGTAAACAAATGATTCTAATATAAACATGGAGATACTGGAGATCTCCAGAAGCCCCTGACTGTGTCCCTGGGCACCCTGCTCCGGGTGTCCCTGCTGAGGCAGGGGTTGGGCAGAAGCACACAGAGGGCCCTGCCAGCCTCAGCCATGCTGTGGTTTTGTGAACATCTAAGGGCTGCAGAAACTGTGCTTGTAAAGCAAAGTCAGTAAAGTGTCAAAGTGCAGTGGTGCTTTTAAGTAGAAACCACTACAGCATCCAAATAAATCACAGCTACCAAAGCAGGAGACAGCTCAGAAGGTTGCTGCAAGGACCCTCTGTTAAGCAGCAGAAAGCATTGGCCGTGATTTATGGAACACAAATACTCCGAAGGCCAAGAAGTGGGACCATGAGGCCACCCATGAGCTCACTAAACATGAAGTGGAGGAGAACATCTTCAAGTGGGGTTCATTTCTATTGGGATTTTAAAAGTGTTGATCCACACACAGAAATATACATGTGTATGAGCAACACATACCACCCCATTGATGTATTGAGAGGAAATTTGCAGCCCCCTCTTCCTGCTCCCCAGCTGTGCCCACTGACTTGTCTCCATTACCACAGAGGTGGGAGTGACAGGAGAGGTGACAGATATTGTAGACTGAGACAAGGCATATAGCTCTCCATTGCAAGGGCTTTGGTACTGGCAGCTCTTTGGAGGCTCTTTTAGAGGGAAATTTCAGTTTATTCCTTTTCATATGTGTCTAGGAGGGTCTTCTGTCTCCCCTTCCCTTCCCTTCCCTTCCCTTCCCTTCCCGTCCCTTCCCTTCCCTTCCCTACCCTTCCCCTTCTTTTGTGCAAGGAAGGAGAGATGATGCTCTACATTTGTTTGTTGTATTTGTGTGCTAGGATTTGTGTTCAGTGTTCCTGTGTGAGCCTGTAAAGTCCGTTCAATATTTCTCTGCCAGTAAGTGGTGCTAGCAGCCCAGTTTTGCACAGCTTTGCAGCCCTTCCATGCAAATTAAAGCTAGGGCTAGAGCAGCTCCCATTTTAAAGGGTTATGTTCTTTGATGAAAATATGCAAATATAAACTGTTTGAACAACACAACTTGGGAAATCATCCTCTGATCATTTTAGAGCCGCGATAGGCACGTTTGACTGAGCAGTGCCTGATTCTTTGGTCATTTTAAATATCCCTGGCCATGGCATGCGTGCAGGCTCTAAATATGAAGGGCAGTTTCACCAGCATTTGCCTGACTTGCAGATATCTGTTGAGCAAGCACACACTGCTGTTATGTGGACTTATGCAGAAGTGCCCCGGTGTTTCCTGCATAGACACACCAAGCACTGCAGCTCTGAATTCAGGTGGGGACACCCCGTTACTATGGGGATGGGCTCTGTGGGGCTGTGTGACAGCCATGCACAAGGACACATCCACCGGGCAGGGGAAGGTTAAGAGGCAGAAATCTGTCAGGATAGGGGGAAGCTCAGAACCACCATATTCACCTGCATGCTTGAGCGACTCCGAAATAGGGAGAAATATTAATCCCATCACCTGAGTGGCACTTATCAACCGAGGAGTCGCTTAAGAAGATTTTCTGCCTTGGCCTTTTGGAGTGGGGTGAAGCTGCACTGCTAGCAGCGAGAAATGGAAGTGGAGCTCAGCTCTGGGAAAGCTGTGAGCCAACAGCCCTAATGTTGGTGCCCCGGGATGCACATTCCAGCACACTCTGCCTGCGTGGAGGTGGACACTGGCATCTGGTTTGAGTTGGAAGGTGTTACAACAGGGATGAAGGGCATGGAGGACTACACAAGGCGGTAATCTGCATGTTTTGAACCATTCACTTCAGTATATTCCTCACCACAGCATGTGAGGGAGCAGTGCTAGGGTCCACGGGGCTCCTTAGTATGGCAGGGTCATAGCTTTTCTTCCCAACAGTAGAAGGAAGCCGCTACAAAAGCAAAATTCATCTGAGCTTTATGTAATCAAATCTCACACCTACATTCTCTGTGTCCCTTTGTCCTGTGTCCGTGCTACAGTCTGGTGTTCTTCACAGTCGGATCCATCCCTCTGGACCTGATCCTATAAGGGGACAGCCAGGGCTAAATCCTGGTCTCCAGGAGCCACCTCCTCCACTCTGCTCTGCTGTGACACAGGGACAGCCACCGAGCAGGCTCAGCACTTTAGAGGGTGCTTTTAGAGGGCTGTGGCCTTCAGGCTTCTTCCTACAAGCTGAAAGCATTTCTATGGGGTAGCGGCTGCTGGAAAGAGCTAGGGCAGAACCTACCAGGGCCTGGGCAGGGCAGTTCTTGGACAGTGCTGGGAGGAGAGCTTTGGGAAGGAGCCTTCATGTCCCACACTGCCTAGGATTCAAGTTCCAAAATTTCTGATTTCTACTGCAGAGAATGGGGAAAATAAAGAAAAGGGAGAGGAGTCGTCCTCTGCAGAGCAATCCCCAGGGGTTGTCTGTTCAAGGCTGATTTCGGGAAAGGTGAGGGAGGAGTCATCGCAGCAGGAGGGAATTTTTAATTAGAACTACTCTGGCCCATGGAGAGTTGCTTACAAGGAGCAGGTGGAACAGACTTTTAAACACTGCAATTGAACCGCCTTAATCAGAACAGCTGGTGGTTCTCTGGAGGATGGGAAGGTGCTTTTGAAGGCAAAGGAAGGATTCTTCTTTCTTTGCTGCTGCTTTTCCTGAGCACTAAACGTGAGGCAGCAGTCTTAGAGCCCTGGCATGCAGGTGTTGTGTGGAGTGAGAAAAGGAGCAAGTGCTCAACAGCTGCAAAAGCCTGAAAGGTTGCCCAAGGAAAGGGACAAAGGACTCAGGAAAATCTCCTTAAGGCTTTGACACTAGAAATCTCATCTTTTGTCATGCTTGCAATAGAAGCTGCTTTTTAAGGGTTGTGTGGTTTCTTTGGTAGGAGCAGCTCCAGTTCCCTGGGCTCCATATGGGCCAGGCCTGGCTGTGGCTTGTCCTGCATGGGCACCTTTAGCATTTCAACAGCAGTGTTTTCTTTTATGCTCATTCCCAGAATAATGTGCATTTATGAAGGTGGCTGAAAAATGGGCTGTGCAAAATGATTAGCAACATTGATTCTCATTACTGTAGCATATGCCAGTGCAAAAACGTCCTGTGTCCATAAGACGGATGGGTTGCACCAGCATAATTAGTTAAAATACACAGCACCATAAATGCCAGCATTGACAGTTGTGGCCCTGCAGTGTCAGCGAGGTGAGCTGTGTTCATCTCTGCTGACATCAGATCGCTCCCTGCGTGCGGGTGCCAAATCCTCGCTCTGTGCTACATGCTGAGGGCTGTGCCAGCCCAGGGCAGCGCATGTTTGTGCAAAGCACGTTAAAGCTGCGGTGGCGGGGAGAGGCAGGAGAGCTGCAGCAGGGGCAGAAAAGGCACATGGGTGCTGCGGGAAGCTGACTGAGTGCTGCAACGTCCCTTCTTCTCGGCCTCCATCACCCGCAGAGCTGGGGGGACACGCTGGCTGGGACCCCTGCTGCTTGCAGTGCAGCTCTCCTAGCAAGGGGAAGGTCAGCTCTGCCTTCTGGTTGCAATTAAAAGCCAGGATGGAGATTCAGTGTGTGCATGTATGTATCAGCGCACTGCATCCCCCTGCTAGATCGAGCTCCTCTGCAGTCGTGCATCCTGGCATGGGGGAGTGCACCAGGCTGGGGGGTGCTGCCCCTGCTGCCCCCCAGCTGCTCTCCTGCTTTCCAGAGCTGTCAGTGGAACCTCTGCCAGGCAGAGGCTGCCGTGGCTCAAAGGGCACCGTGCCAGCTGATCTGTGAACAATTTAACCGATTTTTCATTAACCAGCAGCTTATGGAGAAGTTGCTAAATTTTATGGGCCATTAGCAGCTTCTGATGCTGCAAATGACTATGAAATTCAGGGTCTTGCAGTTCTGAATCTTGTACACTTGATAAATAGCCCTCATTGCCAGTGTAGCAACGTGAAGAAATGCGCTCTGTCAGTATGGCCCTATTTCTGCAAGCTGTCACAGCGTAGGGAACCAGGTGGATAGGGAGTGACTGCACCAACGTACAGAACTGGCTGTGCCTCCCCCAAAAGTGGGGAGCTTGGGTTTTTGGAAAGCTGATTCTAAGATGCATTATCTTAGAAAGACGATCCACGACAGCGTTGGGGAGTGGGAGTGAGACAGGAACAAATGTTGATGCAGCCATTAAAACACATGTTAATCATCATGATGGCCAATAACACCGAGCGCTATTTATGTGCATGCAGCAGGATGCTTGCAAAAATGTCATTTATCCTTATGTTGTGGCTAGGAAAATCTCTTACAGAGAGGCAAAATAAGGATCCCACGGCCCCACGCCGACCATGAGCTGAGCAGGTTTGGGTCCCATGGTGCAGGGCCGCACTCTGCACTGCAGCAAGGTGATTTTCCCACCTTGCCCAAGGTTGTTAGAGACCAAATCCATGGAAACTGGGAGGGTGTGCCATGAGTGGAGCTCGGCCACCACAATAGATTAAACAGTGCTTTACCCAAAGAGCACTGTTAGCATTTGACCAGCCACTGTGGCCACCTGAAAGCAAATACCTTTCCAGCCTAGTTGATTCCAAATTTGGATGTGAGGAGATGGGTACGGGCAGGAATATGAAAAAGGGGGAGCTTTAATTGCATTCAGGGCAAATGCTGAACCAGAATCTTTACAGCTTGTACAGAGGGAGTCAGGGAGTCTGGTTTGGGTGTTCTGAGGAAGCACCTGCCCGAGGCTGTCTGAGCAGCATGATGGCAATGGCTCCTGACAAAGCTTGGCTGGTGACACGGATGGGTGGTGATGTGGAGAGATAGATGGCAGCACATCTCTGAGGGGATGTGGCATGGGCAGGAGCTCCCCAGGAGCGTGAGGAAAGCCAGGGCTGGGCCTAGTGCAGGTGGTGCTGGGTGAAAGCTGAGCTTCCCCTCATATGTTCAATCTGTTTGGTGCATGCCTGTGGTCTCCAGCTTGCCACTCACTGTGCTGCAAGGGGCTTGGGTTTGTTTCCGCTCCTCAGTATTGCACAGAGGTTGCCATCAGCAGCCCAAGTGTATGTAATGAAGTACTGCAGAGACCTGAAAAATGGGGCACCTGAGCCCCATTGGACTGCCACCATAACCTTGAACCATTGGTGATCCTAGAGAGATAATAAGAAAAGAAGGAAAGGAAGAGCTGTAAATGCAAAGAGATGGATGCTGGGACTACACTATTTGCTTACAGGGAAATCAAATTTCCGGAAAAATGGAGCTGGCCAGAAAATTAAAGGAAGCTTAGAAAAGAGTGAATATGGGTCAACAACAGTGGTAGTACGGAGTCATTGTTTATACATGGTGAGGACTTCACTCACAAGTGAAGATTCACTTCTACCCCACATTGGTGCTGCTATCTGATATTGATATTTCAATATCTAAAAAATAGAGAACCGTCAGCGCCTGTGTTCTTCATGATCCCCCTCAAAATACAATGGTCCGGGGTAGTGAGCCCAATTTATTAAATGGCTGAATTGTAAACCCACTCATGTAGAGTGAACAGGGGGAGGACACGAGGCAAGCCTGCTCTGCTGGGTGCACACAGCCAGCAAGTCCTCCGTCTCTAGCTCTGATGAGCTCAGGGTCTTTCAAGTACAGTGAATGCAATCTCAAGATTGGTTGGGAAAAAAGGATGTAGTTAGTGGAGAAAGAGTAGGGGAAGATCAGATCTGGTGACCTGAAAGGATGTACTTGTATGTATCTGATCTACTCAAAGCACAAGAGTGCACTCAGCACATAATGTGCATGCTGGAGATTCAGAAGAAGATTGTTGAGGGTATTGTTACACACATTTATCTGTGCTTCTTTGATCTGTTTTTCTTTTCATGTTTCCTGACTCAAAAAATATTTAGGGAAAGTATTTCTCTCTGTATTTTCATACTTGTGCTTCTAAACAGAGTCATTAAATGTGCAGGTTTGTGAAATATGAGGACTGAACCTCACCATCCACGCACACTTGTAATGAGCCACATTTGCACTGCCCATGTTTCCTGTTTCTTCTCTAGCGCAGGTTTAAGGGGGGTGGTAATAGAGGACCCTTTAAGAGAAATAAAGGCCTGGAGAGACAACAGAGCCTGGGACAAATGTATTCTGCATTTGTGACAGCACTGATATGTGTGTCTCTCACCAGGCTGCCACATCCCAGTGCAGCTGTGGACGTGAGCAAAAGCTTAAATGGCAGCGCTATGCCTTTGGGCATCACAGTACACATAGATCTGCAGTCAACATCAAAATGCCCATGGGGGAAGCAATGCAGCACCTTGGTTTGGTAGGTATTGTCACCTGCTTTGCCCTACAGCTCTTTCTTGTATCCACAGACCTCTTCAGTGCCCACTGGCAAGTATCGCGTTATGCCGAACTCCGTGCTGCCTTGCAGATAGCATAGGTGCCAGTAAATTGAACAGTTAAGCCTGTACAACAATGTGCTCCACTCAAAGTTTATCTATTATCATGCAATATTAATAAGCCAGTTCCAGCCTGGCCGCCGGCAACACGAAATACTTCTGAATCATCAGAGGAATGTGATTTACAAAACGCTCATCTCCCGAGGACAGCCTCAGAAGAAGGAACACTGTATTTCTTTCATGTTCTTAAAAAATGATGGTATAGAATTTTCATTACTTTAATGTCCAATATTTCCCCCTCTTTGGGCTCCACTGTATTATTTTCACAGCAAGTTTCTCTCTATTTTTATTTATTACGAAGAAGCGCTAGGTGAGGTTAATTATTCATGAAAACATGGGACAGTTTTGAAGCAACAGGTCTTTCTAGGCTTAAAATACCCTTAAATGATGTACAAAAAATCCCACAGAAACACAGTACTGCAGAAAGTTGGAAAGCAAACAGTTGGAGCAAAACTTTGTATGCATTTTTAGGACTATCCACCATAACTTGCTTTTACTAATTGCCTTTGACCAGCCAGAGATTTAGAAGGCTTGATGGGTAATCGGAGTATAAAGGGACTTTCATTCAGGGTAAATGATGACGCAGCAGAAGAGCGAAATGGATTATTTCATCAGAGTTTCCTATGGAAGGGGATGGAGAGGTTCCCATAGAAGAACTTTTCCTCATTCTTCCTCTTTTTTAAACTAGATAATTGTCTCGCATTGAAATGCTAATCGAGGTGATTTTGAACGAAGCTGGCAGAATTAGTGGCAGCAAATCACCAGGATCACAAAGTGCTTGTCCAGGAGTTGTGCAGTAACTGTAACAAATTGTCCATTGTAGAAGAGAAAGAAAATGCAGCAAATATGTTAAAGGCTCCGGGTCTTTAGAACAACCAAATCTCATTTCGCTACCAAAGAAAACCCTCTGTGAAAAACATCAAATGAGGCATGATAAAACCCAAGCTGCTCAAATTTGTTCCAGTAAACATTGACAAAAGACACCTGTATGCTTCCTTTCACATCCATTCTATGCTTTATATGAAATATCCAATACTAATATAAATCTAACGCTGTTGCTAAGTGTTAGAATGTTGGATAAACGACATGACCACCTTATCTAATGACCTTATTATGATAATTCTGTAAGCATCTAGTTTTTCTTTGAACGAAACCAGGAGCAAATGAATGCCCACACACATCGATACTAATGGGGTAGGGTGAAATCCATAACTCCTACTGACTCGCCGAGTGCAGGATCTGGTCCATCATCACACTCTCTGCTTACTGCCTTTAGGCAGAGCTGGAAACAGAGTGATGCAATGCTGTCTTCTCAAATCAGAATGCTACACTTTAAGTCTGAATTAGAGATATTTTCATCAAGCTTTGCAATGCTTCAAAGATTTTTTATTGCCCAAATAAAGCAAATAAAGCAAATCAGAATTATAATGGAGCACAAGTGACACTAAGCCAGTGATGTGGTTTAGTGGGCATGGTGCTGATGGGTTGAAGGTGATCTCTGTGGCTTTCTCCAACCTTAATGATTCTGTGATTCTGTTTCACAGAGCTGGGACTCAAGACACGTCTTACTCTGTTTCCATATCAGAAAGATTTAAGATTTTCTTAAGAAAACATTAGATTTGGCCTCTGCCTCCATTTCCAGGGCTCTGGATTTTCCCAGTTCTTTATTGCTCTCTCTTCTTTTCAGATCTCCTTCCCACATGCGGTCTCCTCATAATCTCCCCAGTGGACTTTCTCCTTTTGCGTTCTTAGCTTTGGCCAAACCTCTGATCTGCATAGGAGAGAGCAAGCCACATCAATTAAATAGAATCACGTGTCTGCTTCAGTTTTGATGACTAATACAGAGGCTTCTGAAGGCAAGCTAAAGCATTTTGGGGCTAAAATTAAAGGAAAAGAGCCAAAACAGTGCTGGAGATGTTTGTGGCAGATTACACTAACAGCACTTAGCTTTTGTTTACTGTCATCTTCAGCAGGTTGTTTTTTTTTTCTCTTTTTAAATTACATCTCTTCTACAAAGTCTTAAAAGTATTTAAACCCTAATAGAATAGAACCCCTACAGAGTAATTATTATCACTTCTGAAGACATCTTATAATTCACTATTATCTCTTCCCTGGAGTATGATTTAATTACTGCCGTATCGCATGCATTGTATTTTGTCTAAAGTGAAATGACTGCTGTTGATGAGCAGGCATTGAAAGCTGATAATGAGTTCGGCATCTGAAATCTCACCTAAACGGAGGTTAGGACTTGGTGCTCATGGTGATGATTAGCTGGTGTTTATTTCACAACTATGAATAAAACCCTACTTCCTAATTGTCATCTTGCAGAATGTGCTTTCACTGTCTTTCCGATTTAGAATAATCAGCGTTTCTGTGAGTCTGGGTTTTTTTAGTGCAAGAAAGCAGTTTGCAGAAGTGGTTGGATGGAAAGCAGTATGTGCACCTCAGTGGGCAATTCCAGCACAGATGTTTTTGTAAGATAAATCTGTCACGTGACTCAAAGCCACCTCGAGTACACTTTGCAGGTTTGGATATTTGTGGTGGATAAATCACGTGAACTGCATTTGCAAAGAGAATATTTAGTGTATGCCACAAGGAACAGCACTGAAAACATCACAATAACTCGGAGAGGCCCCACTGTGGCTGAACTTTAGGAAATGAAAGACTTGAGTAAGCGCTTGGGGCATGGATGACCTGATGTCCTAATCCAGCTGCCATTTGTTATTAGAAAACAAAAGTCATTGCTTGTCATGATTATTCCTCCCTGGTTTTGAGAACATTTTATTTAGAACTTCTCTTTTACTGGTGCCACAAATGCTTGTATTCCTGGATCTTGCAAAGTCAAAACATTTTCACTTGTCTTATTCCGAAGGAAAGAAAACATACAGAAATTCCACAGAAATCAGAGCTTCCGGTGGCTACAAACCAGTGATTGGCGAGTATATATATATCTATATGAGATTCACCACTGAGGAAAACTTCCATCTCTATTAAATCTGAAGTGAATGTTCAGCATGTCTTCTTCAGAATCCCAAAGGAGATGATACCTCTGCTAGAGGGGATATTCCAACACACTTTGCAAAGGCAGGTGAATAGAAAGTCCCCATGTATCCCTGTTTTCTTTTTGGTGTTGCCAGGAACTTCTCCTGAGGTCATTTAAAATTCATTAGCCATAAAATTATAATGATGTTGTTTTTTCCTGAGAGGTTTGGTTACAATGGATGGATTTTGTTCTGTGCTTACTGCAAGCACATGTGTGAAATGAACACTTGCTCGGGAAATGAGTAGGCTTTGATGAGAAGGGAAATAGTGAATGAGCATAAGCAATACCCAAGCTGTGCTTCTGCCTGACATTAAACAACACATGCTCAGCGTTTCATGACAAACTGATACACAGCAGAAAGTTACTGAACAAAATCCTCCTGTGTGAGATACTTGCCAGTGTCACCCTCGTGCCAGAAGGTGCACTGGTAGAGATACTGAGAAATCATCCTGTGAGGTTGTGTCACTGGTAGATATTGCAAAAAGTTATGAAAAATGAAGTTTCATTGTGAGCTTTGTGACCCTAAAGATTGCTTTTCCTGTGGTGTCCTGGTAAGTATTGATACTCAGCCACTGTCAGGGACAGCCCTGCTTGTGGAGCAGAGAAAAGGAATGATATTGACACAGCTGGGAACATCACGGGACCAGCCAGCACCAGCAGGGGTCCTTGGTACCTCTCCTAATTGAGAAGTGTTCCCTCATCTCTAAGGCAACCTCCATCACTGTCCTGTTGAGAGCTCTGCCGTGCAGAATGCAGCAGCAGCCATCACCTTGCTCTGGTCCTGACAGATGGACACAAGAAAGGATGGCAGCAGGAATGTGGTGTGGTCCCCTCAGACTCATCTGAGCCTCCTACACTCCCCCAGTTGACTTCCAGAGCTTGTCAAGGATCTCCCTGCAATCTTTTTGGGAAATCATAACAAAGTGTCCTTCAGTGCATAAAGAGAAATTAAAATGTGGAAAAATGATGAGGCGTGGTGAGTTTCAAGGAACCAGGTAAGAAGATGACATTAAAAAGTGAAAAGCTATTTGGAAGGAGGAAGTTTAGTTGTTCTCCACCCCAATTAAAGAAATGCAGCATTCAGGTAATGAGACCTCAGCACCCCCCTCACCCAGTTGTGCCTCTGCCTGTGTCCAACACAACAGAGATGCTAGCAGCCTTTCCCAGCCCAGATTTTACACTCAGTCATGAAACTTCCTCTTATTTTAAGCCTGTGTAGTCAGACAGCAGGCAAGATTATTACAGAAAAACAGCAGAGTGAAAAAGCAACATTGAAAGCACTCTGTCCTTCACAGCGTCTCTCTGTGCCTGCAACTTCTGCCACAATAAAATAGAAACAAAACAGATTCCTACTTGTTGCCATCCACCTCTGGTGTCAGGACAAGGTTCAGCTGAGCTCCCGATGGTCTGCACCATCCCTGTGGTGCTAGCTGGGTCCAGCAGCTCCTTATTTCCTTGGAGAAATCAGCTGTTTGTGGCCATTTTGGGCTGTGCACTGCTGGCTGTCAGTGCAAGGAAGCCTGAAGCATACATCTCTGCAGTGTCTGCCTGTGTGCCTCTGTCCTGCCTCCTGAGCCATTGAAGCCAGGAGCAAAAGGACCAGGTACCAAATTAGCGTGAGACGGATGTTGCCATTTATTGCTTTCAGGGAAGCACGTGGGGCTGCCAGTGCAAGGGGCATCACCTGGGGCACTTCTGAGAGGCAAACTGGAGGGATGGGATCCATTCACCCAGACCTAGAGGAGTTGAAAAACGTGTGCACTGTAGTGCAGAAATGCATTACGGAGATTTTACACAGGTGTGCTGGGGCTGCGTCCAGGGCAGGAGACCCACAGAGTCCCTCAGGCACAGGGAGGGCTCAGAGGTGGGGTGTCCCATCACCCCTACCCACCCTGCTCACAGCTGGCTGGCCAAACGCTCCCAGCCCCAAATGAATTGAGGTTCTCACTTCAGCCATAGGTTTTATCCGAACGCTTCCCCTAAATACATGAAAATATATAGCTTCATTTCTATATGCTTGTCCTCAAGCCTTCTAACAAACTGACATAGATCAAGAAATCAAGATGGCGTTTTGCCATCTTCTTACCAGCCAGAAGAATCACATCATATTTTTAAACTACCTTTCAGCAAAACAATAGCCGAGTGAACCCAGCAAGGCAGCAGTGTCTCTATGGCTTTGTCTGTGCAGTGCCCAGCACGGTGGGGCTCTGCTTCCAGCCAGCCCTGAGCACTTCGGGAACAAACAGGACAACGGGTGGCTGCAACCTTTGCTTAGAAATGTTTGTGAATGGCTCTGTAAGTATCATAAAGCCGCACAGAAAGCCTGCTGCTGTCGGGGAGGTAGGCTGAGCTCTGAGCAATTCTGACATTCAGATTTACAGCAGACTTTTGGCATCCTCTCTCATTTAGAAATGAATAAGCCACCTTCGTGCATTTGAATGAAGCTGTTGTTTTGTTATCTTCAGCCTCTGCCATGCTATGTTTCCTTCAGGTGTGAGAAGTGACTGCACAAAAGGCAGGCGGGCTGGGGAAATGCTAAATGCTATGATTCCCCAAACAGCCACTCTCTTTCTCTGAGCAATGTACCGCAGAGCGTGTTCTACAGAAAGAACGAGGCAGAGATGGTGGTGATTTTGAAAAGACTGTAAAATATCCACGCAACAAATCTGCTAATAATTTCAATGGAAAACAGCTGAAAAAACAAAGGCAGGTGTTTGTCCCCCAACACTGATCTGGTCCAGCTGCTTAATTACTGCTTTTAATTAGAACAGCTGAAATATTATTGTTGTCTATAGCATCAACAAAGCCACCCTCATCAATGTGCAAGTCTCTTTTAATCTTTGTTTTTTGGGTCTTTGGTTTTTGGGGCCCCACCTTCCACCGATGTGTCAGACCCAAAGACCTGAGTCAGCCAGGTAACATTGCTGTGGCTCTGTATGGGCAAGACAGTCATGGTAGTCTCCTGTGGCATCATCTCAAGGCACCACAGCCCTCAAGGACACTACGGGGCAGGCGGCAAAAAAAACAGTTTTATGCAACAGTTATCTCTTGCCTACCCTATGGTCATGCCTATCACTGTGATATTGGAATGCCTTCCAGAGAGACAGTGCATGATAAAATCAGCATCTATCATGGGTTTCCCAGTGTCTCCAAACAAGCATTTGGTCATGGCACAAACCCAGAGTTACTTTGAATCATTTGAAACCTTGAATAGCTTTGGAGTGAAGAGAGTAGATTATGATTTACCACAAATGGTCAAGAGCAGAAATTTGCCATGAATTCATTTCCCAGAATTACAGAATAATTAAGGTTGGAAAAGACTATTAAGATCTTCTAGTCCAACCATCCACCTACCACCGATATTGCCCACTAACCGCGTTTCTCAGTGCCACATCTCCACATTTCTTGAACACCTCTGGGGCAGTGACTCCACCACCTTCCCGGGCAGCCTGTGCCAATGCCTCACCACTCCTGCTGAGAATAAATGTTTCCTAACATCCAACCTGAACCTCCCCTGGTACAACTTAAGGCCATTAACTTTTATCCTATTGCTGTTACCTGGGAGTACAGGCTGACCTCCACCTCGCCACAACCTCCTTTCAGGCAGATGTAGAGAGCAATAAGGCCTCCCCTGAGCCTCCTCTTCTCCAGACTGACCCATCCCAGTTCTCTCAGCTGCTCCCCATCAGACCTGTGCTCCAGACCCCTCACAGTTTTGTTTCCCTTCTCTGGACACACTCCAGAGCCCCATACTGAACACAGTGCTTGATGTGCAGCCGTACCAGTGCCGATTTCGGAGGGATAATTTTGGAGTTGGAAGGGCAGAATTAAAGTCAGAAACTTGAAGCTGTAACACAAGGAGCATCTCACCAAAGCAACTGCTGTTGACTGAGAGGTGAGATGAGGGAGGGAATGTGTGGGCTGAGAGCTGAGCAGAATGCAGCAGTCTCAGCTGATGATCCGCCTGACTGATGTGTTTGCAGTGTCTCATAATTAACACCTAGCAGTTTTTAAGCTGATAGTAGGCGCTAGTATCGATTAGGACAATTTACTAATTCTATGTCTGTGTCAGCTATCTCTTCCTAAAAAAACAGGATAAAACATTTACTAAAAGACTATAATTAATGTGCCTGAACGCTCTGAATCTTTGCAGCCTTCGTGATGTCTGGAACACTGCTCAGCGTTCTACAGACCGCCATCAGACACACTGTGACATTCTGAGATATCCACCATAGACCACCAGCTGCCTCCACAGAGGATCACAGATCTGTATGGAGAAGGAGATCCTATGCCATCTCCATGAACACCATACAAATGTTCCTCAGACCCTTAGGTTTTCTACGTGGCACTGGCTACCCATGTTTGGGTAGCCAGATTGAGTCACTCAACTTTTAGACTTGACCTGTGGTACTCTCTTCAGTATGGGATGGTTTTCTTCACTCCATGGACAGTGGTCTTTGCAGGACAGGCTGACATTCATATGAGCAGCAACAGGAGCTCAGGTTCCAGAGGCAATTTGCTGGTGCACACACCATGCTTAGATACCAAAACTTAGCTGACCTCTCAGTCACAACTTTGTTTCAATCCATCACCAATGTACTTGTGCTTGGAATATACTTTACAGGCGAAACAAATCCTTGAAAACTAAAAACAGTTAATTACAGAATACACTAAGGTTATGAAGAGAATGATACAGGAGCTCAGCTTTTCCTTGGAGAAATTTGCACGCGCTCTGAATTTACAGGAAAGTCATTGAGGTCATGAAAGTAGGGCACATTCGTAATTTGTGAACTACACATCTTGGTTCATGTCCTTTCATTAACCAAATGACATTTTGCCATATGCTTTAAAAAGCATATATTTTATTTTGTTCAGGAAGTAGGACTCATTTTTGAAACACTAAAGGAGTAATCTTTCCTTTTTTCGTTTTTGCCAAGTGAGAACAACCCTGTCTGAAAATCAGGTGCTTAGAGTGAACTTTCAAAATCAATTTTCAAAGTCTTGAATTACTTTATGAAAGTTAATAAGTATTGATGCATGCCAGATGATTTTGATTTCGCTTTAAGAATAAAGTTCTAATTAGAGAGAGAGTAAGCTTAGTAGTGTTTCTGTAGAGTAAGTAAGGAGCAGCTGCTGGTCAGCCCCAATGATCTGTCCTTCTGCATTAGGAATGCAGTTGCAAATGATGAATTTGAGAAATGGTTATAATTTTCTATCTCAATTCATCTGTTCTAACCTCAGTCAGAGACCAAAGTAGTAATTGTTGTTATTCCTAGTTGAATGATAGAGATTGCTGTGCTCTAATTCCTACCAGCATCATAATTGCCCAGACATAATAATGACAAAGAATTATAGACTTTGTTCAAATGTTATCAGAATGGGCTGAGGCATCACACAATTGCAGTATATATATAACACTAAAAGAACAAAACCACAAACAAAGAAAGCAACAAAAAACAACAACAAAACCCAGACATTCTAAATGAAATCAGTTATTAATTGGGTACTTGCATTTGCCCTTAATGTGTGAAGCCATTTATGGCAATTCTGCTAGAGTAACACTGTGGTAGGTTTAATTTACATGTCATAGCGAAACATATGCTATGAGTGTTTGTCTAACCCTGCCCAGAACATTTCAGTTACAGAGAAATGAATTAAATTCTCGTTTTTCTTTTCTTTGTTATTTACTTTGGTAATAATATATTTTAAATTTTAAAATGGCAGAAATGATGTGGATAAAATGACTTAGGCCTCCCTGCAATTACATCTATGGAGGCCAAGAAATCTATAATGTTTTCATATGAAGAAGGATTTTTAGCAGGGCATTTATAGCATAATAAAGGTTTCCCTTTTTCTTTTTTGACTGTGTAATTGATTTGGCTCCTTACGGTCTTTGGCAAACACGACATTAATTAAATTTACAATGTACAGATCATACTAAATTGTAAGGTGTTGCAAAACCCAAGATAGCAAAATAATAAAAAGAAAGCCACAGAATTTAGACATGTAAGTATGTAATAAAATGAGATTCAATCTGGAAAAGAAGCAGGTAGGGAACAACGAAAGCAAAATTCAGAAATGTACAGCAATAAGCTACATAGAAAGCAGGAGTGAGATTAAAGGCTGACCCTCCACCACCACCACCCCCCTCAAAACAAACACAAAAAAACCCACCAAACCACAGCTTGTTGGATGTGAGTTTAGAAACTGCAGATGTCATCTGTAAGTAATAACATGAGTACAAATCCATTGATACTCGGGCAATTGTAGTTCAACCTAAGATCCATTTCATTAATTGTATCATTCTTTATTGCCACATATATTGCTGCAGTGCCTTAAATATGCTGAATATAAACACTGTTCTTTCTGAAGTAGCTGGCTCCATAAAAAAAGGAACAAGAAATAATGACTGTAGACTGTGAAGGCCACTGCAAATGAAGACTACATAAAGAAAATGGGAAAAAATACACAGTATCATCAACAGAAGAAGATTATTAGAAAGTTTAATATCAGCAGGATGTACTGTTATAAATAAGAATGCACAGTGAGATGAAGGCACCAGGCTTATGGCTCAGCTTGAGAAAATGGAGACAAATATCTACACCAAGAAGATGAAGGGACCAGAGCAGCTCTCCTGTGAGGAGAGACTGGGAACTGAGCCTGGTCAGCCTGGAGAAGAGGGGGCTCAGGGGGAAACTCACCAATATACACCTGAAGGGAGAGTGTAAGGGGGATGGAGCCATGCACTCGGTAGTGGTGCCCAGTGCCAGGACAACAGGCTGTGGACTCATACTGGAACACAGAGGTGCTGTCTGAACACCAGGCAGCACTTCTGTGCTATGCAGGTGGCTGAGCACTGGCACAGCAGCCCAGAGGCTGTGTAGTCTCCTTGGAGATCTCCAGAAGCTGCCTGGCCATGGCCCTGAGCACCCTGCTCTGGGTGTCCCTGCTGGGGCAGGGATTGGGCAGAGGGACACAGAGGGCACTGCCAGCCTCAGCCACGCTGTGATTCTGTAACAGGAGGATGAGTACAGCACAGTGCTGTGCTCACAGTGGCTGGACTGTATTTAGTGGTCACACATCAATTAAAATACTACTATTGATATAACTTAATATTCAATCACAAGACGTGATCTCTGTGTCGCCTGATTTTCAAATATTTCTGTTAAAGCTCTCATTAAAAAGAGGTGTTTATACATGTGTTTTGAATATAAAATTTTTAATCACAAAAAGTAGCCAGAGCAAGATTATCTTTCTTATCCATATCCAGGATATGATGAATACAGTGAAGAAATGCCCACCATTTATTCCAAGCACAACACGGAGGCTATTTTTAAGGATTATTCAAGTAATCTGAGATACATTCTCTATATATATAGGGAATCAGGGTCCATTCAGATTAGTGTATTTTGCTACTGTACCATTTTTTCATACACAGATAGCTATCATCCTCATAAATGCCTGAAAATAGATTTCTTTAAACCTCTGCATATCCAGTTTCACCAAGCATTTCAACCCTCTGATAAACTTTATCCAAGCTTCCTTCCATTCCTATTAGAGGAAGATTGCAGTATATCCATCTTTGGGGGAAAAAAAAAAAGTAATTTTTATTTTACACTGCACCATAAAATGTCGTCAGTAAATTTCTTCTGTGTCTGGGAAATATGCTGATTGCACACACAGTGCTAACAACTTTTTGCTCTGCGTCTGAAGGGCTCTGTGCTGCAAGCTGGGATCTGCTCCATTTGGGGAGATGGTAGGTGGCCCCAGCTGCCTCCCAGCCTCTGCCTTACCCCGCACTGAGCATCCCCTGGGAGCCCTGAAGCTTCAGTAACACCACCGTTTCTTAAATAGCAGCCATTTATTTCTCACTTTCCTTGCCAGCTGATGTTTTAAGAAGCAAGAATGAGGAGAGCTGTAGAGTTTTATAGCATTAAGTAAATTGAAAGACAGATTGATTTACCTTTCCTACAGTACAATGTTTCAGTCTTTTCAAATCAGAATAAATTTCCCTCTTAAGAACTGTTTTAAGGAGTCAAGCAGGAGTAGTATAGCATAGTGTTCCTCAGAAAATGTACTCATTGAAATGATCGCTCTCTTTGTACTGTCTGGCGTATATCATTAATTTTTTTATGAACAGTAGAAACATATAAATAGAACTCATACCCAGAAGTCTTTGGATTGCCTTCAAAATTATGACAACAGAATATACCAGAACCTAAAAAGGCTCAAAACCAAGATGTCCGCATTTCAGCTGTAGAGCACTTCAGCAAAATCTCAAAAATCCTCGGAACAAAATTTCTAAACATCTAAAATCACACCTAGATTTATTCTTCCAGGAATTTTTTTTTTTTTTTTCCAGCAAAATGAAATGCACTGAGCCTCCATTTCATTTAGAGAAAACAAGTGGTTTTTCTACATGATAGAAAAGAAAAAAAATAACCAAAAACTACAAAGGACAACTTGTTCAAAAATATATTTCTCATCCCAGTTACAGTATGTGATTGGACCTGCACAGAGCAGAGTGGCTCAGTGCTGTGCCCGGGAGAACACAGAAGCAAACCAAGGTCCTGGTGCAGAGTGTGCCCCACAGCAGACACTGCCACCCACCAATACAGCAGCTTGTGCAGCTGGGGGGGTAGCAGTGGGCACATCCCTGGCTGGGAAGACACTGGGATACATTAAACTTCCCCTATACCTTGTTTTACAGACCTGTTAAAGATTTTTGGTTCATTTTGAGAGAATGTGAGTCAGCAATGTGCCCTTGCCACAAAGAAGGCTGATGGTATCCTGCTCTGCATTAGGCAAAATTTTGCCAGTGGGTTGAGGGAGGTGATCCTTCCCTTCCATTCAGCCCTGGTGAGGCCACATCTGGAGCGGTGTGTGCATTTCTGGGCTCCCCAGTACAAAGAGACATGGAGCTCCTGGAGGAAGTCCAGCAAAGGGCCACCAAGATGATGAAGGGACTGAAGCATCCCTCCTGTCAGGAGATTCTGAGAAAACTGGAACTGTCCTGGAGAAGAAGCAGCTCCAGGGAGACCTTACTGCAGGCTTCCAATACATAAAGGAGTCATGTAAGAACGAAAAAGAAAGTCTTTTTACATGGACATGTAGTGATAGGATGACAGGTAATGGTTTCAAACTGAAAGAGATTAGGCTGAGATTAGATATAAGGAAGAAATTCTTCACAGTGAGAGTGGTGAGGCCCTGGCACAGGTTGCCCAGAGAAGCTGTGGAAGTCCCATCCCTGGCAGTGTTCAAGGCCAGGTTGGACTGGTCCCTGGATAACCTGATCTGGTGGTGATGTCACCGCACATGGCAAGTGGGTGGAAAGAGATGGTCTTTAAAGTCCCTTCCAAAACAAACCATTCTATGATTTCTCACAGTATCTCATGGAAAATAATGTTGCAAACCTCCCTGAGAAGAGGTGGCACAGGATCAGAGCCGCTAACGTCTACATCTCCCCCTCCAGCCAGAGAAAGGGAAAGATGTTTTCCAAACCCAAATGTTCTCTCTGAAGGATGAGGTGCTTCCAAGCACCACACCACTGCTGAGGCACATGCATCAGACCAGACAGTGGAAAGCCCTCCTTGAGAATCTGTCTGGCTAGAGCCTACAAGTGAACATGCTGAGTTCTGTTTGCTCCCAACTTCTATAAATGAAACTGCAGCTATCGCAATCCATGATGTGCGGGTGTGAGGCAGTGTCTCATCTCCGCAGGGGGAACAGGAATGCAAGACAAATTCTTAAGCATTTGTGGAAATTATGTACGTACATCATCCACACACCGGTGGGAGAAACACCTCACCTTCCTCCTTCCTGCAATCACTCACACTAATGCTTCCTGGGGCTCATACTCACTGTAATTATTATTAAGGCATCACCAAGAAAAGAACAACTGAAAAGTGGACACAAACCCTAAAATAAAGACAAATTTGAGGTGTAGCAACATGCACTGCAATTCATTTTCACTGAATAAAGAAAAAAATATTGCTCATTCTTTTTTTGCTGTAACTCTGGACGATGCCCCTACATAAATCACTTCTTCTGAGGAGCAGCCTGGAGTAAAAGAGCAGACTGGACAAAGTGTGGCTCTGCCCCATGTTTTGGTACATCACTGTGTTGTAATCACTTCACACAGGCTGCTAAAGCCTTTCCTGCAGATTGCCAGATAGCAGAATAGAGATTAGCTCACCATTATTAGTAGATAACATTATTTTTCCAAATTAGCTTCTACATGGGTGAACAGAGAATAGCAGGAGGGGGAGAGAGTCATTTTTATAGATGTCATTTTTGGAATATACCTGCTGACACTTCAATAGAGGCTTGAGGCAGTGCAGGCTTAATTTAAAGAAACAGCAAGTTAAAGTCTCCTTTGAGGCTTGAAGTGGATTTGTTCATTTCATTAAGCGACAGAGCTTGTGTGACAAGTAAGTGAAGTCTATCTACAGTATCAGCTAATCAGGATTATCGTGGTCCTGGGGAGAAGGCTCAGGTTGAGCTGAAAGCTATTTTCCTGGTGTTTGTGTCTATGTGCACTTAAAGACATATGTTGGGTAATGGGCAGGACCTTTGAGACAGCCCCATTTATGACAATAATGAGGAGTGCTTTATTGCTTTGCCGTATGTCAGACCCAGTGTAGGAATTACAGTTTCCCAAATCACAGTAGTTACCCTCCAGGGCAGAGTATAACCAGAGCCATGTAATACTGCTGTTAAACATACCCCTGGCACATGGCAGATTAGTGCTTAGCAGGGACAAAAAGCATGAGGACAGCAGCGGTGGGAGATGTTGTGCTCAAAACAAGTCCCGGGGGCCTCAGATCCATCAACATTCACTACACTACACGCTGTCCATGCTCTGTGATGCTCTCTGAGTAAAGTCGAAGGCAGTTGGCCAAGGAAAAGAGATTTGTCATTTTGTATGCAAAGTCCTTTCTCAGCACGGACAGCCAAGCAGCTGCCCTGCTGCACCCCAGAGGTTGCTTGCTGGTGATGCTGAGCTGGAATGCTGCTGGCAGAGCACAGTCTGGGCTCTGCAGCTCTGTCCACATCTCTGTGACTTCCTGATGGCTGTTGGCTTCAACACTTTGCCCTCCCAGCTCAGAGCAGCCCTGCTCATTAGCAGTGACAACATTATCTGTCAAGCATTTTTGCATCTCTCTCTGAGCAGCTGTGGCTCTGGAAGGACTGACTCTTGGAGTTGATGTCAACTGCGTCAGCTGCTCTGAGACAAGAGCTACTGCCAGGCTGCCTATGCTCCCTCTTCCTTGGTCACTTCCACTAACTCAGTAAAAAAGAGAACCACCCACTGATGACAACTTCCGCCAGCGACTGTGCATGCTGACTGGATTTGAAATATATAATGTGTTTGATGAGGGCTGGGCCTTACTCCTTGCTAACAGCTCTGAACTTCCATGGGCAGCAATGGGCACAGCATCAGCTCCAAAGTAGTCAGCACTGTGCACACTGATGGGAGCTGCACACCCCATCACACAGATACAACACATCATTCGTGGGCACATCTGTTAGAGGAAGACTGCTACAGCACATCTCCTTGACAAAATCTCAGAAATAGACCTTTTTTGGGGAGAAAAATCATTGTGGAGGTGGCCAACTTGCTTCCTGGTTTATCCATTCCTTGGACTCATGGCAGTACCAAACACTGAACTCGATAACAGGATTTTTCTGAGAACCAGTCAAAACTGGTAGCCAGATTTAATCCAAAACTTATGCTAAAGAGAGAAAACAGAGTTAGGAAATGTGGTTTTTTTTTGTTTGTTTTTTTGTTTTGTTTTTTTTTGGGGGGGGGCTCTCAGTAGCCACAGAAAGGGCACCTCTAAGAAATGGAGAAAACACAGTCAGATATTCAGACTAAATGCAGAGACACACCAACAGCTAATTGCAGGGCTCCTGCCATCCTGCACTATGTAAATAAAGCATCCACTCTGCCAAACAAAACCTGAAGGTTGTGAAAGGAAATGAGAGTGATTTTAATGAAAACCAAGAAAAAAAAAAAAAAAGAAGAGGGAACTGAGAATATAGAGTCCTCTTAACTAGCTGTAATTGAGCATACACGATGAATTACAGGTTAATTCATTTCCTGAATTAATGCTTATTATTTTTTAAATGTCCATCTGGGTGAATCATGAGGCTTTTCTCTGGTGCCTAATTTTTCTGTGGTAAAAATTAGGATGTAAGCAGCGTTGGAAAGAATGCAAACTGCATATTAGAAAACTTTACATCAGAGCAGTTTCATTTTAGTTTTCATTGATAGATTCACAATTTCCTCAGCTTGTAAGATAAGCAAGACTATAGTGAGCTTTCTTGAATACCAGCCTTGCACTAAATCCAAGGGGCAAACCCTCAATGGCTTTTCAGAATGGTTACTTTGTTCTATTCTAAGTATATGAACTTTTCAGATTTCAGTTTTAATCTGTGCAGTTTTGATTACTGATGACCATGACACTGGCTTTGATCCGTGCAGCATATAAATCTGTTACAAAAACATTACCATGAGATGGTAGCTGCTGCTAAAAATTCAGTGAAATTTGGGACCCTTTAGAGGTGTGGAACAGAAACCAGAGTTTAGGCGCTGACAGGAGGTCTCTTAATCCCATATATAGGGAAGGAACAGCACTGCAGATATATTTCTCTGGAAAAAGACAAAGCAAACGTGCCAGAGAGAGCAATCAAATCGCTTCATGCACTGTGGTAAGGCTTTGGATTTTACACCACTGAGTAAGATGTAAGGCCTGATATAGAACAATACATTTATTGAAATGTACCGTCTGAGCAGTCACATCCAGTTTAATAAATGGAAAGTGTACAGAAAGCACAGGGAAATGGGAATTTTGCCAAAGTAAATTCACTCAAATATGATGTAAAGAATTTCTGTGGGAAAAAAAAACAAAACAAAAACCCACACAATTTGATATATTCCATCCATAGAAATGGCTGAATCTTTATCTCCTTTAGATTAGAGAGTCCAAGTATAGAGGAACACCAGATTCTGCCAAGATCCAGCCCTGTGGTGCATTACTGTAGAAAAACAGTAGAGTTGCAGTATAATTGCATCCAGCACTACACCAAGAGTTGTCTGCAGTGTTCTGTGCATGATACAAATCAAGGGTGATTCTCATTAACAAGTTTCTTTTAGTGTTCAGAAGTATCAAAAGAAACATCCGGAAAAAGGCAACCAGGTAAATCTCCTGCAGAAGACACCTGTGCTGGGCCATTCAGTGCCCTTAAGTTGCACCAGGGGATGCTCAGATTGGATATTAGGAAAAATTTATTCTCAGCAAGAGTGGTGAGGCACTGGCACAGGTTGCCCAAGGAGGTGGTGGAGTCACTGCCCCTGGAGTGTTCAAGAATGTGTGGATGTGACTCTGAGGGATGTGGTTAGTCAGCAGTATTGGTGGGGATGGGTTGATTGATGAACTAGATGATCTCAGTAGTCCTTTCCAACCTTAATGATTCTATGATTCAGATGTTTGTCTTCTCAAGTAGAGGTTCTGGTAGTTTGGCAGATGTGATCCATGCATGATAGTCATTCAAAGGGAAATGGCATAGGCAGGTTTGTTTTGTAATGTACCTTGAAGATGCAGCCTCCATGAACATCTTCTCATAATTGTGAGATATGGTCCTATGTCATTATTTTTCCTCTCCAAAAACATGAAAAATTTAAAAAAAACTTTTTTTTTTTTTTTTTGGTGCTTAAGAGAAAAAAGATTATCCTTTTTTTCTTTAAACTCATCCTCACCTCTCACCTTACCTCTCTCAATTTAGTGGTTCTTGTCTAGTCAGGTGTACCAAAAAGCATCAAAATGGAGATGAAAAGCTCCTCTGTTTTAATTGGACCCTCCATTGAAATTGCAACCATATTGCTCATTTTCCCACAGAAGTCACATGGATAGCCAGGCAGTCCATAGCCAGCTCCCACTGTGTGACACATGGCTCATTCATTGAACTGCCGAAGAAGATTTCAGTCTTTGGGACTGGCAAGCCTTCCTCTGTGATCTGCTTCATTCACATGAAAAAGAGCTTGGTGAAGGTTACTGCATTAATACAGATCAGCAGCTCTAACTGAGCTGGAATTGGCAGACAGTGGTTTTAGATTTTGGCATGTCAATCAGCAGCAGCCTCTCAACAAGACAGAAACCAGACTCTGGGAAATGAATACTGAGGAGACTAAAATGTTGCTGGTAGGGGCAGAGGTGGGAATATCCTTGAGTAGAAAGAGGTAATAAAGAGATGCCTTTCAAAACTTTGGTTCCACCATGCTTTTCATAAAATATATCACCTATGGTTTCATATATTTTTTCTCACATAGTTGTTCATATTTTTTTATCCTACTGTACTGAACAAGAGAAGATGGATATAATGCCAGCCATGCTCAAAGCACTTCAAAAATGCTGCTCATCCCAAGAGAAAAAAAAAGCTATTCTTTCTGTTAGAAATTGGAGAGTCCAGGTGATAGGTATGTGACAGTGATTTTGTATTTGTTTAGCATAATGGAGCACAAGTCTTGTCTTGTGCTTCTGAACAATTCTGTTTTGATTATCATCATTGTTACTATTATTGCATTAATCATCATCATTATTAATAACTGTACATCATCATACCAGGCTATTTTCATTTTGACCCTGCCACAAATCATCCTGAAGACCATAGAGCATTGATGTTGCTCATTTTTAGCACAATTACGTTCATTTTCACAATTCAGAACTGGAAATAGATAGCTTTTTTTTTTTTTTTTTTTTTCCCATGCAGTTTTTCACACTTGTGTGAAGAAATTAACATCAGTTGTTCTTACCACTTCATGTAAGGATAATTTCTTTTTTCAAATAAAATGCATCAGTTATGAATTCCCAGATAGAATTTTCTGCAAAAATAGTATAACAAGAAGCATCTATATACTCTCTCTGCATTATGTTATGCAGAAAGAGCTTCTACCATGCAGTGACACCGAATGTTCTGAATATCAGCAGACAGCATTCTGCATGTGACATCTGATTGTCATGCTGTCATGAAAAATATCTGGATGGTACTATGAATACATTTATGTGGGGTTTATTTTAGGAGTTAGGATGACAAACCCGTGTTCCTATTTCACGCTGTGAAATGAGCAGTTCTGTGCTCTAAGAAAACAAATGGAGGAAAATATTTTAATATCCTACATAGTTTTTCTTCTGTTTTATAAGCAAAACATATTTATTTTTCTTTCTGGTTCTGTGGAACCCAGGAAAATCTTTTAACCTTGCAGTTCTTTACAGCACTGCACGTTAAAGCTGTCAGAAACCAGACTAATTAAACCGAAAAGCTGCTTACTTCTCCTTCTGTATAAGGTTAGAAAAAAAAGATACAGTTACTGGTGAAATTAGGGCACTGAGCGGATTTTAGAACTACGAGTAGCCTAGAAACATTATGAACATGAAATCTTTGTTGTAGAAATTACAGCTTGCATGCAGGCCTGGACACCATCCCAGCAAGGAAGTTATGAGAAATTAGAAGGAACTTTAAGAAGAATAAAATGCCAAACATAAAGGCTATAGCGAATGATTTATGGAAAATGTAGCTGCTAAGTATTTTAAGATGCCCCACACAGTGACCAAAAATGCTATAACTGTTTACATGTCTTGAATGATATAAACTGTGAGGCATTAGGGAGATTGTTTAGAGCGCTTCTAAGGAGTATAATTGCACATAAAGTTAGGAAACTGAGCAAAGGGAGATTCGAGTTGACTATCCAGACAAAATTTTAACAAGAGGTCTAATAGACTGTGAAATAGCTTCCCAAGAAAAGTGCTAGGAGTCACATCTCTAAAATGATTTAAAAGCAGACTGGACAGATCATGTGATAACCTAATAGGAAGAGAATACAAAAGTGGCTCAGGGTGTGTTTCTGGCTTTTAGTTTATGTGATCCCTACAGCTTTGACATCTGTAGCTCTTATCAGGTGAGTGAGTATCTCAGTTGTATCGGTGACAGAGTTCCTGTCTGGCTTCATTTAAATGATGGCAAGCCCTTGAAAATCCTTCTGAACCTTCCCCTCACAATGCTTTAATCCTAAGGCTGCTGCTGGCTCCATTGCCATTATACTGCTATGGAGTCTGCTCCACTTCACACAAATAGTTAAATGCATACTGTCCAAAGATGATGACTGTTTTTCACAAGTATAGGGCAACAGAGTGGAATATGGGAAATTCTGTGTGTAAGGGGAGCTTGTGCATCTCATTCAAGGCTGGGTAGTGCCAAGGAGGGCAGTGCCTATATCTTTGCCTTTATGCAGTAGGATCCCAGGTAGGATCTGGTCCTGCCTGTCTCAATGGTTGCTCTGGTGGCTGATGGATGTCTCCCATCTGTGAGGAACCACGGTGTGGCTTCTTGTTTCCTCTTATAACTTCCCCACTCATTAAAATGACTGTAGGTGGATACATACACAAAAAGCAAAAAATGAATCCTGGGAAATCAGTAAAAACATGCCAATTTGAAGTTTTCTGTCAGTTCTCTTTGTTAACATTTCTTATATGTCACTCCTGCAATAGTCTGCTACTCAGAAGTTTCTTCAGTGGAAACGTATAGGGAAATATCACATGGAATGAAGGTTACAGAAATGAAAGCTTGTCATTTTGAATGCTAGGTGGATTGTGTTATACATTATTGGGACAGGTGCTCTTCAACATCTTTATTGATGACATAGACGATGGCATCAAGTGCATCCTCAGCAAGTCTGCAGACGCCAAGCTGAGCAGTGCAGTTGATAGATTGAAGGGAAGGGAAGCCATCCAGAGGGACCTGAACAGGCTAGAGAAGTGGGCCCATAAAAACCTAATGAGGTTCAACAAGGCCAAGTGCAAGGTGTTGCACTTGGGCCAGGGCAATCCCAGGTGTCTATACAGACTGGGGAAAGAACCCCTTGAGAACAGCCCTACAGAGAAGGACTTGGGGGTCCTGGTGGAAAAGAAGCTGGACATGAGCCAGCAGTGTGCACTTGCAGCCCGGAAGGCCAACTGTGTTCTGAGCTGCATTAAAAAAGGGGTGGCCAGCAGGGAGAAAGAGGTGATTGCCCCCTCTACTCAGCTCTTGTGAGGCCCCATCTGGAGTACTGCATCCAGGCCCAGGGCCCCCAGTACAAGAAAGATGCAGAGCTCTTGGAACGAGTCCAGAGGAGGGCAACTAAGATGATCAGAGGGCTGGAACACCTCTCCTATAAAGAAAGATTGAATGAACTGGGCTTGTTTAGCTTAGAGAAGAGAAGGCTCTGGGGAGACCTCAATGTGGCCTTCCAATATTTGAAAGGAGCATATAAACAGGAGGGGGTACGGTTGTTTGTGAGGGTGGATAGTGATAGGACAAGGGATAGCACTTTTACCTCCAAAAATTCTTTCCGTTACATTGTACAGAACAGAAAGCAAAAGATTTGAAGACAGACCACTTTGGATTCTCAGGAAGTTAAGAAGCACATCTGTTGAAACGGTGCTATTGGCAGCACTACTAGCAATACAAATAAATCTTTGAAATAAATGGAAGAGATCAGTCTATCATTAAGAGAGAAAGTAGGGACACCAAGAAATTCGCAATTTCCCCATAGGTTTTAGCATAAGATTTTGTTTGAATTTCTTACTTCCATCTAGTTTTGTGCTCTTTGATCTGTAAAACAGGGATAGACATACCCGTTTACCGTATTGGACTGTCATGAGTCTGCAGTGATTTCCCACTTACTTGAAATACTCTGGCAATAAAGACCTCAGCAGAGAAGGCTGAATATCTGAAGAGAGGAGTCACCACTGGTTGTTAGTGTAGGTATGATGCTGGACCTGATAAATCATACTGGAAAGTAAATTTTCATCCTTGAAAGCAGCAGGTACTCCTGGTAAGCATTGTTCAGGTGATAGAAATTTGGTCTTGCTGAGTTCATTGACATGCAGCTAAAAATGAAATTAACAAAAAAATTATTAAGTAGTTACTCTTAAAACCTTAGAATAATCATTATCACACAGAATAGTTATCTCATTTCACTGAAACTCTTTAGATCTGAACATGTGAAAAGTGTGAAGTGCCATATTTGAAACAGAACAGCCAATTAATGATGGTAGCAGTTGAGGAAAGCAAATAGCATGACTGTTTTTTGTTATGAACCTGCAAAAGTGAGGCCTGGTGAGTTTTCTTTAAAAACAGAAATACAAAACCAGTTTTCAATTCACTTACAAAAATGAACTGCACCCTCCCTTCAGCCAGCCAGAAAATATGAAAAAATGCTGAGAAATTCTCTACAGATGATCAATACTCGACTCCACTTGATAAATATGCCCAGACATTGGAAATAATTGCCTAAGCTCTACAGTGCTATTATGTGTTTGAAAAACTAGCTATAGAAAATGTAAACTAGTGAGAGAACAAATTAGGGAGTACATTATTGTTAAGAGCAGTATGCTTATGTAGAAAAAAAGTAAAGCACTAAGAGCTTGGCTGTACTTCCATGTGCAGAAGTCAGGAGAAATGACTGGTCAGTGTTTTATACTCTCATTCTACATGTCGACTTACTTTATATAGCAACAACTTAGTAATCTAAGTACCCAGTGTTAAAAACCTAGACATATTATGCATGTATTTATTGCTCAAAATATAAATGTCACAAAAACAAACAAACAAACAAACAAAAACCTCTCCTATTCCTCTCTGGCCATCATCAAAAAACTGCATCAGACAATCAGTAAGAAAGCCCAAATGGGCTACCCCCCTTCCCTTCACAGTGAAAGTGCATAGTTGCAGGGTAATAATAATAAGCAATAAAGCAGTGGATTTCTTTTGAGTGTGACTTGGAGCAGGGGCTGTGAAGTTGCCTGAAACTCTCCAAGCACTGCAGTGGTGGTTAATGAACAGCTGTTGGTCACAGGAGCTCCTCTCCATACAAGCACTCACCACCCAATCAGGAGCTTATGGGGCAGCTTCATCTAGTTTAAGATGCCCCACGATCACCTGCTTGGCTACTTTAGATCCATCTGCCATAACTGTCCACTGTTAACTTCTTCCTTAACCTTTGTCCATGTGGAAGACCTGACCAACTTGAAAGAGCTATGTGTCCCATCCTTCTGCTCTCACAGTAACCAAGTTGTACTGCACTGGGAGCCAGTCCCAAAGTGTTTAGCATATTCTGCCTCTCCCAGTTCCTTGAAAATTGATCAACTGAGCTCACACAGAAACCTGACTGATGGCACAGAGTGGTGCATTCAGAGATGGGGTGTTCAATTATAGTGATTTATTGTATGTGATTTATCATACACCTTTGACCACTTTATCTGCTTCTCAAATCCTATCACCTAGAATTTATCTCAGCAGTCTCCAAAAGGGAATGGCTCCCTGTACTTCTTTTTCATTTCAGACATGGAGTTTCTCCCAGAATGACACCTGTGTGAGCTATTGGAAAGGTAAAAATCCATGCTTCTACAGTAACAAATTTTCTATGTCTAGAAATGCCAGAACTGTAATGCCCCATATATAGTTTATTGGGTACGACTAGAAATTGAAGTCTTTACAGAAAGGAAACACTTCCAGTCTGTCAGGTCTAGAAAGCTTAGAGATATCTGACTGTTAAAGTATGAATTATTTTTAAGCAAATATAAAACCTATTTTTGAAATGTTACAGCTCTTTCTAGGCTCAAAGTATCTGGACTAGCTGGAAGACTGTTGGCTCTTAAAATGAGATAGAAAATATACCTTCTAGACTATCAAAATCCCTTCAAAACTTTTTTGGTAGATTGTTTTAATTTTGTTTTCTCATTGTTGATTTCTTTGTAACAAGCTCATGGCCTTACCCAGTTCTCATAATCACAGGAAAAAAACTTAGGAGGAACTTCCTGATTTTTGCCTGAAGAATGTAAATAAGGGAAGATACACTGATGTTGCTTCCCCAGACAACAGGACATCTCCAAGCTTCTTTTCTAGACTTCCTCAGTTGTTCCAGATGAAGTGGAACAAGTAATAACCCACAATGCTCTTAATTTCAATTTTTGCGTTGTGGATACACAAAAGAACAAAAACCTGGTAAACCTGCTGTAAAGATCTGCATGCCTTTCTGCTTCCCAGAATCCATGAAGAAGTACTCATAATAGACAGCAGTTGGAAAATATTTCATCCTGCTGTATGTTAGAATCACAGATGAACCAATCAACTGGTAAGGTTTTGCTGTTTATTTATTTATTCATTTTCAGTAATGTGATGTTTTAGTCTACCAGTATCTCATTAGTGACCTCCTTATCAGTGTATGGCCACGTCCTGTTTTTATTCTCTAGCTGCACAACACAAATATGGTTTCAGGATCTTTCACCCATGGAACACTTTCATTGCTCTGCCTTCCTTGTGCCCTGCAACAAAATTCAGGCCAGTTCATTCTATACACTGGAGGCAAAGTAGAGTGATATTAAAGCAAACATTTCTACACAAAACAAAAATGGGAAACTACATTGGTGCACGCTGGCAGATCATTATGTTGTGATTTATCTGGAATAGGAAGCACCGTGCAGACATACCTTGCAGTTTCACACCGTGGCAGCCATCAGCTTGTCCTGCATGCTTCAGCTGCCTAATGAAGCACAAGCCCACAGGCCCTTTGGGGCAGTCTGGTCATGCACAGGACAGGGAGCACTTCAGCAGTAGGGTGGTGGACAGCCGTGCACCCAATACCTTCCCACTGCCACCAGGCCCGCTGCAGCACAGAGCCCGTCACAGCACCTGAGTGACACGCACCCGCCTGCACAGCTCTCTCATTTGAAGTCTTCTGTGACAGAAAGGGGCTGTTTACTTGGGTGCTTCTGCTGCACGTTGTTACACTTTGCACGTCTTGCCACATATTTGTGATGTCCCAAATGACAGGTACACGTCTTACCAAGTTCTACCGGGGGCAGAGATTCATAGACGAGGGAGCCCACAGCAGTGGAAGCATCTGGTAGGATGGAAAAATGCTGTCTTGTACTCTGTCATGTGTAATTAGAGCTGCCGGTTGTCATCGCTGCTGGCATTTGGTTAAGTAAGTTTCTCTGATGAGAAACTATCTGACAAAAGCCAAAGCCAACTAAAGTTATGAGCAACATAATTACAGAGTATCTTTTATAGTCTTATTATTTAACAGCTTCATCTCTAGTCCTACTGAAGATGTGAGGGTTTCAGCAAGTTGCATAAAGTTATGTTAAAAGTCAACTCAAAATTATTTGGTTTCAAAATCAAGCACTGGGAGTGGTTGGTGATGAGTTTTCTGCAGTCTAATTAAGAAGGATAAATATTTTATGTTTTTAATCATGTCTGGCAACCTGTTAAATTTCTCCTTTCCTGGAGCACAGCACAGGGGAACTGTTCACACTTGGGCATCCTCTGAAGATCTCCCTTTGCTTCTGAAGCAGAGTTTTCTGCCTCCCTGTTACTTCTCAGGGAGCGATCCTGAAATGGGGCCCATCTTCCAGAGCTATCCTGGGAGCTGCAGCAGGTGAGAGCTGGGTTTGCTGGCAGCATGCTGCAGTCACACCTTATTGGCTCATTTTAAATCAGACTTCTGGGTGCCTGAGACAGAGCCAACCACAGCCGCCAGGCCATGGGCATCGCTACACCCAGCCCGCACAGCTGCTGCCACCAGCCCTTCAGCTTTGGCTTTGAATGACTTCTAATCCTTCCTTTGTTATTTTCCATTATTAACAAATATTTGTTGCTTTGTTTTTAAAAAAGTCTGCTATTTTATAATTATTGCTTTATTTCATGACCTTCTTAATGTGGATGTATTCTCGGTATGGCTCGAAGACTTAAGCTCGCTGCAAAATGAAGCAGCTCTTCCTGAAATCAGCAGATACACCACACAACCATATTATGGCTGAATCTTGTCCCTCCATCTATTTGTGAATTGAGCTTCTCCCTATCATTAACTGCATTGTGTGTGTTTGTTAATTAACTGCTAATGGGCTCTCTGCTCTATCTGCACAGTAGGTACCAGTACATAAAGCAGCTAAGCTTAAAGTTTCCTCCTGGAGATATTACAGAAATAAACAAATATCTATATGCCTCAGCTTTTTTTTCCTTCTCACGTATCAAATACCCACCATATGCTATATGCTTTAAATGACACAAATCTCTGTGCTTCCAAGATAAAGATGGAAATCAAGGATCTGAAATTCATATAATTGTAAATGCCTATTCAAAGCTGTATTTTGTATCACATAGCAGCAAAGTATCCAATAAGCTTGCACTATCAAAATAATAAGATACAGATATTTTGATGATGCATTTTTTGGTATCAAGAAAAAAGAGAGTTTATGGTGGATAGGTTAAAGGGCTTTAAGGTGAACCTGTGAAAATTTTAGCCAGAGAATTTGATTGTATCTCCCCTAGAGGCAGTAACTTCCAGCTGAAGCACTGCAGATTCTCCTAGCACTTGAAATTCCATATGCAGAGGATGAAGCCCTCATCCAGCTGGTTGCATCCGTATGCAGAGGTGTGAACCCACACCAAAACTCCAGGTTTCCAGCTACCAGCCTGGGGCTGGTTTTGGGCCCTTCCTCCCAGAATGCAGGTGGGAGGGAACCCGTCCGTTGTGGACGCAAGGACTCACAATGGCTAAGCACCGATGAACCAGAGGTAGAGCTGCACATCCCCAGTTTGTCCCACAGGCAGCACTCCTGCGTCTCCTGTCTTTCTCAAATTTGAAAGCCCACAGAGAGGAGTTTCTGGGAGCTTAATCTTGGCTGATTCCTCTGCACCTTTAGCAAAAGAATGGGGACAGGTCAGAATCACCAGTGCTGGTGGGGAGAAATGGTATGAAGGTGGAAATGTGAGATGCTGGGCAGTCTCAGGAGGTTCTCTTTGATGTTCATTTAGGTTATGAACAAATTGGATCTGCAGAGTTCAGGAAGGCAGAAGAACAACCACGTCTGAAGAGAACATTCTTTGAGCTACAGGAATAACTTGAAGGTTCTCAGAATAGAGCCCTCAAGGTCCCATGAGGAATTGGGGTAGGAAGTATTCAACTACATATTGTCAGTAACTGTTGGGATGTTTGCACCCCATCGGTGGCAAGAAAGGCACATGCAAAGGGAATCATTTAATTAGGCCGTACTTCCTTTTGGACTCAGCAGGGGACCTTGCTTGAGTGAGCAAAGATTAACTTCTGATCTACAGACAGCACTTTCTGCTCAGACCTGCAACTGGTCAGAGAAGAGCACCTGAAGAATAAAGGCCTCTGTTTTCTCTTAATGATGAGGTTAATTCTCCTCCTGTTCTTCCTCAGAGCTGTGGGGAAAGCACAAAGCACACACATGCAGCTGCTCAAACACCCTTGCAGCACTGCCCATTGCCCAGCTCTTAGCCTTCCCTTCCTGACCTCACCAGAACCTGTCAGCTCAGCAGAGGCAAGGTAAGGACTTAAAAGGTTCAGGGACAATTAATGTGCACTCAAAGGTTGTGTGCAACAAATGAACAAGCGGAGGGATGAAAGAGGGAGTTCATGGTTAAGGAGCATACTTGGCTTATTGCATAACACAGCTCGAAGCAGGAACCAGATCACAAGTAATCAGAGCAAAAAATATTAAAGAAGCATAAAAAATTAATAAAGAAAGGTAAAGTAGTGAATACTAACCAAATAGCATAGACAGTAAGGAGAAATGGTAAGTTTTTTAACACACAGGAGCTTATCCAGTGCCAATACTGAGGCATGTAAGGCTTTGAAACAAGTTCAGATCTTCTGTTAAGACCCGGGGAATTTTTTTGAAGGTAAAGAAGTTGTCAGTTTTCAACCAAAGAAAAGTTGGTAGTGCAGTCTTGAAGATTCTTCACTTCCTTGTCCAGAGAGCAATTTACTAATCACATGAAAAGAACAGAGAACAGAAAGATATATATATGCATATATATATAAGTAAAGCAAGACAATAGGATAAAGGCTTTGTTTTATAAGTGTGTGCTGAGTAATGGCTGAGCATGTATTCCCAATCCTTGGGAACTCTGCCCCCATCTGCCAGTGGACAGCTCATGGAGATGGAGCTTGGAGCCCCTCGGAACTGCTCTCTTGTGCACAGGTACTCACAGAGATGAAATTGGATTGCAGGGTACTGCTGAGGGCTATGGAGAGGAAGGCACTTCCTCAGGCAGGCTGGGAATTAGGGAGACATAAGCCTCAATATGTGAAGGCTTAATTATCATTGTAATGAAACTGAGGTTGTGATTGAGACAGCAAAATCAGCTCTGTCTTTGTGTATGAACAGATATATCTTTGGAGAGAGAGATTTAGAGTAACACGGTATGTACATCCACAGACAAAGAAAATGGTATTATCTATTTTAAAAGCTATTGTGTGAAATGCTTTGGGAAGAGTAGAGCCAACTCCTGCAGGAACGTCACTGATCCCTCAGTGCCCTTGGGAGCATTGGGGTCACAGATGCCATGGGACACAGCCTCATGTGCTTACAGGAGAGATTTCCAAATAGAGAAAGCAAAGTCTTATATCAGGACATCATGTGAAATAACTTCATAGACTGTCCAAGCCTGAATTTTAGCTTGCAATACGGCACATGTAGACATCCTGGACAGTGTTTGGTGAAAAAAATAACCAAAATGGAAAGATGCATTTTCCACTTTCTTGACTAATTTCAATGAGTGTTCTTATACAACACAGCCCAGAGTCGGAGATCTGTATGTTCAGCAGAGTCCACTGGCCTGAACAGCAATTCGGAAACAGAAAGCATGGAAAGAAACCCCTGAGCACACTGCTTAGGGAAGGGGAACCCTGACACATTTAAAGGATGCTTTGGAAGTGGTAGCTATGGAGTGAAATGTGCATTAGCCAGATGTGAATTGTACTCAAGTAATAAACTTTCATAATAATCACAGAAGACACTTCCCCTCCACCCACCTCTGAAGCCACAGGGAGTAATGCAGGCCCCTGTTTATGAGGTCAAAACATTCACCCAAAACGTTTTTAAACAACAGATATGAAATCATGAAAGTTAATGGGCTAAACTGACATAATACTGCAAAAACAAGGAGCAAAATACTGACCCTTTTGCCTTCAAATGACCAAGTGCCCTCAGACATCGCAGGCAGTACAAGGAAGTGACTTATCTGCCAGTTTTATAACAACTTACAGAATTGATCAAAGCCTGAAGAATTTGTAATTTTTAAAGGGAATATAATTCTACCTCTTTCTTCCTAAGGGCAGGTGAAGTGCATGCCAGGCAGATACCAGCACCTTCCTATGGCACCAGAGCTGCCCTGCTCAGCCTCACACTGCTCCTGGAGCTAGGGGCTGCCTTTATGGCAATTCCGTCAAGCCAGATCGACAGCGAGAACACAGCACAAGCAACTGACTCTCTACATGAAGTAATTTTAAAGTAAGATAAGAAAATGAATAAAATAATAAAAATGTCTGTTCTGGAATGAAAGACACAGAGAGAAATTGCCTAATTGTATTGCAAATATCATTCACTGTCTATAGACCCAATGGTTGAATTTCATCTGCCCTAGTTTAGGCTTCCAAAATAGAGTATACGTCTCCCTCTGGGTATGAGTCTGCATTTAGTCAGAGTGCAATTGCCCCAGACAGCAGAGCTAATTC
>JAOWBP010000001.1:8844767-8856810 GCA_028571105.1 Tragopan temminckii
ATATATATAGATATTGTTGAAATATAGCTAATGGATGAGATATGTAACCAGCTTAAATTGAAGTTCTTGCAGGGAATGAAGTTCACTGTATTTCCCAGATGTTGGGCTTGATGCTCTCACTAGGAAGAACTACGCTGCTTGCATTCTCTCCCGTTCTGCATGTTTTTAATGAGCAGCAGGCATCTTTCTCAGCTGCACTTGCCTGGTGGTTGATGCAGATTGTCTGTAACTCACTGGAGCCTGTTTAGCTGCAAGGGTGATGCGTCAGCTCCTGTGCAAGGGGTGGAGAAGAGCTGCTCCATGTGACACTGGGGTTGCTGTCTTGTGCTGTCGTAGAAGTCTTCAGCCACAAACAGAGCTCGGGTGGGTACCTAGGAAGACTTCACTAGAGACTTTTTACCTACTGTGCTTTCCTGTGAGCTCTCCTGATACATTCAGCTCACTAACACAGCTCACGTTCTCCCTGAACCTTGAGCACAGCCTGTTAAAAACACACCCAGTCTGCCTGCTGGTGTTCAATAATGAAGGCAAGAAGCTTGGAGAATACACACCGCTTCAGATCTGCCCCTCAGCAGTCTGCTCGTGGGCTGTGAGGTGGGAGCAGCAGCTGGCTGCAGAGCAGCAGGCAGGCCTGGGGGAGGCCTCTGTACCGTGTGTATTCCACATGCACCCGGGCCAGTTAAAAGCATGGCTGCACAATCCAAGCAAAGCAGCAGTGCAGTTCATCCAAGTGCACCATGGTGCTGAAATGCTTTTGTGCTGATTTGAGGCTGAAGCCATGCCTGATTTCCAGCCCCTCCCGACGCAGAGGCCTGCATGCAGGATGGGCGCTGTGTGGCCCTGGGAGCAGCTCAGCTGTCCTGAGGAGACGTGGCTGCCCCACCAGCAGAGTGCTCAAGGCTGGGTGGGGTGATGGTTTGAGTGGAAGACGTCCCTGCTGTGGCTGGACCTAAATGATCCATGAGGGTCCCTTCCAACCTTTGCATGAGTCTAAATGCCGTCCTCTCTAAGATTGCTGCCTTCTTGTAGGGTTGGAAGGGCTGCTCCACAGAACTCCAGCATGGCTACTAAGCTGTGTGTGCCTACAGGCAAGCATTCTTCTTGTACTTGCCCTCTGTTCTAGTTAAATGCCTGAATAGAACAGTTGCTGTCAGACACTTTGGGGACAAAAAGCCATACTTTGGGAAGCCTCTAAGCCTGTGCCGTGCCACGGGGATGGACTTGAGGCAGAGGAACTTCCCAATGTCAGGCACAACTTGCGCCTTTTTCACAGAAGGTGTTTTTATGCAGACAGTTCGAGAGGCATATGAACAGATGGGATTCATTATTTTAAAGTTTTCTTTGTTTTTAATGGTTTTATTATTTGTCTTTGAATCAACTTGTTTCTTCCTGTGACCTATGAAGTCTTCCAGAAATGGTGGAGGACAGGAGAGAGACCACTTTGCAGATCATTTTAAGGGTCTGTCAGTATGGAACAACTGAAGGAGGAAGCAGAACAAGGAAGAGGATCTTTAAAGCAAAGCCAAACAAACCACCTGAAATCTGAGGTACAGTGAGACTGCTGTATTCTTCTGCACCTCAGTTACATGCTCTCCCCAGTGTACCATTGCCTTTTTGCTACCTGAATGTGTTATTTACCTCAGTGCGTTCTTCAGATCCTTGGTGACATACTAATTCTTCTCTATTTATGCCTCTTAAACTTTGCTTCAATAAATAAGAAGTGTATGCTTAGGGATATTTGATGCTTTCATAAGAATGTTTGTATTTTCTTCTTGTTTCTTTCTGGTCTGTTGTCACATTCAAAATCGGAAGAAACTCAGCTTCCATTAGGAAGATATTTGAAAGAAAAAAAAAATCACATTTCCTTTTGAGATGCCAAATTCTCTTGATAGTAGTCCTCCTGACTGCTGCTTTGTTGCTATGGTGATTACTAGTCCATTTAAGCAGCTTTAAAATGGTAATGATGAGTAGGAAAAAGGGATTCATAACAACATCATTAGCATAGCTATTTCTGTGTGTTTCATGAGATTAGGAAATGGTCAAAGTCCAGTGAATAATAGGATGATTTATTTTCCATTTTTGTGGTGGGTAATGCTTTAATGGAAAACAGATTTGAGGCATGCTGCTATCAGATGCATCGGTTCAGAGCTTTGTGATGATAAAGCTACCAGACTTCTGTGATGTCCTGTGACAGCATAAACCACCTTGAACTAATTAAAATACCGTCCTTCATCACTGGAGTGACGTCAGCCTGTGAGAAAGCTGACCCCACCGCTGCACTATCAGGAAAGGGAAATCTCTGAAGATGTTGAATTGGTTCCCAGAGATTTTGGGGTCGGTCAACTTCCAAGCAGGCATGGAGATGACTGCAGGCCCTCGCTGCAGGACAACTCCCTGCCTGGGTGTACATCTTTTAAGTTGCTCCAGGGGAGGCTCAGATTGGGTATTAGGAACAATTTCTTCTCAGCAGGAGTGGTGAGGCAGTGGCACAGGCTGCCCAGGGAGGTGGTGCAGTCACTGTCCATGGACGAGTTCATGAAACACGGAGATGTGGCACTGAGGGATGTGGTTAGTGGGCATGGTGGTGATGAGTTGATGGTTGAACTAAATAATCTTAGTGGTCTTTTCAAACTATAATGATTCCATGATCTTTGCTAGGGAACTTTAAATGAGTGAAAGGTGTGAATAATGCTGGTGTGAGAAGTACCTGGTGGGGTTCTTGGGGCTGATTCCTGTGGAGGATGGTGAGGGGAAGGGCCTGCCCTGGCTGGGACAGAAGCAGGGGATGTGCTTTCAGGCAGTGTCAATGGAGAAGCTGGATCTGTCCATACAAACCTGCATTTGTTTTAGTCTTTTGGTGACCACTTCAGAACATAGTAATTTCTTTACCCGTTCATTTAGATACTCATTTAATTTAGTGGATAGAGCAAATGTATTTCTTACTGACAAGAATCATTGCATAGGGCAGTTCTGGTTGATGCCAGCAGGAGCTGTGATGGTCTCCAGCATTTGGAAGAACACTTTCACCCTGCTGACAGGAGAGAGGATGGGGGATGCTGTGCTGGCAAGGAGTGGTTGGTGTGGGTAGGTGGCTGCCAGTTGCCCCATCAGCAAGCAGGACACAACAATGGCCTGACTCCAGGGATGAGAGTACTCTGCAGCTCCATTTCCCTACGGAATGCATCCTCTGCAAATTCATCCTTACTCAGCTCGTGTATCAGGGAATGAGCTCCAAAATCTCTCACTTAATGGAACGTCTATTACATAAAAGAGTTTTTTCAGTGACTAAAAACCTTAAAATATTCTCCAGTGGCAGGGAGGGAGGGAGAATGGGAAGAATTAAGCAAAATAAAAGAAAAAATATGAAGTGCCAGACTGCACTACTGGTGTCACTGATACTGCTTTGGCTTAAGACTGTGAGATGAGAGAAACTGAAGTCTCAGACAGCATTCTGTCACCTGTTCTTTACTTTATCTCATAATAGCAATGTAGCTGTATATTAAATGAGAGGATCTTGTCACAAAATCACAGAATTGCAGAAGTCAGAAGGGATCCCAGGAGATCATCATCAAGTCCAACCCCCCTACAATAGGTGTTCAGAACAGCTTTTATGATTTTCAGGTTCTTTTCCCACAATCCTCAGAGCATCACTCTCCTCCGTCCACCTCAGTGCTGCAGAAAAGTTAATGTCATTAAAGACGGGAGGCCAAGATACGCTAGAAGTACTGGACCTAAGAAGTCCATGTAGGTTAATGGCAGCCCCTGCCCACCCCTGCTGCCACCAGCAGGCTGATGTGCTGCTCTCTGTGCTGCCTGTGGGTCTTGGGTGATCCCTGCGATTCCACCTCGAACAGCAGAGGGAATGCAGGATCCCCCATGTGTTTTCTTACGCCCTGAAGAAGGAGGTGAGAACATCATTTTAATTTGAAGGCTGTGCATCGTGATGTTTTTTAATCTCCACCATGTATATGTGGCTTTTATGTGAGTAGCAAAGCAAGAAAAACAGTATTAAAATTAAAAATATAGCAGTAGTATTTTTGTCCAGCTGAAATTTCATCATACATCTCATCATATAAGTGACGGAGTGGGGATAGATTCAGCTTGTCACTTCAGAGGCGGGCAAAGGGAAAGGTAAATTCAAAGACTGAGAAGGAAGGTGTTGGGTCACTATCTGTAATAACACATCTACTTCTCTCGTTATTCCATCTCCAGGCTGACCGGTGGAATTTGTTGAACTGTGAATTTCTGTACACATATAAAGTTCACGCTTCAGAGCACAACACTGATTGCTCATCACAGGCCTGTGAACGAAGGCAGCTCCTGCAGAATTCAGTTCTTCTCTAATGAGCTTGTCTAGAAGTAAGAAGAAAAAGGATTAAAGTCAGTAATAAATCACATATGTTTTATTTTTCCACTGTAATTTGTCTTTGCAAACATCTTAGGTTTCTCTCTCAAGAGTTTGACACACGACTGTATATTTTTCCCACTTGAAACATAGCACCAGAAGAGTTCTCTTTTTGACAGACATAGAATAATCAACAAACCTAAGCCCCAGAATGCTCATTTGTTACCTGTGATGTTTCAGTGAAGAACGTCTCCCTGTTACCAAATTAAGCAGCTTCCTCCTCTCTTTGACTAACAGATGAACATATCTGAAAGAATTTGCTACTGCATCTCCTCCATAGCAAATAATCAGGATAGAGAAAACTTACTGCAAGGCAGCGAGGGCAGCAGTGGGCAGTGCTGTGCTTGCAGGGGAGCCACCAGCACAGCACCACCAAATAGTGTGAAATGGGGCTCTTCTCTAGTAGGGGAATTCAGTGCAGCGAAAAGGGACTTTCACATGGATGGCCCATGCAGGAACCATGCACACATGGGATGGATCAGGAAGTGTCCTTTAGGGTAGGGGCAAGGATGAGAAGAAACAGGAGCTGTTTTCTGTTCCTCTGCTGTTCAAGTGTATCAGAACTCTGTTATTCTTTTTTCTTCTATTGCAATGTGCATTGAGGACAGCTGGATCCTGTTCAGCTCTGCAATCGACAGCTGTCTCTTTGCTTGTGAGCAAGCGATGGTCTTTCTTAGGAGGCTCGCAGCAAACAGTCCTTTCAAATGGAATTAAACTCTGCAGGTTTTAGTGTTGCTTCTTTGAAATCCGTCCTGGGGAATCTCTGGTGAGCATTTCCTTCCTCCCACAGGGTGGGTGCTGAGGGACTGGCTTAGGTCCCTCTTCCCTTCAGTTGGTGCTGGGAATAAATGTTGCTTCCACCATCTCTAAGGTACTCCTATTTCTGTTTTGCATTATGTCTTCATTGTATCCTGATGGTAAAATCAAGCAGCTCTATAAAACACCTCTTGTTAAAGTAATACTCTCCATCCCGTGGGTCACTCAGTGCTTAGATTAGTCATGTTTATCTCCAAGGGTGCCATCAGCGAAGGTCGCGGTCCCCACACTGGCTGCTCTTCAGAACTGCTTTTCTCATTACACTGCAGGCTCAAACAGCCTTTTCTTCTTTTTCTTTTCCCTTTGATTGCTCACACAAGCCATTAAAAAGTTGATGTTTGCCAGTTCTTACCACAGGTATAGTCTGCTTTTAATTAAGCCTCCAAGCTACTGCAGATTGTTTATTTTCTACAGCCAAGCAGAAATTAGGTATTTCATCTCAGGGGAAAAATGGGTTCTTCAACATTTGTTGTTTTGTTCTAATGCAAACTGAGCATAAACATCAGTACAAAATATCCCAAAATGCTGTCTAATTTGGAAGCATTGAGGTGTTTGTGCTATAAGCTGTGATCTACAGCTTGCATATGCCTCTGAAGCTGCAGCCCATGAGGGCACGTGGCTGTCCTGTCTGCTCCCAGTGTCCCCATGGCATCAGCCTTCAGCCTTGCTCCATCACAGCCAGCAGCCCTCAGGAGGCACTGCCCATTAGGCAGCAGCCTGCTTTGCTTTCTCTCATTTGCTTCTGTGGGACCTCATCAGCCCCCTGAGCACACATTCAGCATCTGAAAGGCTGAGGCCAGCAATTCCCAATTTTAAAAAGGAGGCTCGTGGAAGCCACAGCATTCCTATTTGATGGATTGACCTGTCGTGTGTTCCTCCAGCTGCCTTAAGAATCTGTGCTGACTTTCAGTTTGCTCTCATGTGAGATAGGACCCAATTAATATTCTTGCACTTTGCAGGATTTCTTCTGAATCTGCTGCTATGAAATTCTTACAGAAAAAAGCTCAGAGAGGGATTAACCTGATGCTGAGTTTATAAAAGTACAGACCAAAAAGAATTCAAAATCTGGCTAAGATGAGGAGGAGCTCCTGCAGAAACTCAATATGATGCATTGCAAGAAGGATAATGCCACAGCCTGCAAATACTCTCAAGTCAGCAGAAATATAAAAGAGGTCTTCAGAGACTGTAGGAGAAGAAGCTAAGCACGAGAACAGGCAGGTCAGATCCTTAACAAGCTGAACAATTTGAATAACAGACGTAAGTCATGATGAAATACTAAGCTGGGGCACCAACAGTGCAGGCATCCAAGAACAGGTGAATGAAACTCTGGAAAAAACATTACGATGAACAGTTTTGTAAAGATATCAGTGATCAGAAAAGGCTTGGATGTTGTCTTTGCCCACTTTGTACAGATTTTTGTAAAAAAAACCCAAAACAAATGCATTCTTCTCCTGCCATTTAAAAGCAAACATACATCCTGTGCTTCAACTGTGATTTCAGCATTTCATAGAATCATAGAATCACCAAGGTTGGAAAAGACCTCCAAGATCATCTAGTCCAACCATCCACCTACCACCAATACTCCCTACTGAACAGCATCCCTCAGTGCCACATCTCCACTCTTTCTTTTCTTGAACACCACCAGGGCTGGTGAATCCACCTCCTCCCTGGGCAGCCCATTCCAGCACCTGGCCACTCTTTCTGAGAAGGAACGTTCCTAATATCCACCCCGAACATCCCCTGGCACAACTTGAGGCCACTACCTATCATCCTACTGAAGAGGCTGACCCTCCACCTCACCACAACCTCCCTTCAGGTAGTTGTCGAGAGCGATAAGGTCTCCCCTGAGCCTCCTCTTCTTCAGATCAAACAATTCCAGCTCCCTCAGCCGATCCTCATAAGACCTGTGCTCCAGCCATGTGCTACATTTTTATTTTAATATTTTTAATTATGCTTAATTTTTTTTTTTCATTTAGAGCTGAGGGTGGAGCAATATTAAAGCTCATTGAGATCTCGCAGTTTCCAGTCAGGACAATCTGGGGCCAGACTCAGACCTGGGTGCCGGGCATTAAACATGCGTGGGTCCAGGTTGGAAGTGCTCTTCATGGAACCAATCATTGGATGTAACTCTACATTTAATTTAAGAAAAGGAAAACAAAGAGCCTGTTTCCTTCCCCCAGGAATCCCTATGTCAAGCCATTTCTTTTATGAATCTGTGATATTTATTTTACATATGGAGAGGTAATTAAAAATATCCATTGATAAGTGATTTTTTTTTTTAATGTTCAGAACTGGAAGATTACAGTGGATGGCTAGAGCAGATTAGGAGGTTATTGATACAAAATGACTTTTGCTCCAAACCCTCCTTGTTTTCTTCCACAGGAGACTTAAATATCTTCTGAAGGCTTTTTATTCTATGGGAAGTCAAATTGATAGCTCTTCAGTTCCTAGCCTTCACGATAAAGGCAAAAGAAATGAATGGGATGAAAGCCTTGGAAGAGAGCATCCAAAGCGCAGCCCCTTCCACCCCAAGTTCAAGTTTCCTTTACAGATTCTCAAAGTCTTTTCTGTGCTGTTAGTGATTTGTTTTAGATAAGGATGGAAGTACTCAGGATATATTTTTTTTTATTCTTGTGAAAATGGATCTGCATTTCCCTACCATCACCATTTAAGCTATTCGAAGGGTGTGAAAACCATCTGGAATTGGAATCAATTAAAAAAAAAAAAATAAACACAAATTGAATCAGATTAATTTCTCTTTGATTCACCACTCTGAAAGAAGCACAAAATTAGAAACAATGATAAAGGAGGAAGAGTGCTTTTTAAAGGGTTCAGTTGAAACCTTGTAAGACACTGAGATTAACTGAGGCAAAGATTTTTAATTAACATGGTTTTAAAAGGAAATAAAACACAATAAAACATTGTAGCACAAAACATAGTACTGGATTATGGTATTCAACTGTTCCTCAGCCTCCTGCTTATGTGAGACAAAGACTAAGCAAAGAGCACCCCACTGCTTGGATGCGTACTGTGATGTGGGCAGTCGTGTTACAAAGGTGGGAGCTATAGAGGCCCTATTCCTCCTCAAGGAGAAAAGACAGAAGGAAAAGGAAAGATGTCTGCATGTGGCAGATTTGTGGTACGGGGAGACAAAGGCTTTAGTGCTGATGGGATGCGCGCTTCTGGGGACGGGGTGACCTGTGAGGTGCCATGCCAGACAGAACCAGATGACCAGGACAACTGGGTCAAGATAGCTGAGATGCTTCCCTGTGCCAGCCTTTCTGGTTCAATACTGCTGTGGAAGGGTGAATCCCATATATTTGTAACCTGGGGCCAAACTCACCTGAGATTTGAGGAGTACCTGAACAAGGTGTGCTTGAGGTTTCATGCGGGGAATTCGTGGCTGTATCAAGTGTTTTCTGGGCCAGGTTTTCCCTTCTTTGAGCTGCCTCACAGTTTGCTTCCATCTCATAAAATCTTTCTTGGTGCTTTATTAACTAGCTCATAGGTCTGGAGCATTGACAACGCAGCAGTGTATGTGTTAAAAGGTAGGGGTTTCCTGTTCATCTAACCACCTGCTTGGCATTACTATGTGTACAGACCACAGCAGGGTTGTCCTGATACCTGCACACATGCTTCAACATTTTAGTACATTAGAAGTTAAATTATGTTATATTTATGAATGTTATTATGAATTACTGTGTCATTAGAGGTTCATTATCTTAATAGAACTTGAAAAGTGGTTAACTCATGAATGTAATTAAACTGTTTGGCTACAATTTTGACTAGAATTGCTGTACGATATCCTCCTGCCGCTATACAGTGTTTTATTTCAGGACAAATCCATACATTTTACCACACAATCACAGGATGGCTGAGGCTGGATGCGCCTCTGGAGACCATCTGCTCCAACCCTTGCTCAGAGCAGGATCTGCCACAGCAGCTTGCTCAAGACCACATCCAGCTGGGTTTGAGTATCTCTGAGGCTGGAGATCCCATAACCTCTCTGAGCAATGAGTTCCAGCATTTGACCTTCCTCACAATAATAATTAAAAAAAAAAAAAAGTGTTCAAGTGCTGTACCCTGCAAGCTCAGGCTTCCTTAAATCGGTACTTGATGGCAAAACAGACTTCAGTTTAGATATACTAACATACATTTTTTCCTCAGTAATTTCTTGCTAAATGTACTATGTCGTTGCAATAGGGAAAGTACCACTAGATGGCATAGGTAAACTCTGAGAACACAAAAATGTCTGGATACATACAGCTCTTCACATTCCCAGCGTCTTGCGCATTCCCAAATCAAAGAGTGGTTGCAGAACTTCTAAAATGGGGTCTGAGTGCCTTGGCGAGGACTGGGATCAGCCTGGCTTCCCAGCTCACAGCCCTGAGCTTCTCGTTTGCTCTGGTTTGCTCTCTCCCAAGCTCCTCAGGAGATCTGCAGTAACATTTTCTGGCCTCCCTGAAGCCCCAGTTTATCCCTTGCAGCACTAAGCCACTCTAACTTGGTCATATGAGCAGAGCATATGATTACCTTTCCTCCCTGTCCCCCACATGGACAGTTCATTATGAACACCCCTCCATATTTCATGAAAACAGGAAAAATACGTATTCTTTAAAATTTACATCTCTGCTGCTTCAGCTCTCTTAGATGTTGTACAAATGTGTGCAGATCTCATGAAGTGTGCGATCCAGGTAAGATGGATGCTTCTCAAGTGCTGAGCTTTCACTTCCAGCCAAGCAGAAGTAGCTCATTGTGTGAGAGCTGTGTGAATATTTGCAGGCTGTGCTAAAGTAAATCCTGGGTAGGAAATAAAGAGGAAAAAAAGAGAAAAGATTAACATCTTAAAGCCAAAGCAAACAATAATTTAAGGTGCTCATCCTGAAATGCTTTCCCTCCAACACCTGCAAACAGCAGCTCTGTCAGCCCACTCCCATGCTGGGCACGTTGAGCCCTACGGATGGGTTTGGGCCACTTAAGTCCCATCGTTATGAAGTGTCAGCACAGTGAGACACTGCAGCATCACCGAACACTGCCAGCAGCAGAGCCGTGCACAGCTTATTGCTGTAAAACACCTGTGGCACTGCTCCTGCTAATGAGGCCGGCAAATTCACGAAGAGCCCAAGAGCCATGCTGTGGGTTAGCTCTGAAGCAATCTCTCACAGAAGCACTGGATGGCAGTAAATGCACAACAAAACTTCCTCAGACAAAGGCAATTAAATATAGCACGGCAAAGAGAAGCTGAAAACTTCAACTGCTTCAATGATCAGTTCTTTACAAATGGCTATTATGTAATATAATAAGTAACTGTAGTTTTACTTATTCATTAGAGAGTTTTGTGCATGACTACAATCCATCTGCTTTAAATGGCTTGAGACTGAAATTAGCTGTCTCAGATGTGATGGGAGTTGCTGCATATCAGTAAGGAGGAGAAACCTTTCTGTTTGCAGGAATATTGCAAAGCGGATGAACTAAAGATTTTTCTTTGAAAATTTAAATAACTGAATGTATTTTCTTATTTGCCAAGGTTTTGCAGATTGATTGCTTTTTTTGTATGCATAGGCAAATGAGCGCAGAGCAGTATTTCTGTCAAACCTGATATTGCTTTTTCTTTGAGATTCTGCTGGGCTGATAGAAGTAACGTATTGCCAGACGCTGCACTGTCAGGCATCTTGTTGGATAGCATCTGACGTTCTGTTAAGAAAACCAACAGCATTTCTGTACACAAACCCCTATCAAAAGGCTTCAGAAATCTGCTAATGAATGGAGCCCGGAAAGTGGTTGTGCTTAGGAGCCAGCATCCCAGAGGAGTGTGTTTGCTGGGATTTACCTGCTCGTGGTCCACATCAGCTGGGGGTGCAGCAGTGCCCCGAGGGAGCTGGCTGCCGGTGGCACAGGGCGAGATGCTGAAGGGCAGCTCTTCAAGGCTATCAGATTGCCTAGCAGTCTGGCCCCACTTGAATAATGAGCCATTTAATGCTGTGCTGAACTGCTGGAGATAGAAATGCGTCTGCTGGAACAAAAACGCAGGTGCCAGGGGTAGGACTCGGGACTGTATTTCAGCAAGCAATGGCCAAGAAATGGTTTCACAGTGGATAGCTGACTGCTAATGGCTCCCGTCTAACCAAGTGGCTGAAGTGCTGCAGCAATCCTGGGCTGCGAAGGAGGAAAGTGCTCATGAGAGGCGGGAGGAGAAATTATCGCTCCGTGAGGCATTAGCAAGAGCATTACTGGAACAAACTGACCACTTCTTGGATCCCCAGTTTAAAGAGCATGTTGATAAATTGGAAAGGATTCAGAGAAGTGCTGCAAGAATGATTTGAAGTCTGGAAAAGCTTAGAGGGTGCCAAGTATTCAATATAATTTATCCAGAAGAAGCTTAAGCACCTTCATCATGGCCTCTAAGTCCCTACCCAGGGAAAAGGCTTCTGAAGTCTCTGATTCACTTTAATGCTGCAGAGACAGGGGCAGGAGAAGACTGAAGATCCAGGCTGTGGGACAAGGACTTCTTCAAAGCGTTTGTGCATTATCTATGAGGAGCCCAGGCTCAGCCCTACAGGCGTGACTGTCATCCAAAAAAACGAGCACCTTGTGGCTGTTTCTCCCCTGTTACACCAGTGGGTATCTAGATGAGCAACTGAAGTCAACAGTCGTTTTAGATATATTCAATTCAGCAGATTTTTGTCTGCCCTTCACCAAACTGCAGCGTTCCTAATTTTTCACAGCAACATTAAAACAGAGAGAACTATGTTGCCATAAAATAAACTGCATAGTGCTCAGACGCAATGTAATGTAGACAACGAGGTCCTTAGGATAAACAGG
>JAOWBP010000001.1:8856820-8873563 GCA_028571105.1 Tragopan temminckii
GTTTCTGTTGCAAATGCAACGGAGTCCTTTTTATACAAAGAAAGTCAGAGATACATCAGATAAAAAGCTCAGTACATAGCTAGATAACAGACCATATTCAGTAAGTTTTCTAAACATCTTGTTCTGTCTGTCAGATCTAATGATGACTGGTGACTAGACACCTCAACAAAATGCTGCTTTGCTATTTATTTCTCATTCGCTCTCCTGAGAAATCTCAAAACATTTCCAATTTGATTTAAGGAAGTTTCCCGAAGTCAATTGTACACACTACAGAAAACAGTTCACTTACATGGTCAATATGAAGTCTGTAAAGAACAATAAGGAGAAAGTAATTTCATTTTGTTGATGCTAACCCTGTCTATTTATGCTCTACTTGGATTTTAATCCCCCTGTCACTTTCTCTGAAATTTGTTTTATCTTGAATCTTTCTGTCACATTCGAATCTTCACTGAGACAGGATACAAGGCTGTACCTGAACTCTGCTCCCACCAAGGCCCGTGTGGGCAGCAGCCCAGGAGGCACACAAGGGAGAGCCCTTGGGGGATGGTGGCAGAGGGCTGTGTGATGGGACTCCTGCTTTCACAGCTTGCCTAAGCATTCCCTGGGCTGCTTTCGAAATCGTCTCTGGGGAATTTAACTATTTTTGCCAAAGAGAAGGCGACAGTGAATCACTTTTACTTCAGGTATCAGAGTCCCTCAAGCAAGGTTACTCTTACACTGACAGCAGTGATGTTCTGACCAACTTCAAACCCATACTCATCTTCTGCATACATCTGCTCTCTGGTATCCAGAAGAGATGCCTGAGAATCCTGGTTGTTATTTCAGCTGCGGGTTTGGATCCCACTGCTGCCAGAGGATCTTTTCAGCCTGGAGAAGGCTTCAGATAAACCTTGTTGAGGACTTCTGGTATTTGAAGGGCGCTTATAAGCAAGATGGAGATAGTGATAGGACAAGGGGAATGGCTGCAAACTAAAAGAGGGGAGATTTAGGTTAGATGTTAGGAGGAAACTGTTTACTTAGAGGATGGTGAGGCCCTGGCACAGCTGCCCATAGAGCTGTGGTGCCCCATCCCTGCAGGCGCTCAGGGCCAGGTTGGATGGGGCCCTGGGCAGCCTGAGCTGGTGGGTTGGAACTAGATGGCCTTCACGGTCCTTTACAATTCCAGCCATTCTGTGATTCTGTGAACAAACGATCTGTGCTCATTCAGGTAAAATACAGGCTGAGGGGGGATCTGGTCACAGCAAAAATGCATTCTTGGAGCAGAGGCTGACCTCCACCTCATCACAACCTCCTTTCAGGCAGTTGCAGAGAGTGAGGTTCTCCCCTGAGCCTTCTATTCTCCAGACTGAACCATCTCAGTTCCCTCAGCTTCTCCCCATCGGGCCTGTCCTCCAGACCCTTCACCAGCTTCATTGCCCTTCTCTGGACATGTTCCAGAGTCTCAGTTTCTTTCTTATGAGGGAGCACAAGATGCCCTGGTGCAGCCCTGGGCTGAGGAGCCCCATCCTGGCTCTGAACTCAGCAGTGTGTGTCCCTGTGCCATGCTCTTCTGTAACCTGCATGTCTTAACACTCCTCAGGCCTTGATTTTTGTAGAGAAGATCAACTTGTCTGCCTCCAAATCTCCTTCCCAAGCAGCATGCCTATGCCTCTTCCAGGCTAACACTACCTGCACATCTATGTGAGAGCTGTGCAAAGGCTGCCTACACCTCTGCATTGCCACGCTGTTTATTTTCCCCTACTATACAATGCACATTGTTGTTAATATATATGAGGTTTCTCAGTCCTGAGAGAGCTTTACAGACATTCATCTGAGAGACCTGTGTCAGCCAGAAGCAGATGAAGCCACCTCTGGGGTCACCTGCCCACATTCCCTGCACTTCGTCCTGGTTCCCAGTTCTGTTTAAGTGCTGAGTGGCAGGCGGGGGATGTGGGAGGAGAAAATCTTGGCACCAGATACTTATTATTGGGCTTGAATAATATGTTTTCCTCGTGTTTTCTGGCAATTAGCAGAGCACTGATATATCAAAAATACACATATATTAACTCTTCCTGCTAAGTTCTTCTGCGAATCCAAAATCTCATGTCCTTATCCTACAGGATGCTCAGCCCCCACTCTCCCCTGGGGGTTCACAGCTTGCTGCAGGGTGAGCAGTGCCGCACTGCTATGGCCATGCTAATGCCTCAGGGAAGCTGGGGCTTCCAAGCAGGCAGACAAGTAGTCGTGCTGCCTGTGCACCGCTCCTACATTACTGCAGGCTGCTCTTGGGTGCGTGGAGTTTGGTGCTGCAGGAGTTAACAGCAGCCCTGCTGTCGGTGGCAGAGGACTGCAAAGCACGCTTTTTAGCATAACAGTGCCTTGCCCCCTGAGAAGCACTGCAAGATCAATCATATTTCTATTTTAAATTCACATCCTTACCTCGACAATATGCAATGCCTCCATCTCCATGGAAATCCTGGTGTTGTACAGGGTTTGCAGCACACAAGCAAGAAGCACAGAAGACACATTTTGCCCATGTAAAGGGCAGGCCCAAATTCTCCAGCAGCTGTGAAGGGCTCCCTGCTGCCATTTACCCATTCAGTACATCTGCTCTGATTAAAATGCTTTTAAACATCAGAAAGTACTGGGCTTTCAGCCCTTTTCTGTTTCAAATCATGAGGACCTTGCAGCAGATTCCAGGTTGGTATAAAAGACCTGCAGAGAAGTGCAAAACTCACTGCAGTGAGTACTGCAGTCCTCATGAGTGTATGTTAGAGGCTTATTAATGAAGGAGGGTTCTGGTTTGTATGGGAGCATCCTTTCTTAAGGTAGAACAGAGCAAGCAAGCTACTCCTTTTCCCTATGTATAGGTCTTTTTTTGTTGTGTACCTCATATTAATAAGAAAAGCAAACACACCTGGAGGTCTGCTTTATTAGCTTTATTAGTGCTAATTCACTGTTTCCTTTTCACCAGTGGCAGGGAGATGTACAGCTCTTCAGGCTGTGTTCCAGTGAGCTGTTGCTGCCCTGGGATGATGCTGTGCAGCACCAGGCTCCTGACCCCATCCCACCCAGTGCTCTGATGCTTCTCCCACCAACAGGGCTGGTCCCTGTCCCAGGAGATGGTGCAGGTAGCAGGGATGGGCGGTGGAGAGAAGCAGCCCTGTGTGCTTTGGAGAGCTCAAGAGTGAGTGGAGGCGAAGGAAGTGCAGGACTGGGGGCTGCTGCCTGCCCTGGTGGGATACGCCACTGAGCTTGGCTACCTCTCTTCTTTTGGGAGAATGTGGAGAGTGACTGTGATGTCCTTTTGTGGAAGTGCTTTAAAACCTACAGATAAAGAGCTGCTACATAAAGGCGAAATACTATTATTTCTACTTCTATTCACAGTATAGGCTTGAAGCACTCTCCTGCTTCTGCTCTCATTTTTAACACAAATAGGAAGAAAATAATAGATCTAAGGGGATGGCCAACCTGGAGTGAGCTGTCTTACTTGAGATTAAAGTTGTCTGAGTGAGGTGATGGTTTCCAGGGGCTGCTAAAGGTCTCACTGCCACCAGCCATGGTTTTGCTCCCATCCCTCACGCCCAGCTGACAACTCCTCACAATCTTTGTGCGTTTGTTCCATGGGATGGAGACATCAAACAGGCAAGAAATTCTGGTTGCTGGGGTTTGTTGCAGTGGTTGTCCCTGGCCATATCAACACGGCTTTATGTTTTGCTGTAAATTCATATATCTCTTAATAAATAGCATGGGCTGCCTATTTATGGCCAACCCAGGGCTGCTGTTTCTGGAGTAGCACTGTGTGCCACATGCTTGCATTTCATTTCCCTGTCTCCCCAGCAGATACTGCAGAGGAAGAGGCTTTAAAGGCTTCTCGATGAGGAGAAGAAAGAACAGACCTTTTAAAATTGATAGGCAAATACAAGCTAATGCTTAGCAAGAAAAGCTGATTATATGAGGATGAATATGGTATCAAGTATAACAAGGAATTATTGGGTTTATTTTAAGCTGATTTATTTTAAAGTAATTTCTGAGCTCCAGAGGAACTGCATAAACATTTCTCATAGTATTTTACAGCAATAGCAAGAAATCTGGGCTTTTAGTAAAGCTTAAAAGTTGTCTCCAGACCCCACTGACTTTGTATATGTGCTGGGCAGCTTACAAACCTTGACTTTTTGACAAACTTAGCTCAGAGGAGGTTGTAGAGAGGTGGGGGCCTCTTTTCCCAGGTAGCAATAGGACAAGAGATAATGGCTTTAAGTTTCACCCAGAGAGGTTCAGCTTGGACATTCGGAACAATTTCTTTTCAGCAGCAGTGGTGAGGCAATAGCACAGGATGCCCAGCGAGGTGGTGGAGTCACTGCCCCTGGAGGTGCTCAAGAAACGTGGAGATGTGGCACTGAGGGATGTGGTCTGGAGCAGTCGGATGCGTGGGTTGATGGATGATCTTACTGGTCTTTCCAACCTTAATGATTCTATGACTGTGGAATGTTTTATTGTTTTCAGTTGTACCCACTTTGTAATTCTGACTGAGTTAATTCCCTTCGACTTGAGAAAGAAAGGAAGAGGCTGACCTGACCCCTGGATGTCCATGATGCCTGCGTCTGAGCTAGCCTCAGTGATTCCCTCTGTTCTCCAGAGGGAGGCAGACTTGCCCCACTCACATAAGCCATCAGGGTGCTTGAGATGCCTGACATACCCTGAAACATCACTCTGGAGGTGACACTGCCACAGTCAGGGGTGCAGGGAGACTGTCCATGATGCCCTGCAAGCAGCAACTCTAGGCAACAGGGAAAATGACTCATTGAAACAGCCTGACTTATTAGGAAGGACAATCCCCTGGGAGATTTGGGTTCTGGGGTTAAGCAACTCATCAGAAAAGGACCTGAGCTTCACAAGAAAGGTAGTGAGCTCCAGAGAGCCTCCCTGAGGTGACTGAGGTTGTGTCTCTGCCTCCTGCGCAATTCCCCTGGTTGTGAAGTATAAAATGTCACAATTGTGAAGCCAGAAATGCCAGTGAAGCAAGCAGGCTAGTTTCAGATTTGTAAAGTTTGGGATTCCCAAAGAGAGGCTGCCCCTGTGACTTCTACTACTGGAAGTCCCAAGTTTATTACCAATGCAGAAATTAACATCCTTGTCTTTACAGCCTGTGAAAAACCTGATGGAGTTATTTTTATAAATGAGTTGCATATTTTTATGGGCTTAACCTTTTATCCTGAAACTTCTCATAACTCTTTTATTAATGCTCAAGAGATCCGAAGTACAGATTGCTCAGCTTAACTAGCGGAGGAAATTTAAATTACAGTTAAGACTTGGCAGGAAAATTAACCTGAGCCACAGCTGCAGCTTGGAATGAGTAGCTGGTGGGTTAGGTCATCTGCCACTGACCATCTGCTTGGAAAATGTAGGCTTTGTACACTGATATGTACTTGGTATTTCATGGCGACAGCTAGATGGTAACCCTTGACATGAAAATTCATTGAGAAGTAGTGGTTTTTATTCCCTTTAAATGCTTTCTCTCATTTTGAAACTCTACTTCACTTGAGTAGAAAAATGGAATCCATCTGAAATGATGCAGCCACGTCCCTGTGCCCTCAGCAAGGGCACTGTGAAGCTGTTGTTTCCCCAGAGCTGAGCAGGGCACAGTGCTCAGCTCTGTGCCAGGATGCACTTTGGCACAGCCGGAAGCTGGCATCACCCTGGAAGAGAAACTCTTCCTCCGTTACAAACTGCTGTACCAAGGAAGCAAGTTAAATCAGAGACATCCTACTCTGACTTAATTATTAAATTAGAGGTGACCTCTAACTTCCAAACTTTTTGCTTGGTTTTTCACATGCTGTGTTAAGGTAATATTTACAATTGTCTTTAGAAACCCATGAAAATTTGTCTCACCATCATTCTCAAGAAAAGAAAATGAAGAGTCTGAGGGACAGGAAATCATTTCACTTGGGATGAGCAGAGGAGAGCAATCAGTGCCTCTGTAAACAAGGGAAAAGTGCATTGGGAATGGACTGATCCAGTAAGAAAAGACTGAACTGAAATAGCCAAAGGACTGCTAGGAAGCCAGAAGCATACAGGTGAGACTTTCAAATAACTCTAAAAAATGTGAATGAGAGGGTTGTGATGTGAAAGCAAAAGATGGCTTCTCTTTCCTTCCTTGGGTTGATATAGAAATTTATTGAGCATATTTCAAAGCTGACATTTGTACATCAGCATGGGCAAATAGCATGAGTTAATTCTACTGCAGATCTGGACTAGATGGTTCTCACTAAGGCTATCGTTGGCATTGTGTTCAGGTAAAGAAAGGAAATGCATAAATGGATTTCTTGGTTGATATTACAAAGCTCAGGTGAGAGGCTGGTGTCAGCTGAGTTCGCATGCAGCCTCTCAGTTAAGGTTGGTAGGGTCATCTGAGGACCTCTGACTTAACCCTGCAATCAAAGCAGGGCCAACTTTGAAGTTATCTTCAACTTCAGAGCTAGATCATGTTGCTGAAGGTCATATCCTGTGCTGCACAGCATACACCAAAGCTACGTGGCTCAGTGAGGCATGCAAACCAGGTGTTGAAAAATTAGGGATTCTTTCTGCTATCAGAGTCGCTGAGGAGGGCCAGTGCCAACAAACAGAGTGACTTACAGTTCACTGAAGCAGAGATGTCATCACCTGGTACACAGTGAGGTTGGCATTAAGGTCTATGAAATCCAGGGCTGGAAACTTAGTATGGTACAGGGTTTCACAAAATAGCAGCCTTTTGTTACATTTGGTGCCATTGGCATCATGCACATTATAGTTCCACATATCACAAATGTGGGATTCCTGTGACAGAAATGCTTGTGCCATTGCTGTGTCCTGCAAGGCTTGTTTGTCGAGAAGAGAAGCAGCGCTCACTGGGATGACTGATTTGCCTTAGGGTTGGTTGCATTTCTTCATCTGTTAGGGAATGAAATGGATAGTTATGAGGTAGGATTTAGAAATAGGAGCTGAAAAATAATTTTTTTTTTTTTATGATCGCTGCATATCATGCTGTGCTACTACAGTGCTCAGAAATTGCTCTGATCTATTGGCCTCATTTCATAGCAGCCTACATTGCTGCCTGCAGTCAGCACAGGCTACGGCAACCACTTCTTCCTTAACCTGAAACAGTGGCCATCTGTCCCACCACTGTTATCTTCCACATTGGCCTGGCACGTTTACTTGTCTCCTTCTGCCTGCAGAGAAGACTTTTCCCTCTGGCAAAAAATCACAAAAGGTAACCATTTGATTTAGTTAAGCTCAAGGTTGTGAGGAAATAAAATGCTGAGCCTAACTCAGCCCAAGGAATGGTGTGTTCGTAGAGATGACAAATCCAAACCCTTCTCAGAGATGCAGAATGAAAGGTTGAGAAGCCACAGTCACAGGCTGCGACAACAGAAATACCAACTTGACATAAGAACAACATTTTTCAAGGGGAGTAGTTATGAACTGGAAGGGGATGGCCAAACTCGTTGTGGAGCATCGTCTTGGGCAAGGTCCTGCTCTGCTTTGAGCAGAAGGTAGGACCAGAGATCTCTGCAGGGATGTCCTTTCTCATCTGAACTGCTTTGCAATTATCTGGTTCTACTTTTTCACTCCTAGGACTTAATACCCAGCAATAACCTGTACAACAGGGACCTGCCAGGCCTGGAAAATTAATCATTTATTGTTTATCTGCATTGTATTCTGCCAAATCTTCCATGCTAGAATCAAGACAGGTGCCTGCAGGGTAGAATTACTTCTATTTTATCTAGCAAAGTTATTGTTTATGGCATTACAGCTAAGACAGAGATGGAGTGGGATAAAGAACATGCCTTCTGATCTCAGGGCCTCCAGGGCTGTATTTATTGTGGTATTCGTGGCTTTATCTATAGCGGTAAATTAAACAGAGCCAGGATATGCAATTGACTGTATTGTTTGGTTATTAACACAGCCCCTTGCGGGGCATTGGCCTGATCTGGCTGTCTCAGACAACACCTGTACACAGTTTGGGACATACCTTAGAGCACACCATAGGCTGGAGGAAAGAGCCAAAGCTTCTTTAAGAGGTACGATGAAGACTTGTGTCTATAGGGTGATGTCCTGTGATTTGTTCTGGTCTGGGATAGGTGACTGGGTTGTGATATACACAAGGCTTGGGTTCGAGGTATTTTTTTGGGAAACCACATGTCAAAGAGCTGGGACACATCTTGAGTTCCTGAAGAAGAGGAGTGAGGTCCGTTCCCCTTGGAACACAGTTTCTCACAGGCTGTGTGTCTGACTTAAGCTAAGGTCTGCTTAAAGAACAGGAATTAAGAACCTGAAGAGGGTTATGTATTGGCAGCCCCATGCCTCCTGTGGGGTGGTAAAGGCCACTATGTAGGTCTGGTGCATACTGCTGAAATCCCCACTGTGGGTACAGAGCTTCACCCCAGACTTTGAAGGCTTGAGACATAAATCTAGCTCTTTAGTCCCTCCCTCATGTTGACATATTAATGCTGATAGATCCCAAAACCTCAAGGAATAAAGACATGGTTTGGCTTAGGGTCATGGTTCCAGGTTACAAAAGGGGAAACATGAAATATTAAAATGAGAGATGAAAGCAAGATGAATGTGTTCTGGTTAATGATAAGCTAAATTTATTTCTGGAATCATCCATGTTAAATTTTGAGGACACAGAGGTATTGCTGGGCTGGATTTAAAGATAGAATTAGGACTGAGGGTTAGAGGTAGAGATGTGCAGTTTTAGAATCACAGAATCATTAAGACTGAAAAAGAGCTTTAAGATCATCTAGTCCAGCCATTCAGCTACCACCAATAATGCCCACTAACCATGCCCCTAAGTACCACACCCCCATGTTTTCTGAACTCCTCCAGGGATGGTAACTCCTCCACCTCCCTGAGCAGTCTGTTCCAATGCATCACTGTTCTTTCTGAGAATTTTTTTTTCCTAATATCCAACCTGAACCTCTCCTGGCACAACTTAAAGCTATTTCCTCTTGTTCTGTTACTGTTACCTGGGAGAAGATATTGATCCCCCCTCATCACTACCTCCTTTCAGGCAGTTGTAGAGAGCAATAATGTCTCCTCTGAGCCTTCTCCAGACTAAACAATCCCAGTTCCCTCAGCCACCTCCCATTAGACCTGTGCTCCAGACCCTTTGCAGATTTGCTTCCATTTTCTAGGTATGTTACAGGCAATTGAGTCTTTCGTGTAGTGAGGGGCCCAAAACTGTACACAGCACTCAAGTTGCAGCCTCACCAGTGTTGAGCACAGAGGGATGATCACCTCTCATGTTGATGTTTACAGGATCTTGGCAGATCAATAAAGTTAGAATGAAGCCTGATTCTCACAAGAATAACTGAATTATAGTTCAGTGACAATTAATTAATTATTGTTAAGCCTACCGTTAGTGTTAAGCTTGGAGACTGTGAAGGCAAACATTTTTTTACTAGCTGTTGGATGCTGTAAAATCCCAAAGAAGGATAAGGTGGGTGTGAATGAAGGAATGGTGATACCTCTCCCTGGACTGGGTGAGGATTTGGGTACATCAGACTACAGAAGTTAAAACACTAATGAATTTGCCAAGATCTGTCACTGTAGGATAATTGTACATAAAAGCAAAAATAAAAAAAAATAAGCAAAGTGGAGAGTTGGCAGGCAGGCCTCGGAATATAAGCATCCAGGAGAGCATGGCAGGGGGTTCAAAGCACAGATCAGTCCAGCTGCTCACTGTGTCCAGTGCTGGCTTCTTGCTTAGCTCTGTCTGCTGCCAGAATGTAAAATCCAGCCAACATCCTTTCGTAGCTGAAATTTCCAGTTCGAAAAGAACTGGTACACTTTGGAAAAGGGGCCAGATTTGAAGGGACTGACCTTTTTACTCTAAGTATTGGGCAGTATATTCACGTTTCATGGAAGTGTCCATATACAACCTTGATTAAAGGATGAAATGGAAGTCTTCATACGGTACCCACTATAATTTTCCTGACCACAGAGGGCAATGTTTAATATTCGTGCTTTGGATGTATTAAAAGATAAAATATAAATCAAATAGCGTGACTGGAAGCTGGTTTCTTTCAGAAGAAAGTAAAAGTTAAAACTTTTATGCATCTGCACATCAAAGTGTTATTACTAGCTAAGGTTTCTTTTTATAATTTAAGCCCATATCTGAATTGAATTTCAATGGGATGGTTGTGCAGTGTATTCCAATCTCCATATCAGTCAAATTTGATGAACACCCCAAAGCTTAGTGGCTGAGAAAGAGAGAAGAAAAAGGCTGCCTAGGAACATCAAATGGGAGTGCAGGCCTGATATCTTTTGTCAGTAGAAAGATTGTTTTAATACCCTGTCGGTCGCAGTAATAACCTTAAACAAATAGATCACTTGTATTTACTTTGTAATATCAGTGCTTTTACAAGATTGACTACCTAGTGGGATTGTCTGTACAAATTTCACAGTTGTCCCCAGGCAGCCTGTGAAGAGGACACTTTAACTCCATATGCCACAGAAAGATGCCTTCAGTGATGCTCTATGAATTAATCATATCCCCAGGGGCTGTGGGAGGATAATCGGAGAAAAACCCTGCTGGAATCGCTGGGAGAGCTCCAACGAGCTGTCTCAGCACCTGGCCACTCTGCAGTGGGAGCAGTCATGTTGAATGGGCTGTTCCAAGCAACTGGCCCTCACTGAGCTGCTGGGCCGGGAGATGGCTGTGAGCTGAGAATAAGTGGTTCACATTTCACATCTGTGTGGGCTCCCTGCCTCCTGCGTCCATAGGGGTTAGAAGAGAGACGAGGCAGCACACAGTTACCTAGCAGATTACTCTTTTCTCTTAATCATAGCACTTGTGTTACAGAGGTACTCTAAGGACAAGCTGGTCATGCTCTTTTTCACCGTTAAAATTGCTAAGTAGCAAACTGAAAGTTTTGATGAGCAAATGATATTTGTCTTTCTTGGTCATCCATTCTGCTTCTCAGCTTCTAGGATCATACCCTCCAGCCCAGGGCCCAGCCATTCCCAGAAAACACAGTGCTTGTCCAGGCTGTGCATCCCAGGTTAACTGCTTGCAACAAAAAGGTAAAATGATTGCTGAGAGCACCTCCGTTTTCTATTCTTGCTATTTACAGCAGGCTGTGTTAGATCTGGTTCAATATTCTTTCATCTTTTCTGGGCAACAGAAGTTTTCTTTTCAGATGAAAATAAATAAAAGCCTTTCAGAGTAAAGATGTTTGCATGGGGGGTGTGCTAGCCTACAGGAGTGTGAAGTAGGTTTACATTCAGAGAGCAATATATGCAGCAGGATTATTTACCATCCCTCCATCCATGTGAAACCTTTCCCTTTTAGTTTCTATTTGTGCGAGGTACCAGTTCATTACTCTCAGACATTTAAAGTGCATCTAGGATAAGTAATACATCAGCTATTTTTCTAAATGTTTTTTCATTTGGTTTGTTTCTACTGCATTTTAAGCCTGTTTTTCCCTGTCAGGACAGATCTTGCCTGGGTGAATATGATTACAGCTTTGGTTTTGTATTTCTTGCACCTTGTTCTGAGTTGGCAAGATCTGATTCACCTCTCCTACCCTGCCCAGGAGACTGTTGGAGGAACACCTGATTTACAGCTACAGAGAAGGTAGGAAATCAGACCACCAGTTAAATCTTTAGATATGCCAGACACTAATCATCTGACCATGCAAACACATGAATGGCTAGAAATGCAAAGCAGATCTGCACCCTAAGCACTCCTCCTCCTCCCAGATGGCGTAAACGAAGTCTTGGTGTTACTAGCTTGGACGGCACCCACTGCCATCTCTGGGTTGATTAATGTGTTTCCATCTTACCTTTCTTTCTCTTGCTGTTCATCAAAATGCAGGGTGCTGTTGCCTTTTAAAGACCTGAAAGCTGAAAACCAGGCTCCAACACATCCAGGATGTGCCACTGTCATCTCAGAGAGAAGTCCATCAGATGCTGCTGGTAGCTCCAGCCAACACATCCTGGAAGGCGTCCTTTCTTCCCCATCAGGGCAGGGCAGATAAGAAAGAGCTAGACCCAGAGGAATGAGCTGCACGTCACACTTCATTTCACACAGATCCCAAGCAGGCAGGCCACCTCCTGGCACAGCTGGAGACAGGGCTGGATCCATACAGGCCTCAGGTCCAGTCAGGTGCTGAGGGAATCCATACTAGAGGCGTTCTGCACTGCAGGATTCCATCCTCTGTCTGACCACACAGGAGGTCGTGGGTCTTGCTGGGTCTGACCTTGTACCCTCACGGCTTCTATGGCATTTCTGTCTCCCTTCCTTGTGGCACAGCACAGTGTTTTTGTATTTCTCTGGAACACGAGTGGGCTTTAGACTGGGCAGGTACACACAATCAATTTTACTTCTACTGTGAGTAAAAACCTCAAACTGTTTAGTCAACACATCTTTTCCAGAGAAATGCCTCATTGCCTGGCTGTTCTGTTTTGAGGCCTTGTAGCCATGAAATCTGCTGGGAGAACACAGACAGCCGTGATTACCTGACAGCTCCAGGAAATGGCACACAGACAGTGTTTGTCTTGGAGATAAAAGTGCTGATTGCAGGTGGAAGCTGCGGGCGGATTTTTGGAGCGGCTGCCAGGCCTCTGGGCTCTGGAGCACCAAAGGCAGCACCCCCTGCCTGCCCGCCTCCCTGAGCTGGGGCAGCATGCGGCTGCTTGTCCCCACAACTCCCAGAATAACTGGTCATGTTAAGCTAAACAGAGCTGTGGGTGTCTGCAAGCCTGATACCATTGCTTTTGTCTGATGTAAGTGTGAATGGCATTATTTCTGTGTAATGTAACTGTTCTGTTACACAGATCCTCTTAGTAACACTGAGAGCCCTTGGTACTGCGTGCACTGTGCGTGCCCTTGTGAGGAGCCGGTCCTGAGCCAGAGACTTGGTCTGAATCATCTGCAGGGAGTCACTGAGAGGTGTGCTTGGGACTCTCTATTTAGGGATACCAAACAGTACACACCACACTGAGAAGAACATACATCTGTCATACAAGGAGTCAGATTTTCAAGAGCTAAGCCACAGATTCCCCACAGATGTGGCCAGAGCATGCTGCATTTGTATTTGGCCGTCTTGCAGCAGAGCTCACAGGGACAGGAGTGGGCACTGTTAGGAGCCATGCTCCTTAGGGAAGGTTTGGAAAACAGCTGATTCTTCTTTCTTCCTCACTCCTGCCTACCTTCTGCCCACGAATGTTTTACCCTGTCTTAAAGGGCTTCTCAGGTACCAAACCAGGACAGGATGTCAAGTCAGGGTTTCTCAGCCGTAGACCACAAATTTTCACTTTCGTTCACACTCCTTTGCAAAAGGGAGGCCCTGTACTTTCTTACACACTAGTCCTCCCCTTCTGGTTCTTTTTTTCTGCCACAGCCTTTTACCCATTATAGGCCTTGAACCATTTGCTATGGGAGTAAAAAGTGCCCTATGCACTTTTCTTTCTCTCTCCTCTTTCTTCTTATTTTCTCCTCTAAGAATCTTTCAGTGTTAGAGATCCTGCCAATGCATCTTTCTTCCTGTGACTATACCCCAGCACTATCTGTGCTGCAGTGGAAGAGAGGATGCAGACATGCAGGATATAAGCTAATCCCAGGGTATCACTTCTGTGATGTAAAGTGGAATAGCTGTAAATACCTGATGGCTATACTTTTGTTGGTTTTTCTTTTACAAAATGCCTTATTTGAACTGCAGTGTGACCCAGACAGAAAGCCAAGGGCAGAAGCATGCGTCCATCATGCAGAGCCTGGCCAAGGTTAAGGCATTCCTGGCTCACAGGCTCTCCTTGCACTTTTGTCTGCTTCAGGTCAGTGCTGGGCCAGCATCTTGCTTTTCTACCAATTGCACAAGCACACGGTGGCTGCAGGGATGTAAAAATCAGGGCAGTGCAAAGCAAGCCACCTGGACTGCCCATGGTCACTGTATGTCACTGTTGAGCAACCCTCTGCTGTGCTTATTCCATGGCCAGTTCTGTTCCATTTGTGCCTAAATTTCCTGATAGCAAAGCACCAACCACTGAGGCTGGACCACACTCCCTTTAAGTAGCCCAAATTATTATTGTAAATGATCAAAGAAAAATAAAAAGTTTTCTGGACTCATTTGGATTTGAGACCTTGCCCAGGTAGCACTTTGCTTTAGACTCAACTGTCCTGGAAAATTTCCTTGCAAGATTTTGAACAGGAAAGCCAGAGATATTACAAAATGGATTGCATGCTTGATATTTCTACTACTCCTGGGCAAAAATCCCAGGAGAATTGTTATTCTTGTGAGTTTTCATCTGCATCAGAACAAGAAAGAAATACGTTCTTGAAGCTTTAAATCTCTCAGTCAGATTCACAACAGAGTGGTACATCTGGAAATTCAATTCTGACACTTCCCAAAGACTGAAGAATGAAGCGGGCTGAACTGTGTATTTTTCTGCCACTTGCCACATCCACAAAATCACCCACTGATGCCCACTGTGAAGGCAGTGCTCAGCACTGTGGGTGGCATGTGGGGGTGGCTCAGCTTGGGGGCAGTGAGGAGAGCATGACTGAGCATCCTGGATGGTCTCTAGTGGTGCCATGTGAGATGACTGGTTCTTTGCAGCCCCATCCCACATCCAGTACAGCTCTTCATGGGTGGATATCACTTCTGCATATGCTGCAGCATCCCATCAAGACTGAGCTTAGATGGCCAAGGCAGACACAGGCTGAAATTTTGGGACCAAAATCAACAGGAGGATCTGCATAACCTCCATCACGACAACAGCCAGAAATGGGGAACACATCTCTAAGAGCCACAGGGGTAGGGATTTAGGCATGGCCCCAGTCCCCAGCCCCAGGCTAGGAGATGCTCTCCTCTCTCTTGCTGCTATCCAAGATGAATGGACCATGGTTGAAAGGGTTTTTTGCAACCAGAGTAGATAACAGGAATTTCAGACTACTGAAACGTTAAGAAAACAGGCAGAGTTTGCATTTGGTTTTCATAAGGAAGTCGGCTATGACCCGATGTATGCAAATGTCTTCTGATGCAGAGAAAAAGATTTCAGGACTGCGGAGGTGTAAGAGTTGGCAAATTGCATAGAATTATGGAATAATACTCCATTTTAGTGCAAATTAGGAACCACAGCTGTTACAGCATGTCAGCATTTGGGGAGGTTAATTCTCAGAGCAGAGGAATAGAAAGCATCACTGTCACATACTCAGAACAGAAAGGAAGAGAACACAGCAACAAACAGGTGGAAAAGCCTCACGTTGTTATCCACAGAAGGATAAAACCACTAACTCCTTATTTAATCCTTGTTGAGTTATTTAAAATATTAAAAATAGTGGATCTCATAGGGGATTTAGAATAGTTATAGAGAGCGAGTTAAATTATGAAGTGAGCATTTGAGGTTTGGGACAGACTTGAAGGAATAAGGCAATTATTTCTTTTTTACCATTCTTTTTTATTTTTTGTTTTTCAAAATACACACAGCAGTGTTTGTGCTCTTAAAATCCAGAGGGTTACTCCAGCCTCACCCCTGTTCTCCAACAGACACTTACTGACCCCTGCCAGCTCCTGCAGAGGACTTGGGCATCTCACAGGTTCTCCCTCAGCCTTAATCTCCTTTCCTCCTAAGGTGTAAGCAGTGATCTGATTTTCTGTCTTTCTAAAGCTGACGCTTGTCTCTTCAGCTTCTTGATCTTACTTTCTCATTTTCTGTTCTCTGCATTCAGTGAAGAAGTTCTGTCTTCTCTGTATGCACTCCTGGTCCCTCTATTCCTTCCTCTGCCTTCTCGGTCTGCTCTTCTGGAATTGGGAAGAGTGTTTGTCTGGTTCTATTTCAGCATGTTCATGCTGACAAATTGCAGGCTTGTCATAGAAGTGACAGGGTGGGAAGAGACCCTAAAGCCTACCCAGTCCCAACCCCTGCTGTGGGCTGGCTGCCCCCCAGCATCTCAGGCTGCCCAGGGCCCCATCCAACCTGGGCCTGAGCGCCTGCAGGGATGGGGCACCACAGCTCTATGGGCAGCTGTGCCAGGGCCTCACTGCCCTCTGAGTATAGAACTTCCTCCTAACATCTAATCTAAATCTCTCCTCTTTTGGCTTATAGCCAATACCCCTTGTCATATTACTACACTCTGGGATATAGAGTCTCTCCCCAACTTTCCTACAGTCTCATTTTAAGCGCTCGGAGGTCATAAAGATGTCTCTCAGGAGTCTCCACCAAGCTGAATAAGCCCAGCTCCCTCAGCCTTTCTTTGTATGAGGGGTGCTCCAGCCCCCCATTAATCTTCGTGGCCTTCCTCTGCGCCCACTCCAACAGCTCAGCATCTTGTGCTGGGTGCCCAGGCCTGGAAGCAGTACTGCAGGTGGGGGCCTCACGAGGGCAGAACAGAGGGGCACAATCACCTCCCTCTCCCTGTTAGCCACCCCTCTTTTGATGCAGCACAGGATACCGTTGGCCTTCTGGGCTGCAAGCGCATACTGCTGGCTCATGTTCAGGTTTTCATCCACTGTGTCTGAGTGACAGTCTGGCACTAATCTCATATTAAAGTGGAGCCTGGGCAACCGGCTCTAGGTGGCCCTGCTCAGGCAGGGATGCTGGACATCAAGGCACCTTAACAAAACATGACTGTAAATGAAACATTTGACTCGGGCACCAAGGTGGAGTCAGTTTTCCTGCACAAATATCTACTACCACGAGGGGTGCTTGTTGCGTTTGCTAGTCCAGGAGCATGGGGCCTTCTGCTGGCCCTGGACCATCTGACTCCAAGTGCACTTTGCT
>JAOWBP010000001.1:8884921-8896794 GCA_028571105.1 Tragopan temminckii
CCCCATCCAACCCAGCCCTGAGTGCCTCCAGGGATGGAGCATCTACAGCTTCTCTGAGCAAATTTCCAGCTTGTAAGTTATAGCCTTCCTCCACTCTTTCCATCTAGTCTGCTAAGCCTGTAAATAGGGGTAGTTTGCTGCAACAGAACTAAGTTCAGTCATCACTACAAAACAAAACTAATCCTTCCTTTCTGGCACACAGGGACAGGGTGGGTTCACCAGCAGAGCTTTCCCATCTAACAGCAAGGCAATTAGCCCGAGCCAGTAACCTGTGTTCCCTCTTTAACTGGAGGTGAGATGTGCATCTCCATCTAGCAGCCCCATGCCTACTGGCAGATCATGGCTGGGACCTACACATCCAACTCCACACAGGTCTCTTATTTCTCTTAGAGATGTGACAATGGACATAAATCTGACCATACAAATCAAGCTCTGCCTTTCATTATACTCTTTCAATCCAACAAAATCAACAAGCCGTGATGGAATCTAAACCTAAATGTATGCAGCCATGCCTTATAAACAACTGTGTGAGACAAACCCTCACCAAACATGGAATCACTGAATGATGGATTTCCAATTTTTCCATGGAGATTACATCCTGTCCCTCTTGGAAACTTGTGTTACCTCTATAAATAGTTCTGTGTTTTTCAACACTGGAAAAAGATCTGCATCAGGGGAAAAAAGAAAAACAACAATAAAACTGTCACTTGTCACAGGAACACAGACTGGCAAAACTGAATTTAATCAGCTCTTAGACATTCTTTCTTTCGAGTGGACAACTACTGCGAACAAGGCTTTGAAGAACTGAGTCCCTGTCAACTTGTTCTGTACTCACTTTATGCAATCTTTTGGCAAAATGGTCTTAAAAAAAGGAGCAGAAAACAAAAAAGCCAATTAATCATAAAGGACAGCACTGGCATGCTTGTTTCGTAAATGCTGAAGTAGATGTCAGAGTAGTTTTAGTACTATTCTGCCTAAAAACATTGCCATTCCCCCCAAAACTGGAGCAGAATGATTATACCATGAACAATTGCCAATGATGCTCATTAGGTCTGATCTGAATATCTTCAGCTTTTTTAATTCTCCGACATTTCCTGTTGTCTTTCCATAGATATTTTTGGAAATACAAGTCTATGTGCCAAAGGAAGCCAAGAGAGTTGCCCAAATCCTTTAAGTCAGGCAGTACTGAGTGAAGCACAAATTACTTTATCGCAAGCACTCGAATGCCGCAAGTCCGACCCCACCAACTGGCTCTCAAAATCCTGAGGGCTTATAAAAGTGGGGGAGAAGGGGATGGAGCGTGTGTGGATCATGTATTGTGTCTGACATTTGATTCTCCCCTTGCTCATCTTCTATGGATGAGTGTTACATCTAGAGTTGCCTACGCTTCTAAATATTGAAAAGGTATTTGTAGTACGTAGGCTTAGAAGAGGTTTCAGCATCAACGTTTTTTGTGTCCAGTCCAGAAGGTGGGAATTGAGGGGATCAATGACATCATTCTGCTTGTACCAAAGCCACGCCATGATGCAGATGCTGCTGCCTGTACCCTAAGTGACCGGAAGGAAGCGAGCTCTGCTATGCCTATGTATGCAGATGCTTCACATCTGGCTGCACTGCAAACACATTCCTAGGTGCTACATGCTATCACACACCCCTGACTCATGAACCCTGAGCATTCAGCCGAAACACTGGCGATAGCCCAGTGGCTGCAGAGTGTGGGCAGACCTGCAGCACAGCCCAAGGAGGAGGCAGAGAACAAAAGGAGTGTCCCCAGCCGTGCCGTGCTCTGGCCTGAGCGTTGGAAAGGAGAGGAAGCTTGGGCTCTCATCCAAGTCCCAGCAGAAAGCCTTGTCCAGACAGGTGGTGAATGTGCTACTTGCCTTCACCGAACATCACCCTAAATCCAGCATTACTCTTCTTAGTCGTGGCTTGTCTGATGCATCATTGTGAATGTAAGCACTGAGAAAACCCATCCAGCTCAAAGGTGAGAGTCAGCTATGAAGGGGAATTTCAAGTTATTGAGAATACACGCTGAAGGAGAACAGACCATTCAAAGAGCAAGTGTAAAACTATACACATTATCAGCAGCCAACTACTTCCTCAGGTAGTGCTTGGGATGTTGGAGATAATGAAGTATAAAATGCCACTGCTCCACGTCACCTGCTTTCCCCATGACTACCTCTAGTGCACGTTTACAGTCATCCCAATATCCAAACCTAGAAAACTGCTTCTTTATTCTAAACAAAAGGTTCTTTTGTCATTGCCCTTCACAACAATTCAATGTCTGTTTGCACAGGCTCCGCAGCCTGGCCCTGAAACAATCCTTACGTGCAAAGAAGAAGTGAGACCAGAAGAGAGCAAAAGGGAATTCCTTCCAATCTACAACTATAAGTCACACGAAGGAAAGTGCTTTGATGATTTCTAAGAGGGAAGGAAATCACAGCAAGGGAATTCTGAAAGGAAACCAATTCATGAACAAACCCTGAAGCTCAAAAAGTAATCCAGAAATAAAAAACAACACCAAGCCAATGAAAAATTATTATAAGTATCTCTGCATTTGCAAATAACTTGAAAATAGGGGAAAAAAAAGTTTTCCAGGCAATACTTTCATCATATTTTGCTAAGTTTAATTTCTGTCTCTTGAAACTTGTTATCAAGTAAATCCCAGTAGATTTTTCTTCATCTCTCATCTTCAGTCTCATTCTGCTTATACCGTCTCTGTGCTGGTCTCCCCCTTTCCCACAAAACACCAGGAAGAGCATCCACATTTAGGCAATAAAATACTCAATAAAACAGTGTGCTGAGCAAAACCAGCCCAAACCCCAAAACCTCACTGAGCCACTTCTCAACCAAGGCAACCCAACAGCTTATCCAGAAGACATTACAAGCATAAACACACGCTTGGATTTTCAGTATTTAATGCTGCATTACCAAACAAGCAGAGCAGTTCAAGCTGCCCCAAACCCTTTGGGCACGGTGCAGGGATGTCCCTTCTGCCCTGGCTGGATCACCTCACATCCATCTGGCCTCAGACTGAGCTGCCAGTCTCCAGCTGGACCCAGGCACGGTTAAAATCACAGAATCACTAAGTTTGGAATACACCACACAGATCGTTTACTCTGTCAGCCCAACCCCCACCATGCCCACTGAGCCATGCCCCTCGGTGTGACTCCATCAACCAGTTTCTTACCTACAGAAAACAGGTGTTTTATCCTACTTTACATATATGTATATTATGTCACTTTTCAGGAATAGCTGAAACACTGCTACAAGCCAAATTCTCAGATTGGTCTTTAGACAAGAGTGTTTTCCATACAGGTTTGGGTACAACAGTTTACAAATAAGGAAATTAGTAGCATAAGAGTTTTTTTGTTTTTCTCTCTAGGAGCTGATTGCAACCCCTCATATTGATGTGGGATGAGGTTCAGAAGTGCCTTCTGGTTGCACCTCAGTCACTCAGATCGGCTAGGGTAGGGAGGCCTTGCAAACACTGTGAAACAAAAATGGGCACATACAGCACACACAGACAAGGAGAAAACAAACACTTATAATGGTAGCTACTTTCACAGCAGCATTTTCTGAGAGAAGTTGATGTGCAAAATAACTTCTGCTGAGATAAAATGTCTCATTTAATTCCTCAAGTATGCTGTGGTAAACAGTTTTTTATATCTGGAAATCACTATTTTAGCAGAGAAATTGCTTATCTCTCCAACTAAAGTCACTGCATAACTCATTATTTTATTTGTTTACCTGCAGGAGATATCTTTTATCTCAGCCAAAAGTTATTTTGCCAGTCACCCTTCCATTAAATATTTTTGATCTCACAGCCGTAGATGTTTTCCCATCTTTAGAAACAAAAATACACCACTCCTATGAAAGCCAGGAACGCAGTGGAAGGAAACACGTATGAGAGCAACAGGCAGCAGTGGCTTTTTATCAGCTGGAACAGATTACACAGAGCAGGGGGGCAACTCGCATACCTGCAGGCTGGAGGGGCATCTGTCTCTGTGTAACTGAGCTGCATTTTAGATAAGGAGGGATTTCAGTAGCAACAGCAGCATGGGAGCTCTCCTCACTTCAAAAGGCCACTACTTAGCAGTCACTGATTTACGAAAACAAAGGTAAGCGTTCAAAAGCACAGCATAGAGGCTGCTAATCATTATTTCCCATTTAATACACAAAGTGATGGCCAGGTCTCACACCCTGTGTTCCCAACGAGGTGCCTTGCTGCTCCCTCCCTGCTGCTGCTCCCGTGCTGGGTGTGCACACAGAACACCAGCACAGGGAACAGCAAAATCCCTATTTTGTCAGGAAATAGGCTCAGGAGGAAACCTGCACCTCACCCATGGGGAAGGCACGGGGAGGGGGGAGGGAGCATCCTTTCATTCCTATAATCCTGTAATTGTATGGCTTATTTAAGGCTACAAGAATTTACCTCCCCGGTGGCAAGGGGAGGATGAGGAGAGCGGTTTGGGTACCAATCCCTTCTCCCCAGTATCTGAAAGCAGTGCTGTTCCTGCAGTCTCACCAGAAGCATCTCCTTGCTCTACATACTGCACCCCCAAAATGGCCTCAGCAGCCCCACATGCCACAGGTAGTGAAGGCACAGCCCCCTAAGCACGGGGGCAGGAAGACAGTTTGCACCATGATGTTCCCAGCCCATACCAGGGGGCTGCGGTGTTTTGGGGTGCAGGAGAGAACTTGAATGCCCGTCCCCCAGTGCACACACACAACTCCCCAGTGCTCTATCTTAGGCACAGCCACGGCCTTGCGTTTGTCCCAAGGGTTAAACTAAGTGTAATGTCGTCTCTTCCATTTGTATGGAGAAGCATGAAGCTGGAGACTCAGGAGCTTTAGCGTAATGGCTTTTAAATTACAATAATAATAAAGATCCTTTAACAAGTGCTAAAGTTAAAAACAGCAAATGTTTATTGCAACGTGAAGGAGCTCTATCCCGATTTGTATTTGCTGATAGTCAATACCGTCACTGAATGCCAGTGGAGGTTTAAAATCAAAGGAATGTAAAGGAACACTTTAGCGTGCCTACCCCTCACTAGGGAAACCAGCCCACAGCAAAGCACAGAGCCAGAGCACTGCCTTCCCAAAATGACTGTTATATGGCATTACTTTACATTTGTAGCACACACTCCGGGCCAACAGGTGCAGGCAGTTTGCAATGTCATACACAAGTGACCTCATGCAGCACCTGTGCACAGCTGAGGCCAGCACCCATCCTTCCTCCAGGGCACACAGGGACTGCATATGACAACATCTTGGAGCTGGAGCAATTGTCAATCTCTTTTTAAACCAAAAAAATCCCAAAGGATCCAGAATAAATTTGACACTATTGTAAACTGTGGGCAAAAAGCCATCATTTTAAATAATCCTATCCATTTAAAATACATATTTAACAACAGTAAGAAATTACAGACTGACCTATTCACAGAATCAAAGAATCATTAAGGTTGGAAAAGACCTCTGAGCTCATCCAGTCCAACCATCAGCCCACCCCCACCATGCTCACTAACGATGTCCCTCCCTACCACATCCATACGTTTCTTGGACACCTCTGGGGCAGTGACTCCACCGCCTCTCTGGGCAGCCTGTGCCAGTGCCTCACCACTCCTGCTGAGAAGAAATTGTTCCTAATATCCAACCTGAACCACCCCTGGTGCAACTTGAGGCCATTTCCTCTCTCCCTATCACTGTTATCTGGGAGAAGAGGCCAACCTTTACCTCACCACAACCTCCTTTCAGGCAGTTGTAGAGAGAGATAAGGCCTCCCTTGAGCCTCCTCTTCTTCAGACTGACCCATCCCAGTTCCCTCAGCTGCTCCCCATCAGACCTATGCTCCCCACAGCTCCTCTGCCCTTCTCTGGACACACTCCAGGGTCTCCATGTCTTTTGTGCAGTGAAAGCCCAAAACTGAACACAGTACTTGAGGTGCGGCCTCACCAGATCTGAGTACAGAGGGACGACTACCTCCCTGCTGCTGCTGGCTGCGCTATTTCTGATACAAGCCAGGATGTCGTTGGCATTTTTGGTCACCTGAGTACACTGCTGGCTCATGTTTGGCTGGCTGCCAACTAACACCTCGTATCTGAGCCCAAAGTAAAATGGACCCCTGGAAAACAAGGGCAGGATTGCAGCACGGCCCCAGTTGTTAAAACAGTGGGCATGGGGACACAGGGCCAAGCTCTGCTTTCCCACAGGAAAGCCTTGAAGGTGTAAGGGAAAAGAACAACGCTTCCTCCTACGCGACCCCACACCTGCAGCACAAAGTACCAGCTTTCAGGGCAAAGAGTAGCTAAAATGAGGGACTCTGAGAGACGCATCCCTATGAGACACCGCAGCCAAAGCCTGTCAGCACCTGGGGCACCCCAGCAGCACACCTGGCTTAGCTTCCTGCAGCAGGGCCTGTTTGCTCACTCTGCGGGCACGGCACAGGGGCACCCAGAGAGATTCACTTCAAAAGAGGCTGACTTCAAAAGCTGCTCTCCAGCTCCAAGATGTTAATGCCTGCCCGCCCACGGGCCCCACCAGCCACGTTCCTCCCCGCTCTCCTCCTGACAGCTGCAGGGCACGGCCAAGCAGGTCCCACAGCACTGGGCAGAGCCGCACACACAGACCCCTGCGGGCTGCCCACAGCCCCACGCAGCTCCGAGGGTGTTCCTTCTCTTTAGGTAAAGTGTGAAGAGCCGTCCCATTCTCAGGCTTTGTGAAACCAGTTATCTCAGTCTGCTTGCTCTTCACAATTCCCCGAGTTTTGTTTATGTGCAGAAGGACAGAATTCCCACGCTTTTCCAAACAATCCCCAATGCAAATAAAAGGACACGGGTTTTAGCAAAGTCTCAAAATCCCACAGTGACGGAGTTCAGCAGCTCCCCAGCCCCACACGCTCACCCCAATGGCAGAAGGCAGTGAGGAGTGACAGCCAGGTTTTTATAGCAGCACAGTACTTCCGACCCGTATATAGATCACATTCCCCAAGTTCATAAAGAGCTCACATTCTGCCCTGACCGGAGCAGCAGCTGTGAGCCGAGCAGGACTTTGTGTCTGTCTGGGTTGAGAGGTTAATGGCTGCTCCATAGACACATTTTTCAGTTAACTGGCAGCTTATCCTAGCAGATGATTTGCAGGTATTTTGCAACACTTGGAGATAACCAGGTGGAGGGCTTCTGTCTGAGCTCTTCTGTCTTTTCTTCTTTTTTTTTTTTGTTTTTTTTTTGTTTTGAGACCACATCAGATAAGCAGGAAAGCAAGCAGGTGAAAGTTTACTGGAAACAATCACAAATGGCAGAACTCTGCCCTCCTAGTTCCCAAACAGCAAACTGCTCAGAACAAACACCAAAGGGAGTTCAGCACTTGTCAAAATTACGTCAAACCCCTACCCATAAGAAGCTCTTGTATTTAAATATCTCAGGATGTGCAGCAGACAGTTCTGATCAACATCACAGCAGAGCTGCAAAGTTCACATCCTCACCCAATGTGAATACAAAGCAGTAAGGGCTGAGCTCCCATTGCTTAACAGAGGACTCCAGTCCTTCGTTTCCCTGCCTGACACTTCCTCAGGCTGAGCAATGGTCCCTATGAGCTATTTCTCTCCATCTGGTCTGACCAAACGGCTGCTCCAAGCTTTTTGCTCCAAGTCAGTTCTTATCAGCTGGTGATAGATAAAGAACCACTGCTTCAGACAGACGATGACCACGCAATCACCACCACGCTAATCCAAATGTTTCTTTAAGGCCACAAGCCAATTGCCTGTTTTTTCTACAAGTCCTCACAGGACGTGGAAATGGCATTTATGAGCTAAGCTACTGCGTGAGCTGCCCCCCAGCATTTTGCAATAGGAGTCTCCCGTCAGGTGACGCACCGCAGTAAATTCAATCAGTGCAGTTAATATCACTTTCATTTTCCTGAAGCAAAAAGGAACTCAAGCCTGCAAGCACAACAGAGAGTCCGCCGAGGCCCCATGGCACTTAATGACTACTTACAGTAATGAGCACTGCCAGGATTATGCCATAGTTTGGTATTTTTTAATACAATCCTCCAAAAAAAAAAAAAAAAAAAGCAGCAGCATGTCCAATGCTCCTAGGTGCCTCATACTTTCAGCTATTTTATGTAAAAAAGGGAAAAAAATAAATAAATTCAAATGCTAGCTTCAGGGTTGCACAGAGAGGCAGAGAGGAATGTGTCTGGTTATAACCTTCAAAAGTCAACAGAAGAGTGGGATCAGGTCCACAGTAAACTTTATAGAGTGGCACCTGCAGAGGAAATTACTCATTGCATGATTGATGCCACAATTAAAGGCATAAAAAGTAATTCCATGATAAACAAGTGACCGAGCAGAAAAAAAACACTTATCCCAAGCGTGTATACACACTCACATAAAAGTACATATTGAACAATAGGGAACAGTCTGTTCAACAGAAGAGGCAGAGCCCTCCCCATCACACACCAGCTCTCCAAGGAAGGCAGTCACAGCATCTGCCCTTCCCCGTTCCTCTCCCCCCACAGCAGAGGATCACTCAGTACTGCTTTGAGTGCTACTTGGCCACTATTTTTTAACAAAAGAGGAAAAAAAGAGCTAGGGAGGATGGATCTGAAAAGCCATCACATATCACCAACAGTAAGCTTAACCCCAAGCATCACAAGTACGTGCACATTCCCTACATCTTTGCAGGTTAGATCATTTATTGCCTTGATGCAACCACATCAGAAAAGCTTGAGCCAAAGCACCACCTAAACAAAGGAAATCTATACCCCCACACACATTTATTTATTCTCGTGATCCACATCTACCAAACAACTTCAGTGCATCACTTCAATCCACAGCACGTGGATCAGATCCATTTTTGTGGTTCCTTTCCAAGAGCTTCATAGATAAACTGCTGCCTCTGGAAACTGAAAACTGCACGCTAAACTACAAGCAGTTATTCTGCCCATGCCACCCCATCAGCCCGAAAAGAAGAACTGCACATTTCACACACCTCCAATGCGTGCTTACCTGAGACCGACACTTTCATGAGGGCTTCCAAGGGCCGGTTGTTGTCCAGGTCTCGGCTGAGTTTGAGTTCCCCAGTGGCAGAGTCCAAGAGGAGCAAGTTTAACTCATTGCCTTGTACAAAGGTGTAGGCCAGGCTGTCTGACACATCAGGGTCGTGTGCAGGGATCTTGCCAATCACACCGGAGGGGAAGCTGTTGGACTTGTTGGTTACATAGTTATTGAAGAGGATCTGGAAGTCCTGCAGGACAGGCGGGTTGTCGTTCTGATCCAACAGGCGGATGTGCACAGTGGCCCGGCTCACCAGTGGGGCCGAGGTGGCCTGCACCACAATCACATACTCCGTGCGGCTCTCGTAATCCAGGTCCATCAGGGCCGTGAGGTCCCCATTCAACAAATCCAGCTGGAAGACCTCAGGGATGTTGCCCTCCACTATCTGGTACATGATCTGCGCGTTGGTTCCCTCGTCAGGGTCAGCTGCACTGATTCGGGCCACGATAGAACCCACAGGGCTGTTCTCCTCCACAAAGATGTCAAACTCATCCTTCTCAAAGACAGGGGGATTGTCATTGATGTCCAGCACAGTCACCTGAATGTCCACAGAGGCCTTCAGGGGTGGGCTGCCCCTGTCTACAGCAAAGGCTCGCAGGCTGTAGACGGCCACGTTCTCACGGTCCAGCTTGCGCAGCGTGCGTATCACTCCAGAGGTGGGCTCGATATAGAAGTCTCCATCTCCATCATCCCCACCTTGGAATGTGTAGAGCAGGCGGCCATTGAGGCCTGAGTCGCGGTCGGTGGCAGAAAGCTGCAGGACGCTGGTGGAGAGCGGCACGTCCTCAAAAACTGAGCCCTGGTAGCGGTCGCGCAGGAAGCGGGGTGCGTTGTCATTGGCATCCAGGATGAGGATCTCCACGTAGGTGGTGTCTGATTTCTGTGGGATGCCGTTGTCATGGGCTGTGATGGCCAATGTGTAGGACGCCTGGTCCTCATAGTCCAGCTCCATCAGGGTGGTGATGGTGCCGGTGTCAGGGTCAATGCGGAACTGAGGGATGTTGTCATCCAAAATGTAAGTGATTCTTGCATTCTCCCCCGTGTCTTCATCGGTGGCACTGATGGTGACAATAGAGGTGCCAATGGGCTTGTCCTCACTGACGCTCACCGTGTAGTGGGAGCTCTGGAAGACTGGGCGGTGTGTGTTGGCATCTGTCACGTTGATGAAGACCTGGACGGTGTCAAAGCGAGTGCCATCAGAGGCAGTGACAGTGAGCACGTACTGCCTCTCCTGCTTGTAATCCAGAGGCAAGGCCAGCGTGATCAGTCCTCCTCCGCTCTGGCTGGTGATGGCAAAACGGTTCCTGGTGTTGCCGCTGGTGATCTGGTAGGTCACTACACTGTTCACGTCCCTGTCCACAGCGGTCAGGGTGAGGACACTGCTGCCCACAGCTGCATCCTCATTCAGCCGGAGGTGATAGACCTTCTCTGTGAAGGTGGGGTTGTTGTCGTTCACATCCAGGACAGTGATGGACACGCTGGCCGAGGAGGTCATCACCGGCACACCGTGGTCCCTGGCCTCCACCCCAAAGTGATAGTTCTCCACAGTTTCTCGGTCCAGCTCTGCAGCCACCGTGATCCACCCTGTGCTGTTGTTGATTTGAAAGGGAAACCCGGAGTCCCCAGATGCAGGGGCAACCCCGGCCGGTGGTGTCATCTCAATAAGCTTGTATTCCAGGCGCGCGTTCTCCCCAGAGTCAGCGTCCACAGCCTGGATGTGCAGCACCGAGTAGCCCAGAGGAACGTTCTCCAGCACCGTGGCCTGAAAGGGAGTGCTGACGAAGATGGGGGCATTGTCATTGACGTCCACAACCTGCACGGACACCATGCCGCTGGAGTTGATTAGGGGAGGTCTGCCCCCATCCTGGGCTTTGATGCGGAGCGTGTACTCCCGAATAGTCTCATAATCGAGAGGGTTGATCAAATCAATGGCACCGGAGAAGGAATGGATGTAGAACTGACCTTTCAGGTTGCCGCTCACGATGCTGTAGTGCACCTGGGCATTGCTGCCCCGGTCCCGATCCGTGGCCTGCACCTGCAGGATCTGGCTGTTCACCGGGGCGTCTTCCTGCACCTGCACCAGATAGCGCTTCTCGCTGAACTGAGGGTAGTTGTCGTTCTCGTCCTCGACGGTGATGTGCACCATGGCCGTGGCACTGCGTGGCCCAGGATCCTTGCCCTGGTCGTTGGCCTCCACCACCAGGTGATACTCGGAGACCTCCTCGCGGTCCACCGGGGCGCGGGTCCTCACGACCCCCGAGCGTGGGTCGATCTCAAAGACCCCGTCCCCAGCGCCCGGCTCCAGCAGGCGGTAAAGCATGTTGGCGTTGGCCGGGGCGTCGCCGTCGGTGGCGCGGATGGTCAGCACCTCGTAGCCCACCTCCAGGTTCTCGCGGATGCTCTCCCGGTACTCGGGCTGCTCGAACACCGGCTCGTGGTCGTTGGTGTCGCTGACCGTCACCGTCAGGTAGGTGGTGGCCGAGCGGCGGCGCGGGGAGCCGTGGTCGGAGGCGGTCACCTTCAGCACGTGGGTGTCCTTCGTCTCCCTGTCGAGGCTGCGGGCGGTGACCACGCTGCCCGTCTGGGGGTCGATGGAGAAGTAGTCGTTGGAGCGCTCGTCGAACAGCGCTTCCATGGAGTACGCCAGCCGGCCCGCCTCCCCCTCGTCGGGGTCCTGCGCGCGCAGCGCGATCACCGCCGTGCCGGCCGGCTCGTTCTCGGGGATGGACACCTGGTAGCTGGGCAGCTGGAACTGCGGAGGGCTGTTGGGGCTCCGCGCCCGCCGCGCCGCCCGCCGCCCGTCCCCGTCCGCCAGAGC
>JAOWBP010000001.1:8911602-8929380 GCA_028571105.1 Tragopan temminckii
CGTTGCTATCTAACAAATGTGCACGTATATAAAAACATATAAAAGAAAAAGTAGTGAGGCTGCTCAGGGAGGTGGTGCAGTCACCGTCCGTGGAGGTGATGAAGAACCGTGGAGATGTGGCACTGAGACATTGTTAGCGGGCAGTATTGGTGGGAGTGGGCTGATGATTGGACTAGAGGATCTTAGTGGTCTTTTCTAGCTTTAATGGTTCTGTGATTCTGTGATTTGCAGCACACACAGCTCACATCTCATTTTGTCCTTTAACACAGTGCTGACACGCTGGGTGAAGGAGCAGCAACAGATGGGACATGTCTTCAAGCAGAGCTTTTGGCACTGCCCAACACCGCAATCAGCGCAGGCTGATGCTCTCCACTATGAGGTTTTGGGCAGAACTCTCTGGGCAAGCAGAGATGTTTTATAGAATCTCTCTTGGGCTTTGTTTTATTTGGTAATTGCATTCATAGGCTGGATGACGAAATAAAAGGGAGCTTGTAAGATCTGCAGATGTTGCCAAGGGACTCCAGGCATCTTCATGGACAGGAGTAACATCCAAATGAGTATGAGAAATTGGAGAATGGATCCAAAACCAAGAGGCTGATATGAAAAATGGCAGCAGTGCGAATTGTTGCTCACAGGGAGAAGTGAACTTGTAGAAGTGCCAACAGGAAGGGCAGAGGCCAGGCAGTATGGCAGAGGGGCTGTGGGGCCCACACGCAGCCCAGGCAGGTCGCGGCCCTGCAGGCGGTTGGCAGATAGACTGGAATGGTTGTCTAGGATTTTTAGGAGCACGCTGGATAAATCCCCAAGCACATTTGGTTCTGGGTTGTGGGGGGGCTGAGCTATGTGATCTCTTGGGTTACTTCAGCCTCCCTGTGCCACGTCACTGCTGCTGGTCCATCTCTGCTGGAATTCTTCTTCCCTCAATCTGCTTAAGTCAAATCTCACTTTCTGACTGCTGGCCGGCCTGCATTGTGCATTCTGCAGGCAGCCCTGCCACCTCCAAGAAGGATGCATTTAGTGCTGGGAAGAGGTGGGAGAAGGGCAAGAAGGAAGGCTGAATACGAGTAGGAATCTCTTCTTCCTGCTTGTGTCTACAACCCACTGCATACCAGATGTTTACATGGGTGCAGAAGCAACAGGACAAATGATTGGAGTGAAAAAATGTGCTGGTAGGGACAACACGTCCCATTGGGGAACTCCTGGGCTCGCTGGGCTCAGGTCCACCTTGCTGTGCAACGCCGTTGTGCTGATCCTGTTCCTGAACATCTGCTGGTGGTTGGTGCTGGGACAGGACCATGCACTGCTCTGCCCCATAGCAGCTCGTGTGAAAGCCTAGGTCTTAGCCACGCTTTTCCTTAGGAATGGGGACTGTATAAATGAGAACAGATACAAGTATTACTGTTCCAGCAAAAATGAACTTGTACATTAACATTAAAAAAAATCCCTTTGGGCTCATTGATTGCATTTGTTTAGTGGCAAGTTTTGGCAGAGAGGTTTGCAAATTGAAGCTCCCCACCTTTCATTCTGCCCCTAAATCATTACAGCAATGAAGCTCTCACTCCCTCACCTTGAATCCTGACAGTTCATTGCCTAATGTTTAGCAACATTTACAGAAAAGCTGGCCAGGTGATGTTGGGAAACACTTCATTTCCAGAGTGCTGCCAACCCCTTGCAGGTCCCTGCTGTGCCTCGCAAGATAATTTAATGAACACTTGCACAACAGCCTGAGAAGTACAGTGTGAGCAAGAGCACAGCTTAGCGCTCGCTGGCTCAAGAAAGCCAAGAGTGGAGCCAAGAAAGTCAGAACAGCTCCTTCTGATTGCAGCCTCGGGGGCAGCCCCACTGCGGGGCTGGAGGCAGCGTCCCCTCCATGGTAGGAGGCTGTGTTGGGCTTGGGTGGCTCTCAGCACAATATCTGGGGTTTCTTCCATGCAAATCCTGCAGGAACAATGGATACAGTTCTGAGGAGATCAGAGCCCAAGCGGTGAAGCAAAACAGAAGCTGCCATGCCCAGATTTCATCCCAAACTTCAGCTTCTTGGTGAAATGAAGGCATCCCGTGCAGGGCTGGGAAGGATTTTCCAGAACAGCACTGAAAATAAACTCGAGAGATGGAACACAAGTCCAAAAAAAATCTTAATTTATTGTAAATTCTCCTTTCATCTCTGCTGCAATTCCAGTGTTCTGCACATTAATAAATATACATTTGTTAAAAAAAAACAACAAACAACCTCCAGTGTCTAACCTGCCATAAAGCTTTTACAAAGTCATAAAAATAGGTTTTAATTTTTTTTTTTTTTTTGTCATTAATACAACTGACCCTCCTTTACTGCAACAGTTCTGATCAAAATAAGACTACCTACATCTCACTGGGACAAAATATACATACACAGATGTGAAACGACTCCCACGGGCTCCGCACAGTGCCTGAGCACATGGCCAAGTGTCAGACACCCAAAACATTCAAAATGGTTTTTGTCAGCCAGAGAATTTCACACAGCACATTGCATCACTTGCAGAGGAAGAATACCCTTCCTCCCCTTCCAACAGCCTCCAAAACGCATTCAAAAATGCACAGGAATATATCAAATCTGAGACCGACACATACTTTATTTCTCTTTTCTTCCCCCCTGCATTCCCACATTCTATTTAGTGATGTTCTGCATCTCCCCATTCCCACTGGTGCAAAGGAAAGCTGATGCATTCCCACGGGGCTGCATGGGATGTGAGGAGCCCCAGCAGTCCTGGTGGCAGGCAGCAGCTCACGGCCGTACCATTGCCCACAGAACCTTAATCCTTCCACGTGCCTTTGGACACACCGGGGAGGGAAGGGACGTGTCCAGCAGCTGGGAAGTGAAGCCTGGCCATTCTTCCAGCCCTGTGTTTCTGCTCTGATCAGCAGTGTGCTGACTGCAGGGAGACAGGAATTAGCAGTGCCACGGCTGCAATGCAGAACATCCCTGTAGAACCTGGGAGGGGGACCCTCTTCCTGAGGTCCCTGAGCCACACCAGCAGTCAGAGCAACCCCTCTCACTTACACCACTTGCTTTCTTATTCTTGCTAACGGCAATGCTGATTTGAGTTCTGCCATACAAAGATGGCGTCGAAACCTTAAGACTGAGATACAGCTTATTTTTAGTCCTGAAGTGCAGTTTCTGAACATTTCAGTGCACTGAGAGAAGAGGCCAAAACACCAGAAAGTGGAAAAAACACAAAGCATATCTTGTCACTTGTAGAAGAGGTTACAAAGAAACACGCTGTGTCCTTACAGTGCTCCAAAACCTGTCAACAAAACTTACTGTACGCATGGATTTAGGAGTTATCTGTACTGTGTTACTCTGCATTGCGTGGCAGGCTGCTTTCCACGCAAACCTCTGTTTACTTTATTGAACGCCGAATTCAAGTAAAACTGTGCAATGTTTATATAAAAAATATCAAAACTCTTTTAACTGATTTCCCGTTATCAAATTAAGAAGATCAGTACAAATGTAAAATATACAAAAGAGCTTTTTCTTTCGCATCACCATACAAAATATATAAAAGTATCTACACTTTATATATATATATAGATATATATATATAAAGGGTGTGGGTTATTTTTCCTGGAGACGACACGCCCATCGGGGGGTGGACAGAGATGCTGGCATAGAAACTAAAGGACACTTGTTGGGACATTCCTCCGCAGAGTGCAGCAGGCCGATGGTCACACTGCGGCCGGAGAAAAGTTGATGAGAGCCACCTGGTGGTGCCTGCCTGGAGGCAGGGCTGACTCGCCGTAGGACTGCGGCGGTAGCTTGTTCTCCCTCGCTTCTCCCCGGCAGATATGCAGCCCCTGCAGCGCTGTCCACACTGTGAGGAGGTACCCAGCCCTGCGGCCATTCCATGCGTTTTGGCACGGGTTGACGTTGCAGGCAGCGTTACCCCAGAGCAGCCCCACGGCGGGTGCAGCCGGCACTGTGTTCCCAATGCGAGCACCGGTGCTCTGCCAGGGCACCACCAACCTCGTCCTCTGGCTATGCAGTGATCCCGGCCAAGTCGGAGGCTCATCCCCACGGTGAGGAGTCCAGAGCCACGCAGCAGTGGTCACAGCTCCCTGGTGGTTCAAATTGAAGTTTCATTACTGCCTCTGTTAGTGGGAAGAAGTGATCATGCAGGGTTAGGGTTAAACAGGCACGGGCAAATGACCCCACCCGAACTGACCCAATCTTTTTAGTTAGGTCTCACGCTCCACTGATGCTTGCCAACTGAATGTTGCATGGAGATCACAGAATCACAGGGGTTGGATGGGACCTCAAGAGATCGAGTCCAGCCCCCCTGCTAAAGCAGGCTCCCTACAATAGGTTGCACAGGTAAGCGTCCCAACAGGTCTTCAATATCTCCATAGGAGGAAACTCCACAACCTCTCTGGGCAATCTGTTCCAGTGCTCCGTCACCCTCACCATACGAAACTTCCTATGCACAAGCTTTAGGCCAATGCTCCTTGTCCTATTGCTGCACATCACCAAGAAGAGAATGCTCTTCCTGAGCACAGCCCTGCAGGCGCTATGGGCTATGAGAGTTGTACAGTTGGTGGCTGAGAGGTGCATTATTTAGAGGAAAGTTTACGGAGTGTGTGTGTTTGGCTAACCCTTAGGTGATGATGTGAGGCTCACACACACAGACCTTGCAAGCTGTTAGAAACGTATTTCAGGCAGATTCATGCATTCCAAACCAGGATCTATTTCAACGGCCAGTCCCCAACAGCCCAAACATACATTTCTGTAGTGGGCAGGGAACGGTCTGCACACCCTTGAACAGCACTGGGAGTCTAAAGTGTGGTGGGATAAGGTTAAAGATGGGTAAGGAATTGTCTTTGGGTTTGAAGTAGGAGTGAGACTATTATTTGTGTTAGTAAAAGGAAGATGATACGTGCAAAATGTTTACACAGACTTTACTCAAGGCTGTTTTCATTTTGAATGTGAAAACTGCAATGAGTAATGAGGTTTCTGAGAATACTCTGTGGTTGAAAGCTTGCTCAGCCTTTTGTTAATGTTTGATTTTGTTTAGAATGGCAAATACACACACTATACAGTGGGTGAGAATCACACACCTGGTAATTTAGGGTCAGCAGCTCAACACAGCACTTCTCTCTGCAGCTGTTAGCTCTCCAGCCCAGGTAACATGTTCCTCCTGCTTGGCTGGACTCCCACCCCGTTCTCCCCCAGCCTCACCCCACACAACGCTTCCTCAGGGTCCTGCTCATTTGGGCTTTGCCCCCATCTGCCCACCTCCACGGTACCTCCTGGCCACCCAGGACACCCCTCGCTGGACATGCATCAAGAAGCGCTGCTCCACGTATTGCCCTGCTCTAATCCTGCTCCTTAGGTGCCCGATATTGGCCACTCTATAATTAACCGCACCCTGTGACGTCCTGAACGGTCCCAAACATCCTCCTTGCTACAAAATAAGAGGATTGGTGAAAAAAAGAGAGAAAAAAAAATGCTCCCATGGTCCAAGGTGTGTAGAGGTGAGAGACTGGGAGCACAGAGGTGGGAGCAGGGGGTGGCCCTGAGCAGAGCACTCCTAGGGCACAATCCCCACAGCTACATTGCTCGTGTTAGCATGCACGGCTTGCCAGTACAGAGCATACCAGGGTGACCAGTGACAGGTGTCCACCATAGCACACTGCCTGTGATACCTGATTTTGACCTTCTTGTCAGTAAATCGCATGTGTGTGCACATGGTGTGGATGAGCAATCAGCATGGGCACTGGTGAAGGACTCTGGTCCAATCCCCATGAAATCTTAGCTCATGTGGGAGTATGGAGATGGAAAGTGGAGGGAGAGGTGAGAACCATGGAAGGTCTGCCAGGGCATCCCACGTGGCACTTACTCTGAGTCTGATGTCTCAGCATGTCCTGTTCCCACGTGGACGTTCATGGCCATGCCATTGAGCTGGTCTCGAGACTGCTCCCTCCGAGCATTTTTTACTGTCACCCCCGAGTCTGAAGGAGAGCGGACCCCATCATTAGTCCCAAGGGAAGTAGTCCTGGATGAGATCGTGGTCTGATTGTAATCTGACAGCTTTTCTCGCAGCCGATTCTTCATATTCTTGTCAATCAGTGGGGGAGGGTAGGTGACTTTATTTTTTAAGATGCCTGTCACCAAAGAGAGGGAATAATCAGGATTTTGAAACGCATCAGTAAATTCATTTATCAAACTGAACACATCTTTATATTTCTTCGTAAGAATTCTGGTTTGTCACTTTATTTCAGAACCAAAAGATCAGAATTCACCACTTCTCCCCTGGTAATACAGGCTGAAGCCATTAGGAAAGTACTTGGGAAATGATCCCAATCCCCTCCCTAACTGATGCTCATTATCGGCCCAGTCTCATGGCCTGCTTGCAGAGCTGGACTGGCTGCATTACCTTTCCTCTGCTCCGGCTGCTGGTTGTTCTGGTGGGACAAAGGTCTGTTCTCCTTCTGCTGCCCATCATTCTCTTTGTCCTGCGGTGCTTCATTGCTGTGGTTCACCTGATTTTCCCTGTGAAGCTCAACGTTGACTTTGGTCTCAACTTTGAGTTTCTGTTTCCCGCTGGGGTCCTCGCTGTCGCTGGCCGTTATGCACTCTGTGGGCCAATAGGGTTTCACATGATTGGGAAGGGTATCAACTGCAATGCAAAAAAACACTAGCTCGAAAACCACTGTTGGATAGGTTTTCCCAACTACTGTCCAGCCAGTGTTATCTCCAGCAGTTGGGGAGGAGATGTGTGCCAAACCAGACAGTCAAACTTGTGCTTCAGATGATCCTCATTGGACTGCACTGTTCTTGGGGTGCAGCAAAGCCCTCAAAATACCTCTGGCAGGACGGCAGGGTGTCCAACTCTGCCTAGAGCAAGGCTGTGGCTCCACACAGAGAGGTGTGAGACAAACCTAACCCTCACCTCTCCAGGGCTGGCAATCCCCCAGGCTCCCCGGGAATGGTGGTTTCTGAGAGGTGAGGGCAGCCGAGGCACCTCCCATGGCTCCACTACATCCAGATGCCTGTGCTGCACAGAGGCAAGTACTTCTTCCTTGTGCCTACAAAATAACAAGTTCCCTCCTCCTCTTCCTCTCCTTTTGCATTTTGCTGGCTGTGTAGCACCATTTCCAAGTGCTGCTGGGACCTGCCTGCAAAACATGCTGTCTGCCCGAGCATGGTTAAATTGCAGATTTGCTCCAGCATCTTTTTACTTGTGCTCATTTTCCCCTATGAACAAAGGAAAGGAAGAAAGGCCTCTAAGCTGGAGACAAGGATCAATCTGCAGTAGCAAGGCACGGTGGTAGGGATGCCATCTCAAATATATGCTACCCTGGTAAATTTGTTACATCTACTTAAAAGCTATTTTGAAGAAAATAAAACCGTTGCTCTCCCCTTGCATCAGGAGTACCTTTAGGTGTGCTGTGGAGAGGGCCACGCTCATTGTTTTTGGCAGTGGATGTGCTCCACTTTTTCTCTGGCTCAAGCCCATCTTCTTCACTGTCTGATGAATGGGAGGAGGCATAAGAGCTGCTGTGCTCATCAAGGGACAGTTCGCTGTCAGAGTCCGAGTCATGCTCTGCAAATGCAGGAAGGAAAAATACAGCAATGAGAGGGTGACCAGGAGCTGGACACATATGTCTGCAATGTATGAAGAAAAAGAAAAGGCAGGTGTCTGGCTCAGGACATGCCAGGGACGCGCACTTACACCCACAAGTGCTCTCAAGATTAAATCAGAAGGACTGTGGCATCTGCCTAAGTCTTTATGGGAAGCACAACTGCTGTGTTCAGCTAATGGGAGCTGCAGAACAGAATGGGGATGCTTTTTGCACTGTTCAATACTCAGAACAGTAACTACACAGGATCTCAATCAACACAACAACTGGCAAGCCCAGGTACTTAGAAATATAAAAAAGCCTGCAAAAGTACTCTTAAAAACTGCTACAAGACAAAATTTAACAGCAAGACCCCAAATGAAAGGAAATCAAACAAGAGACACTTCTCATTTTCTTGTATGAAATGCACAGTCATAAAAAAGGATACTGCCTCAAGGTCTCAAACATTAAAAGATGTCCAATTAAAAGTCTAGAGCAGCAGTACATAATTTGTGAGAAAGAAAAGGGACGCCAGAAACTGTCAGCAGCTGTGACAGCTGTCAGATTAAAACTGAGCCATCGCAAGAAGCAGATACATATTTCCATTCCAGAATTCCTAGTAAGGCAACCACTGTATATCTCCTCATGCCAACAGCATAATGAGAATGAGATGCAGAGTAACTGCTCCTCCTATTACAGAAGGCTTTGAAAAAATTGCTGAGAAGGGAGAGAAGGGAAAGGTTCACAAATGGGTCAAAGCACTTAGAAGTAATTCTTACCATTAGATTTAGATGGATTCCTGTGAAAAATGGAGGAATCCGCTTCAGTCTGACCAGCCCTTGCTTGACTTGAGGATCCACTGAGCTTATGAGCAGCATCATCCCTTAGAGGATAAAAACAGGGGACACCTTTCTTGGTCACTTCACAGTTCTTACAAGGCAGACATGCAGACAAGATCCTTCTGGTCAAACACAGCCAGCTGCAGCGCATGCCAGTCAGCCCGTGCTTATTTGATTGCCAGTGTAGGCACTTTTGCAGCAAGACACAGGTAATGCCAGCCTTGGAAACATGAATCATAATTCTGAAAAAAGCCTGATGTTAATAATCTAAGTCCTGCTCCTTGAAACACATTTGTATTTTAACAGGCAAGCAGCACAGCCAAAATAGTTAACACAGCAGCTATGTTAACCACTGCACTGTTGGAAGTCACCATTGCAAAGATGCATGCAAAAGAAAATGCACAAAAGAAAATGACAGTCACATGAAACATAACTGTTGAGACACAGAGCAAGTAACACTTAAACCCAAACACTTCTCTTTTGCTTTTTGTTTTCCACAAGAGTAATAAAAAGGGAAAGGCAAGCACCTGAAAGCCATGCACCTGCCACCGGATTACCTGAGGATATAAGCAAGGTAGCTATTGTGGCTCTTGGCTGACCTGACCGTGCTCTCTAGGGAGACAGTGGATTCCCCAATGGTTGTGCGGTACATATTTGGCTCTTCTATGTATGTGTTGTTACAGTTCAGAGATCGCTGAAGGGGAAAAAAAAGACATCAAGCAACAGTGAATGATAAGAGGCATTGTTTTAAACAAAACACAGTGGATTCCTGACTGTTCTAGGCACATCTTTCCATTCTGCAGCACATAGACTGGGAGAGAGAGCAGTGCCCAGCACTGATTCAGAAGCTGGAGCGTGAGATCTGTAACTGACTCTTTTCTTCAGCTGATATACCTGCTCTTGAGTGTCTCAGTGTGCCTGAGTTTCAGCAAAGACTTTCAGCTCATTGCTGCTGGACAACAGGGGCCAGGGCACTGTATGCCTTCTTGACAGAAAGATCTTAACTGTGACTTAAGGGTCTACTGTGAGCCCTTAAGGGCAATGGAGAGAAGACTGATCATTTTCATACTGTTGATCTTGAGTCCATATATCTTATTAATGTTATTGCATATAGACATGAAATCAGATCAAAGCAAGAAGTCTTAAAATGGTTTTCACCAAAGCCTGTGGGCAGGGACCTGAGGGCAGGGACCTGGGTATTCATTACAGCACTTTGAATATTCAAAACTGGTGGACATGAGGCTCTCAGACCCAGCTCATCAGAAGAGTGTTGGTGCCTCATTTCAATCAACCAATTGATTGAAAATCTTTGCAGTTCTGAGCCTTAAAATCTCTTCCTCCATTTCCCACCTGGTAATAAAATCTAAGCATGCCATTCTCTCCCTTTCCCAGCCAGGGAGGGACCAGCTGCAAGCTGGCACAGGTAGCACCATGCTAGAGGGTACTTTTACAGTTCAGTCTTACGGATTTAGGGCTGAAGATCACAATCTGATCCTGCTAAGCTTACTAGTGTAGGTGTCAGCTGGATTGCAATATATATGGAGGAGTAATCAATTACCTTTACTTACAAGTTTCAAACTTTTACTTACATAAATCAACATGACTATAACCAGAATAATGCAAGTACCAAAGTGGCTCAGAATACCCCACATAAAAATTCCATGCTTGCTTTTCCTGACCTTTGTGAGAATAAAAAATAACAAATGCCTACTGAAAGTCCATGTTACACATGCTACCTGTTAAAAGTCTTTAAGAAGTGATTTTTGATGCTGAGCAAAAAAATATTTCCTGTCAGAAGTTTTAAATAAAACATTAATCAAAACTTTTGAGATGTCCTCAGTAATTTTTGTAGGAGTCACTGAAATCAAACAATTCACTTAATTATGGACATGCCAATTGTAAGTGCATTTTAGGTAACTTCTACCAGCCAGAAGATGATTTTTTCCCCATCTTTTTTCTTACAGTTAATAATGTAGCTCTTGTTGCAGTGGAATCATCTGGAAGAGGTTTCTTTCCAGTTAAAGTGTTCTTCAAGTGCTTCCTGACTTCTTTGTTAAATATGCAGTGGAAGAAGAAAATGAACAGCCCCTGGATCATTTTAGAAAGAGCAAAACAAAATCTAAATTATTCATTACTACCAAACTGCAAACACAAATGAGTATTAGAGAACAGCATTTCTGAAACAACTCCTGAATTCCAGTTCACAGTCCATGATTTCAACAGCAATAACTATTTCCTGTCTTTGACTGAAATGGCATTGACTGATCCCTTCTTCGTAATTTGCTTCCAAACTTAAATGTGCATAAATGGCCTTGGAAAATATACAAAATGATGTGTTCCTATAGGATTTATAGAGCAGATCTCATAGTAGTTGTCACTCCACCTCATAGTTCTCAATGTATCCAATAGGGACATCAGTGCCACTGGAAGACATTTCAGGAAGTTTCAGGGTTGTAGCTGCATTAAGTTTTTAGGGCTTTTACACTGATTATGAGACAAAATCAACAACAGCACACCAACAATATCATAGCCTTTAGTGAAAATCTCTGAAAATGGGAAACTACTGCGGTAGGTGTCTTTAATATTGCTGCTAAAAGAACTTTAGAAAGCCTCACAAGGCATGAAGAGATCCTGGGGTCGGAGAGCTTTTGTCTCTTATGTTCTTCCCTCTGGAAAGGAAAGGCGGTGAAATCGCCAGGGTTGGGCAGCCTTTGGCCTGCCAGGAACACACATGAACACATTTTTGAGGGGGCAGGGGGCATGCACGTGTATGCTCTCAGATATATTTGCTTTGAGGGAATTCATGCAGCTGCCAAACTGCTATCCATTTTGGTTGGAGATATAGTATATAGAAGCCAATCACTCATGAAGTTGCAGCTGTACCAACATTACAAGATGCCTGCATTTCAAGATTTCAGCCAAAGCAATTGACTGAGAGTAACTTTAAACTTCAAGCTCTCTTTCTAAACATTCAATCAAATGCAATCTTAGTTGGCATTAGCACTTTGGGATTATTCATTAATAAAATTCACATAAATGTCTCTCTAAAGAATGCAAGTTCAAAGAAGGCAATGACGTGAAACGCCACATACCACCGTGCCTCTCCAGGCAAGTCTGGAGAACTCCAGCCACTGACTTTCCTCCCTCTCATCAGGTTTATATTTAATTTTATTTCATTCTAGGCTTGTGGAAGCCTGGTTTTACAGCCTAAGTGGGAATATTTATTTCAGAGCACACCAAGTTGCAGTGGTAGAATATCCTTGTTCCACATTGGTCTATCCGATGTGCTCGCAAGGCCTGGACAGGCACCTCTGCGGGAGGCCCACCAGACTTCTCTTTCTCTTTCATTAAAATCTGTGGCTCTTGTGCTGCAACTGACAGAAATGGCCTCCTAGCAGTGGCTGTTTTAATACTGTAGGCAATACTAATTAGCGCGACTTCATAATTACTTTCATACCAGATCTCCTACAAACCATATTCTGCATCTTTAATCAACGACAGTGCAGATCAAACAGGTGATCCAGCAGAACCCTACTGCACTGAGTCATATCTAAGAATCACCATTTGACTAATTTTCTTAAATGGTAACTTACATTGTGAAAGCAACAAAATGACTGATAACAATGAACTTGCAGAAGACAGCAACAAAGATTTTGCCTCTGGAAAGATAGAGGTATAATTACCTACTGTTATTTATCTGTCATTTTCTGAGAGCACTTATCTTAGGATGACTGAAAGTGATAGATGCAACTACTAGAAGCTATGGTTTTGGTGATCCCTCCCTTTGAGAAAACAATACAAAAATTGTACTTAACACCTCAGTTACAAAGTTAGCCAACATTTACCTATTTTTTGGGCACAGCAGTGTGTTCACTGAGGTCTTTCACTGGCAAAATGCTAACATACCTGCAAGCAGCTGAAAATGGCAAAGAGATAGTGAAAAGTCATGACGTCACTGTTCACTGCCATCAGCCCCAGGAGCCACGTGGCACTGATGAGCAGAAGGAGCAGGAATGCCGTCCGCAGCACCGAGCTGTGAAGTAAGCACAAGAAAGCATTTGCAGCATGAAGGAGATAGGAGGAAAGCTCAGCTTCTCAACACAGGTGAGAAAAAATGCCCTATCCTTCTTGAGAGCCCACACGGACCCAGTGAGGAGTAAATGCCCACGATTCAGCAAATAGAAGGCCCTTGAGGCAATGCTCACCAGCTTCCAATTCCCACCACCCCTCCTTGTGCTATCTAATGATTTAGAATGTTCAGGTTAAAAAAAAAAAAAAAAGGCAATTTCTTTTCAAGTCTGTTTCTAGGGTGATCTTCCAACAAACATGGCTGTTTGCCAAGCCCTACTGTTCAGTCTTGTTGACTCAGAGGCAGAGATCTGGGCGGTAAATGGCCAGGTCCGTCTCATTTCTGTTTGTTGAGTTCACGTTCACATTCTTTCCCAACGTTACAGCCCAAGGCTTTGGATTGAGAGCAGTCAGGGGAGTGTATGTTTGCTTAAAAACATTATTTACACAGACACTTTCAAAAGTTGGTGACAATTCTAGTGGCAAAAGTTTCATATTGTTAGTAAAATAGCTGAGATTAAGTAGCAATTTCTCCCCATTTGTTTAGGAAGATTTAAGGAAAAAAAAAACCCAAAAGCTGAGATCTAATGTTGAGTAAGTAGCTACAAAAAGCCTTTTGAAATCTTATACAGCTACCTGTTTGTAAAAAGGGGCTGTCTTGACACTAGCTAATCACATTGTAGTTCACAGGCAAATTCTAAGCTTTGGGCAAAATAAGACTTAATGGGAATGTGCTGCTACAACAGCTCGGAAAGGCTGCAGGTTTCAGCTTGTGGGATTTCTGCTCATCCCACGGGGAATGGGACGGGGGTGGAGGCCAGTCCTCAGCACAGGAACCACAGTGGGTCCTTGCCTGACCTGACTGGTCATCCTAGTACGCATCAGGGAGACATTTCTGAGCCATGGGTGAGCACAAGGAGACTCAGAATTATGCCCACCTGGAAATGCCAGTGGTGAGGTGAAGTGTTAGCAGGCAGCATGAGAGAAGAGACATGGCAGGACTGTAACAACACCATACAGAAACCAATCTTTTCACTCTTCCCTCTCTTCTCATGCCTACAGCTGTCACTAGTGCACAGCAATGTGGTGGTTTTTACAGAGCTGCCAAGGGAACCCCAGAAATAGGTGCTGGTAAAGAGATTCCAAACTCTTCTACCAATGCAGACTGGCTCTTTCTCCAAGTATCTTACTTATTTCCAACTCTGACTTTTAGGTAGTTCTATCCCTTTGTTATTCCAGGACAGAACAACTTCTACAGCTTTTTGAACCCAAACTTACATGACTCCAGTTTTTTCAAATGAACGTTGTCTTCGTCTGCACGATGCTTTCATTGCTAGTATAAAGATGACAGTGTTTATCTGAAAGGGAAATTGAAAAAACAGCACAAGTTTTTTCTCCAAATTTGTTAAGATTTCAGTTTTCAATGACAGTAACACTTTTATCCTAAAATGGTTTGGAGTGCCAAGAATATTGTCCCTTCAATTCACATATCTAAAATTCATGTTTCAAGCCAGTATCAGTCAAGATTGTTCTAGGATTCTATCTGGGTGAAGCACAGCAAGACTGCCCTGTGCAAAGGGGTTTGAATGAAACACAAAAACTCAAGAATGGCTGTCTTTATCCAGACCAGAGTCCACTCACCAACTACCTTGTTTCTGCTGAGGCCAAGGCAGAATATAGGAATATAAGAACAGAGCAAGCATTCAGTGACAGTTCCTCAGAAAGCCCCTCAAGCCTCCACCGATTTTCAGGGTTGGGATATACGAGGTGGGGTGGTTCACTTGTTCTTCATCACTCATAGTGAAAACTTATGCTGTGAATCCTTCCAGTCACTCAAGTTCTTAAATCATGCAGGGTTTACCATTGCCATCATCCTATTTCTATCTCTTCACAGAGCAATGGCATAGCTCATCCTGCTCTGAATCTGCCTCCTCTTTCTCCCGTTTTCTGTGTTGGAAAAGACACTGCACAGTTGGCTCCACAGCTATCTTCTCAAGGCTATCATACTGTTACAAGCTTCTCCCCATTCTCTTCTCTGCAGCTTTCTTCTCTTGAGGCTGAAGGCTCCTAGTTCATTTAATTGCTCCTCAGCGGGGGCAGTTCCACGTCTCTGGTAACTCCCAACCCCAATCCACCCCACTTCCAGGTGTACTTCACTCTTATTGGAGAGAACTGCACTTGGCATATAAGATACAGTCACATGTATATGTATCACCTGGTGATCAGTTATTGAGAGAAGCTTTAAGGGAGAAAAAACTCCAATTCTTTAGAGTTCCTAACATTTGAATTATTTAATATTTCTTTAGGAATCCTGGATGAAGCAACTAGTTGCAGCTCATTTCATTGACTTGTTTTACAAGCTGCCCAACCAACCCTTCAAACATGGAACAAAGCAAATGGGAAAAAATAAGCATCTTTCTAGCCACAGAGCTGGACTGTCCACAAACAATCTTTGCACTGGCAGCCAGGAGCTTAGCTTAGCTCAGGTTATCTCTTCAAGCAGAAAATGCAAGCTTGAGTATACTGGTTGCTAAGATAAGGAATACTGCTGTTTCAGACTGTGACTATTGGTTGACAAAACATAAAAGAAAAGGAAGTAGAAAGGAACAGACAGCTCAGGATGCCAACTCCACCATACTTACCACTACAACAATTACAATTGGTCCAGCAAAACTCCAGATAAGGGTGTCGTGAACAGACAACCAGCAGAAATCAGGGTTCCCATAACCTTGTGGATCCAGCCCAACAGCAAGCCCTGAGTCACAAAAGGGAGAGATAGATCATCAGAAAGGTGCTGATGAGATCTATATAACAAGGCACAGCAATAACATTGTCAGATCACTGTCTAGCAAATAAAATTATAATGGCAAAATGTGTTCAATAGGACAATCCAGGAAATAAAAATCTAGACAAATATTAACATAAAACTTCCGTAAATCAAAACCCTTGCACTGGCTATCCCATATCAAATGACACTATGGGTTTCGCCTACCAGAATAAAGTTCAGCTACGTAAATCTACAGTAAATGTAAATCCCAAGTTAATTCTATTCCAGCACAATTTTATAACCATATTCACAGAGAGTGCTGAAGCCTTCAGGGTGAGTGACACGTTGAGGAATTTCAATAAGCCTACACGGCAGAATGACATGAATCATAACTAAGGAGATGTCTCTACTACAAAAAAGTGCATTCTTAAGTGCTGTGAGCTTACTGTCACTAAAATAACACTGGAGACAAAGGAACTTGGGAACTCACGGGATTTAACTGCTTGAGCTCAGGAGCAGAGGGTGAGATTCATTTTGAGCTGCAAACCCAGGTAAGTGCCTACCTCACACTGCTTTAAGCGCTGTTTGAAATAGAGTTTGCTGATGCCCCAAGGCAACTGAGTTAAGAACACACCTTTTATTGTTTTATTTTTCAAAGCCTGGAAACTTCTGAGAGAATCTCAGAGTCCAACCTCTACCTACTGACTTACAGTGCTATCTGATTTTGTGTCCTACACCTTGCCTATATGGCAACGATTGGGATTTCTGCCTTTGGCCTGCAAAATACTGCAGAGTTCTTCCTTCTTCAAGAGGCAGAAATGGATCCCTACAAGGCCCTCAGCCAATGACATATGGTAAATGGCTGCAGCATGCTGTGTGTTCAGCAGGGGCACCTATTGTGCTGAGCAGATGACCTGCCTCGAGCAGACGTCCAACGTTCAGGGCAGCGTCGCTCTGTGCAGTGAGGATCTGTGCCTATTAATAACCACCTCTCTGAGCTGAAGTCTGTGTGCTTTGACAAAAAGACACTGAAAAGAAGGGAGAGCTGTGTTTTACACTTACTGCATAAAAGCTGGCACATGGCCAGCGTTCACATCTGGTACAGGCCTATGGTCTATGAAAACTAAACTGGCAGTTTAGCAAAGCGGTGGATATTGGATCTGTTTTCTCTGAAGCGTGGAATGAGACAGGATTGGTCTCTCTCTCTCCGTTCCCATTGGCTCTTCCACCGCTGCCTTCAGCAGCTGCCATCCAGAAAGAATTAGCCATAAATGATTAAGGGACCATAAAGTATTTTATACAGATGTAACTCTATAGACACAGGCTGTTTCCCAGACTGGATTTCCCCATTAGTAGGACTTAAGCTATGGTTTGACCAAACATCTGGCTCTAAGAGTAACTGGCAGACTGTAGTATTTTTTCACTCCCAAAATCCTACCCTAAAGTTCCCCATTAAACACGTGGGGCAAACTGCAGCCTTCAGGTAGGCGGTTCAAATTTTATTGGAGTCAACAATAAGTGAAATAACACTTTACCCAAAGGCAGAATTAAGCCAATGCAACTTAACAAAAAGACCATTTTGGCACACCAATTAAATGCTCTGAGTGTGTGGGCTGTACGACAGCTCCCTGATGCTCACAACTGGGGATTCTCTGCTGGGGAAGCCCAGCACCCATCTCACCAACATGCCAGGAGAACACATAAGGCACGTTTTGACCCTTCAGAGTTCCTGCAGGCCCTGCAGCAACTGCACACCAGCCTTACCTCTCTCCTGACTCACCACCTTGGTAAGGATCTGCAGCAAATCTAGAGATTTGGCAAATACTATGATCTGGGGTATACTGATTTAAGGACGATGTAAGAACCTGTTTTAACACGAGCTCTTGATGGCAAGCATTTATTGGAAGTGTATGCCAGCCAGTTAGCATGTTGCCACAAAGAGGGGTCTTGTTGGATGCCAAATCCAGAATTTTGTTCCTGGGGCAAGGAAGTCATAAAATCCCTTTCCTAGATGGATCAAACTACGTCTTAAAATGAGCCAACTTTAAGTGAATTTAATTTGCTTTAAGCAAATTCCACTATTGCTCCCCACGGAGGAATATTCCACATCCTTACTCTTTTGATGACAGTAAGTCTCCTCCCACCCTCAAACCTACATTTATTAACAGCAATTTGCTTTTGTATGGAGTGATTAGATGTGGTTCTTCACCACTGGACTGTTCCTTATGCAAACATTTTGCTAAGACGTTTTTCCCTCCAACGTTCAGGTTTCCCTTTTGCACATTGCCAGGTCCCATCACAGATCCCTTTGGAATACTATGTCCAGCTCGAAGTGAATGTTGAGCATAAAAAACATGAAGAAAAAAAAAAAGAATAACAAGTTAAGTTGACTGCTGCTGTAGGTTCACTTTTCTCAGGATATCTGCAAAGGAAATGCACTAGGCTACATAGTTATCTTTTAAATAAAAATCACAGAATCACAGAATGGCCAGGGTTGGAAGGGACCTCAAG
>JAOWBP010000001.1:8929479-8941775 GCA_028571105.1 Tragopan temminckii
GGACGGGGCATCCACAACCTCTCTGGGCAGCCTGTTCCAGCACCTCACCACTCTCACTGTAACGAACTTCCTCCTAACATCCAGCCTAAGTCTTCCCTCCCTCAACTTAAAACCATTTCCCCTTGTCCTGCAGTTATCTACCCTTTCAAATGTCCTTCTGATGACCAAGACCAAAATTCTTTCCCATACCTAAACTTTTCCACTACTGAAAAGCATATACAATCCTTCTCTCATCAAGAAATTTAAAAGAAATGGTGTTCAAAATGCATGTTAAGAAGTTGGAACCTTCTTTAGATAATAAACTTTAAAATTCGTAACAGAAACTTACTTGAAATATGTACAGTAACAAAGCTATCCAAGGGCAAGAAATCTCAATTGTGCTATTTATAAGGAAATAATTTTCTATTCAGATGATTTCTGAACCTGGAAGGTCAAACTAATGGCTTAGCTTTCTTGATTCACTCTTGATTCCACAAAATCCTCTGACTCCTTCAGTAATAAGGATCGGACTTCCTTGTTTAAGTTAACTGTAAACCAGTGAATTCAGAATTTATAGTACAAGAGACACCTTGGAGCCGTAATTCTTAATATATATAGTTTTAATACTGAAAAATTGTTTCAAGTTACAGGAAACAATTTCTAATCAGAAAAATGTAAAAGTGGTGCACTTGTAATGTACAGACAACATAATACTGCTGCTGAGCCGCTCTCAATTCACTAAAATTCATGAGAAACCAAATAAGAAATGGAAAATCCTTCAGATGAAATAGTACTGAAGAGCTATGTGTTCTGAAACACAAATTGCTCCCTTCCATTAGGTGATAATACTTCTACCAGAAGTGACACTGCCTACTATCTGATGGCACTGAATATTCCTGTATACACTGCAGTGGTGCCAATAACAGTTGCACAGGTCTGAAATGCTACAGAAACCAAAGATGTTTTCTATTTGAAGTGCTGGGGATATGTCCAGAGTGGTGGAGTCCTCTGGAACTTCCACTACAACCTGGATAAATTGACAGAAGTGAAAAATATGCACAGCTTGACACAGAAAAACTTACCAGATAGGACACCCTTCCTTCCTATACTACGTTTTTTTATTTTACTATTTTTTATTATTCTCCTTTAAGTCACACACACAGAAAAAAAAAACATGTATATTTTCAAAAGTCTAATTTGTTCCACAATTATTTTTCCAAGTGTACATGATTGATAGCTATTTATTTGATTGGAGAGATATGTAAATTTCTGTCATTGCTGACAGTACGTTGTTATCCATAAAAATAAATGAGTAGAAGTTAACTGTCTGCCGAAGATCTGATTTCCCATATGGCAACAGATACATGCTGAAATAGTTGAAGCAAAAAACCCCTCTCCAACTGTTCTGCGAAGCACTTCCCAAGGAGCTGTCTGCCTGCATTAAGGCAGCACCATGTGCTAAGGGTAGCACTGGAAATGTCTGACTGCAAAAATAGGAATGGTGAGGGCGGAGATAGATGGGCTCCTGCAGAACAGCCTGGAACAGTTTAAAAGATTACTGCCTCCAGCTTTTCATTACTTTTCCTCAACTGGAAGTTATTGCTTTTCTATCTGAAATGATGTAAAAGGCTGCCTGAGTATTCCCAGCTCATTTTCACGCCAAGTAAAACAGAGCTGCTGAAATCCCCTTCAGAGAGCATTTACTGCTGCTGGTCAAGGGCACTGCAATGGGAACATCCAGGGAAAGATAGCAGTGCCCCATGGGTAGCATTATTTCTGAAGCCACTGCAGCCACTTCCCCAGAGACTGTGTCTGTATCCCAGCATGGATATGGACACAGATTTGACTACCAGCATGGGCAAGGATTATTTAGGATGACTGAAAACAAAGTTGTTCAAATAAACATACACTTATATCCAAGCAATGTTAACAAGTCCTGCTTTAATCTGGGTGCAACTACGTTTATGTTACTGTAACACCCTCAGAATCACTTTAGCAATGCATCTACTGAAAATGCTCAAATGACAGTAGTAGCTGAGTGCATCCATTCCCATCTTCAATGGGGTCACTTTCCAGTGGAGATGGCAGGGAAAGCAAACAAAGGTTCTTTGGAGTGGTTGAGGGTACCTGTGATAATGGCAGGAATGCCCCAGCCAACGACGTAGTAGAACCTCATGTGCCCAAAGTTGATGTTCCTCACTTCAGTCAGCATCCGGTAGATGTGGAGCTGCTCCACGAACATCCACGCAAAGGTACTCATGTAGAAGTAGTGCAGGAGGATGGCAATCACCGTACATACAAACTGCAGAAGGAAAAGGGCAAGGAAATTAGAGCTGCCTTTCTGAAATATGCAGCCTGGTGAGTCACAGGCCTCCCATTGCAGCTAGAGGGAAGTGTGATAGGAAGGGTTTGGCAGAAAGAACACACTGCCATTAATTTACATTTCTACTGGTTGTTTTTTTTTTGGAGATTCAGAAAAGCTGTGCATACTGTGAAAGCCATATTTTTTCTATATTGTTATGCACCTGTTCTGAATCTGCTTTGTCTTTATCCTATTGGTTCAGTGTGCTTTTGGTCACTGCCCTTGCCATGTGTTCTGTGGTTCATTTCTCTGTGTCTATTTGATGCCCAGGTGACGCTTTTGGCTCTTCTGTCTGAATTCCTTCCGGCTGCAGGCAGAGCACTGCTGGCAGAGCTCCTGGCTCTTTCTCCTGGTGTGGAACTGGAAGTGGGGATGCCCTGCAGAGGCTGCAGACCCTCTGCCCATCCTCGTGCATTAGTCTTTCCTGTATAACACTGTTCCATCAAATTCAGCAACAGCAGGTTTAACTGCATCAAGCAGACCAATCTAGTTGCAAAGTTAACAAACTGCTCTCGAGAATTTCCACCAGCATCCCTGAACTGACTTGGTGTCTCCCATTTACACACCAAGGGCCAGCCCATGGGTTTTTCTGCTACTTTGCTCTTCCCAGTGAGAGAGCTGTCTCCCCATAGAATTGCACAGTTTTGGTATAGCTTTGTTTTAAAGTAGACAATGTGTTGTGGTGATATTTGTAAATAACTTGTATTTGGCAGAGGTGGAGGGGAAGTGTGAGAAAGATTTTAGATTTTCAGCTGAGGTCCTTCTTGCTCTTGAAAACCTCCTTTCTAGGGAGAGAAATCAAAGAGGTTTCAGTCCAGGAAGAATGAATATGCTTAATATGAGCCAAAAATGATCTGTAGACTTCAGCCAAAGAAGTCCAGCCTCTCTTGGAGGTATTTTCTTACCAGTTAAATGAAACATTTCTTCTCAAATAGGTAAAATTTGTAGAATCATAGAATTACAGAATGTCTCGAGTTGGAAGGGACCTATAAGGATCACTGAGTTCAAGTCCTAGCTCCATACAGGACCACCCAGTTTGGTGTGATTTTATGTTGCAGCATAAGAGCAGCATGCCATTTTATTCCTACGGGACTGTGCCACAAGAGTCTCTGACACTAAAGCTGGAGATCAGGTGCAAGGAGTGCTAAGAAGGAAGAAGCTCCTGAAGAGCTGGCATGATTTATATGAAAAGACAGTAACTCAGGATTGAGTAACAGAAATCATATGAAAAGGAGTCAGGAACTTTAATAATGATAATAATGCATTAATAAGCAGGTAGGAATGAGAGTGTTTGATCATACTATGGTCAGAGAGCAGGAAAAATGAAGGACCCATGGAAATCAAAGTGATTGGGCTGTTAATATGACTAAGAGAAATAACTACAGTGGGCAAACTGGCAGCTGAAGTCAACTTTGTGATAAAATGGCCACTCAGAACCCTCAGAGCTTCACAGATCTATATTTTTGCAGTATCTGTCAACCAAGTTTTCCTCCCAGCTGAAAAGCTTGATGACTGGAAATAAGAATGACCACAAGCATCCTACAGCCAAGACAAAATCAATCCCATTAACTCTATTCATCTGCTTGTTTGAGAAGCAAAGCAAAGGACTCTGCCAAGCATTTGTTGATAAGTTTGTGTTAGAGCACTTTGAATAACCACATGATTTTTGTTTCAGAATATTTTACACTGTGCTTTTTTTGTGGCACTGTCCTTGCCTTTTGATTTCGGTGTGACATTTTAGAGCTCTTGCATGGCATAATGCTCAGAACCACAACTTAAGACTTCCCTGCTCAACTTTACTGAGGATTTTATATTATGATCGCCAGCTTTCTGGATTCACTTACTGTATCAGCTCTATTACAACGTCAAGTGTTATTGAAAAAATGTCTCACCAAATAAAAGGCCTTTCCTCCCTCTATGTAAACAGGGATTTTTTGTTTCTACTGGCACATGTAGTAGACTCTTGCCCTGAGCATTACCTTTTTCAGGTAAGAAAAAAAAAGTAAATAAATCACTTTCCATCAATTGTCCAGGGAAAGATTAAAACCTCACCCAGAAATGTGACTGTTAATTCACAGAAACCTATAAAAGCCAGGCTGGGTGCCAAGCAGCGCAGCATTATTTGTGCTCTAGCATTCTTTCCCTCTTTATGTTCATCAGTGCATGACTCGTTAGACAACTCTCATTCCATACAGACAGATGAATAATTGCCTGAAGTAGACATGGCTTACGACCCTCCTACCTTCTCAGATTGACTGGGTAGGCTGTAAGGAGCGGCTTCCTGCTCTATGAAATGCATTCTGCATCTTAAAAGACTTTCATAAGTGGGTTAAGGGTTTGGGCTGTTTCACTGAGCCTTGGTAACAGCAAAGACAGGATCGCAGCCCTGAAGACTGAAAATGGGAAGCAGCGGAAGAGAACAACCTGGCAAAGTACAACCAGTAGTATCAGTGGCATTGCTGAAGTGAACCATTTTACTTCTTTTATAAGCATTCACTTGGTTCTTACAAAAGGAATGTGGAGATGAGAAGCCATCTCTCACTACCTGAGTTTTGTAAGGTGCTGCAGACATCTAGGCTCATCCCTCTGCTCCACAGTATTCATGTCAGAGAACTGAGTAAACTCCTTGCTAGTGAAATACAGTGAAAAATGAGTGCTGTGCCCAAGAAGGTATGAGAAAGGTCAAGTTACACAGAATGCTGATGATCAATTGGCCAGGTGAGTTCATGTGAGAAACAGTTATTTTAATATGCAAACTCATATATTATGAGACAAAGACAACAGGTCACACATGATATCAGGCCATATCCGAGGGTAGGTCACTGTGAAAGACCTCTCTACAACAGTAGCTAAGGGACTGGAGTTGGGATAGAGGGGAAAATCAGAATATGGGACTGGAAATGGCACTGCGAGATAGAAAGTTCTGTCCAGTTTAGCGCTGACAATTTTCCAAAAGTAAAACGGGGGAAGAAAGCCCTGAAAAAAGGCATCAGAGTGATACGAATCTTAGAAACAGGAAATTCAGCTGTTCACTTTTACTTAGTTTTCTAACTGAAATACTGTTGAATACAGGGTTTTAGGGAAGACAAGTCTTTCAAATATATTATGACAAGGACTCAACAGAAGCTGAAATTAGACAAAATCCGATAGCACAGAAATAGCATAGAATCATTTGAATTGGAAGGAACCCTTGCTAGTTCAACTCCCCTGCAATGCACAGGGAGACCTACAGCTCCACTAGATGCTCAGAGCCGCATCCAGCCTGACTTTGAGTGTCTCTAGGGATGGGCTTCCACCACCTCTCTGAACAACCTGTTCCAGGGCCTCACTACTCTTATTGTAAAAATCTTCTTTTTTATCCCCAATCTAAATCTCCCCTCTTTCAGTTTGAAACCACCTTCTTTTGTCTTCTCACGACAGGCTCTGCTAAAGAGTCTGTCCCCTTCTTTCTTACAGCCCCTCTTTAAATAATGAAAGGACTTTCTTTTCAAGATTTAGATTAAAACATGACACGTACAAAAAGGATTTCTAGAAGATACATTTTCTTTAGAGTGTTCAGATAATCTCTATGCTAAAATTCTGAATATTCTTTATATATGGTAAGGACAAACTTTTTATTGCATAACATCGCCCATCTGTCTGCTATCCATTTGGTAAAGGAGGATGAGAAGCTTGGACTCTCTGCGTGTTTGTCTGCATGGCAACCATGACTTTTGAGACGAGCACTCCTAAGAATTAAGAGCAATATTACATATAGTGCTACAGAGCTAAAATAGCAATGAAGTTCTAGACACAGCATACAAATACTGTGTATTTCATACTCAGTCCATTCATGGCTTATGTTTCTTGACGTGCACAATGCTGGAGGTGTACGCACTAAGCTTTGGCAACAGGTATCATGGACTGAAGCCAGGGTCACTGTGGCCAAGGAGCACAAAGCAAAGTGACAGGTTTCCTACTGATTCTTGAATGTGACAAGCTGTCCCATGCTGGTAAGTGGCTTCTTCAGAACAGCATGGCAAGCAACATGCACTGAACATCTGCACAGCAGTGCACTGTTGATAATCTACCAGTCAACACCAAAAGCCATTTGGACTTGTGGGGTACCTGCTGCAGGAGAAACTGGAGAGCCTCCTACTGAACAGATAAAGCAAGACAGAATGTGTACTGATGGAAAGGAAGGAAGAAACTGGAATTCAGGATTCGATTCCTGGGATAAGCTTTCAACAGGACTGCTGTCATTTTTTTTGAAAATAACATACAGATCTATTTCCTAGCATTGCTATTTGTCATAAAAAATACAATAGAATACATTCATTCTGACATTTAAACGTTTAGGCCAAGCAGAAGAAGAGAAAGTGAAACAGACAGGAGCTGACAAAAGTCACAGTATGAGCCCCTGATTTAAATTCTGACAACTCTCACAGTAAGGAGGAAGTAACTCTTACCGGGTTTTCGGTTTGGTTGATTCCAATGAGGAAGACAAGCTCGGAGAAGAAAAGGGCAGCCACCAGGTTCTTGTGGATGCTGTGCAAGTTGGACCGCAGTGTGCGGATCAGAACAAGCAGGATGAAGGTAATCAGCAAAGCCACCAATGAGATGGAAACAGTTGTGTAAGTGACAATCTTCAGAGGAAGAACATCCCCATTCTGCAGGAAGAGAGATTGACAGAACTTCTGAGTTTTTTCTTTCTTTTCTTCCAATCAGACCTACTACTTGGAAAGCCAGTGCTTTCGTTACTACTGAATCAACGCACAGATTTGCTTGGAACCAAAAGGAGTGGGTGATGCCACCTCTTGAGTCACTCAATATTTTGCATGGGCAGCATGCAGAAGGAGTGGGGAGCTAAGTGGGGAATCTTAGTGTATTTCAGGCTGGACTGCCTCTCTTGAGGCTGTCCTGAAATGCTAAAAACCTGTGGGGCTTACGTCCTTGTTCCTGCTGTTGTAGCTCTACATGTACCTAGTATCAAGTGGTGCCACAACTAATATGTATCTACAATCCTTGTTTCATTCCCTTCTGCAGCACAGACTAGCACAGACATGCAATGCTGGCTATGTCATGCAACAACCAGTTAGCTCCAAAGCTCCTTGAAGGCCCTTGAAGACCAAAACCCATCCCACTGAGGCACAAGCCTGAGATCACCCACCTCCCGTTTTGAAATGTCCATGAGGACAGCAAAGCTGGTCAAATGGTTGCACTGGCAGGCAATATGGCTCTGGTTTCTGGAAAACAGTTCACATCCTCTGGAAGACCAGGCACCTGTTCCACCAATCCTGCAGGGAAAAAAGGCATCTATGGGAGCCATCCTCAGATCTCACCCTCACCTCTTGCTGCCACCGCTCTCCAAGACAGCTCTCACTCCACAAACAGAGAGGACTGTATGTATCAAGACAGAAATATTTATAGCAGTCACCTGCCTGACAATACAATCAACTTAAAAAGCCCTGAGTTGAAGTATTGCTCACCAGCTGTTGTGGCTTTGCAACAACCTGTTTTGAGTTAAAAATAATTTTTAAAAGTCCTCATTTTGTGCAGTGATCATACAAGCAATATGGGGAAGTGACTGCATAGAGCAAACTGGCCATAGCAAGAGTATGAGGTAAAAAATACCAAAACCACAGGGACATGTTTTTCAGCCATCTCTATTTCTCTACACTTAGTAAAGCTCTTATGTGAAATATATTTCAGCAGAAATATGATTTCATCCCTATATTCCTCTAGAAAGTAGACAAGAAAAGTTAAAAATGAGAGGTAATATTTTATATCAGGAAATGTTTCGTATTAGCATCATGGAGGAACTGATCCCTTAAAAATTCTACCCTATTTAGCCTTGTTTAACTCCAGAAAAGATTTTGTATCTATATTAATTATTCTATCCTGAAGTTTATGAGTAATAAAAATTCGTTTGTAATTGCTGAAAAGAGTTTTTCTCTTCAAGAGATTACACAGGTGATCTTTTACATTCAGTAATGAAACATCTGTTAAATAGTTTTAATATCCCTTTCTCTTGAAAAGTACTCACATTTTAGAAAAGCTCTTTTATTGTGTTTACAAGTTTCTTTATAATTGTGGCTGTAGGAAAATGTAACAGACAATAATGCCACTGAAGTTGCCAGCAAATAGCAAATGGATGAATCACGTTAGAGCTAATGAGTTATTCAAGCCCATACAATGTTTAAAAATTTATGAAAAAGGGACTTGCCATTTCCTCATAATTGGCAGAATCACCTGTATGTAGAAGCAAATAGCACATCAAGAAATTTCTTATCTAACCTTTGTGCTGATACAATCTCAGACTACTGTACAAGCAGGCGGGTAGTTTATTATTGCTAACAAAATAGATTTCTGTTTGTCTGCTCGACCCTTTTAATGGTATAATCTCCATAAGCTTTTGACTAGGAGGCAAACATTTCCTAGGTTAGCTTGCTCTTCTATTTCCAACACAGGACATACCTTTCAGTGGATTTTTCAATAGGTTTACTGGAGTTTTGGTGTCATTAGAAAGCGAGTAACAGCTATTCCTCTAACTGTGGGCTGACAATACCATCCTTTTGCTATATACCCAGTTTCATGGTTATATATGTAATACTTAAAATATAACGAAATCTTAACTTGACAAATGCGTAGCTATCATAGAATGGCTTGGGTTGGAAGGGACCTCAAGGATCATCAAGGATTGCTATCTCTCAATACAGTTTGTTTTATCAACACTCCGGAAGTATCTCCAGCGGGACTGCGCTGCTTCCACAATTCAGTACACCTCAACAAAAGACATATGAGTATACAGAATCCTTCAATTTTTTCGGATCTTCCCTAATTATGCCTGTGTTTTTAACTTCACTTAATACATGATACCTAAATTAACCATATTTGAATATTTCATCTTCTCCCTCATACTTTTCTCCTAGATTCACCCTCTGCTTATGCTCGCTGTCCTGTACTGTCTGCTTTCTAACAACAGCAAGAGGTCTAAGGTCCGAAAGAAGGTATTTCTTTCCCTCCATTTTTTCACTAAAACAAATGAAAAAAGATATATAACAGATAGGGAAAGGAAAGGTAAGTTGCTTCTTATCAGTGCCACTTTCTCTGAGTTGACCTCTGATTCAAAAATGATTTCTGAGATTTACAGTCTTAACATTTTATCTTCTTTTTTACAACATTAGCTTTTTTATTTATTTTTTGCACTAGTTCTGTCTGAGGCATCAGTGGTTGCTGCCTGCTTGCCTTGCACTCTGTCCACAGTCACTAGCAAGTGATGGGAGAAGATGCAGCCCATAAAATAACTGAACAGTCTTCTGAAGATGCACTCCTAAGAAGAGTAGATGGAGCAATGAGAGTCCTGACTAAGAGACCTCAGGTGAATCACAAATCCAGGCACTAGAGCTAGATTACATTTGTCTAGTTGTACATGTGCAGGCAAAAAGAATGGGCAAACAGATGGAGACTGTGAGATTTATTACTCTTGGATAATACTGCAGAAAGACATAGTGACACTGTATCTATAACCACAAGGCTAGGCATTTGTTTGAAGAGATATGATGATTATATTTTTACTGTTCTCAGGTAACGGGAAGTGAGTACTTGGCTCCACCAGGAACCACATGCCAGTTGAGTAAACTGAATGAAAAAGGTTCTCCCTCCAGAATTATCCTCCTAGTTCTCTTCTACTAAAACAATTGCCAAGCTCAGTCCTAAAGAAGGCAGAGACATACATGATGGAGTGATTCCAGAAGACACAGACAGGCTTTGTTCTCTCCTCTGTTTCCAGCATGGCATACTCCACTATGATGGGCTTTTCCACCAGGTTGGGAGGAAGCTCCCCGTCACTGTGAATGGCTGTGCTCACCACAGGTGTATTAATAATTGGGCGATTTGGTAACCTGCAGAAGGAGAAAAAACACAAAAATGATCTAGATGTTAAAATGCAAAACACAGATTTAGCAGATAGAAGATTTCTAGCAGATTCAACTCAGAACACGAGGCAGATGTATCACCAGCCTTCCACACAGCCAAGCTTCCAAGACCTGTTGGCTCTACTCTTGCAGTTTTTCTCCCACAGAGTGCCAGAGGAGTATAGGAGACAGCACTGCGGTGGCAACTGTAGCACAAATGATGTTTGTTTGGTATAAAAGAGCTCTGCCACCCCTGCATGGAAGAAGCATGCAGAAAGGGATTTGCACAATTCATAGACAGGTTGAACTCTCACCTCAGGCTCCTTCGGTCAGGATCATAGTTTTCGGGCAGGAGATGTCCCAGGGACCGGTATATAATGACCATGGCAACAGTATGATGGGTAGAGTCATCGGGGTGCCGCTTTCTTCTCTTTGTAAACATACTCTCAGGACTTCGTGCATCACTGTTCACCTTAGAGGATAATTTTTGATTCGAAGGCCTCATTGTAGGTACTGCTAAGGAATTAACACAAATATTAAACTCCTTCCAAGCAACATCAAAGCTACCATTTAAACTGGTGATTTTGCTTTGCAAAGATGCAGGAATATTTCTGTTGCTCTACGTTTACAGCACTGAGCATGCTTCTAGTGAAACATTTTGAATGAAGTTTTAACACATTTTATAGTTATAAAGCTGATAATTAAATAACCACTGAATCATGAATAACCATTTAGTCCAGCTAGAAAATAAGGAATTTCTAAACTAGTGGATCCATAAGTGCATAAATAATCTGTGCATGATATAAGGAGAAAGTTAAAACAATATCCATGTTATTACTTTGCATGCATTTATGGCAAAGCTAGAGATAGCTGTGAGTACAATTGGTCACACAGGAATCTGTATGCTCATTCTTTCATATAATAAGCTTCCAATTTTGGCAAGTATCTCTTAACATTCACATTCCTTCTTCCTTAGAGAAAAGATATAAGGCACAAGCAGGTGTTTTATTTCTGAGGAAAAAGCCATACAGAGAGATGCACAAGCTTATTGGTTATTGTGTATTATTTTCAAAAGTGCTACTATTTCCCCATTCCAAGGGCATTCAGTCATGGTATTCGTGTAGTTACTGCCTAATTTACTCTCTCAGCCCTTGCTTAAGGCAAGCCACAGTTTCCTCTCAGCCATCTCTGGATACTCCAGAGCTATGAAAGGCCCATGGCTCCACAGAGTGCCATCATTTCCCTGCCCAGCTCAACGCCTTTCAAGGCCCAGCTCTCAGCTGCAATGGGACTGCTGTGCTTCCGAGACTGGGATCCCCACCTCCCACATGCCCTCCTTCCATCCCTGCAGGGCCCAGGAGAGGGTGGCCGCAGGGGAACAGCTTGGTGGGAACAGCACACTTCTCTGGTTGACACAGGATTGAGGGACCTGACAGACAGGTACAGCCAGTTACACAGCCCCCCGGCAGGCAGAAGGCCTCTGAGGTATGCACAGCTGCTCCAACCCAAAATAATGCTTGCTTGTGCAGGTGATCACCGTACTCTCACCCTAGTACCGTTCTGCTTCTCAAGGATCAATAACACGTCCTTGGGAGCGAGTCAAAACTTCCCTCCACATGTCAGCAGGTTTTACCTTTCCTGTCTGAAGGTCTGAACAGAGTATCCGGGAAGATAACAGATGATTCCAGATCTTTCGGATAATCCTCCTTAATCTCATGAAATCGTGGTATTCTAGCTCCCGTAAAATTAGACTTGTCAAAGATGTCAACAGCAATAACTGGAGAAAAAAGTTTCCCATAAAATTAAATTCAATTCATCCAAATATAATATTGAAACAAAACAAAACATGATTGGATGGTTAAAACATCTGCACAACACAGAGAAGAAATGTAAACCCTCAAATACAAAGTCAAATCACAGAATCACAGAATCACTAAGGTCGGAAAAGACCTTCAAGATCATCCAGTCCAACCACCCACCTATCACAAATAGTACTCACTAAACCATGTCCCTCAACACAAAATCCAAACGTTCCTTGAACACCTCCAGGGTCGGTGACT
>JAOWBP010000001.1:8941875-8954160 GCA_028571105.1 Tragopan temminckii
ATGTCCCTCAACACAAAATCCAAACGTTCCTTGAACACCTCCAGGGTCGGTGACTCCACCACCTCCCTGGGCAGCCCGTTTCAGTGCTTGACCACTCTTTCGGAGAAGAAGTATTTCCTAACGTCCAGCCTAAATCTCCCCTGGCACAAATCTAATTTCTCTCCATGAATACCTTAAATGGCAACTAAAAGTCTGTGTTTCAGCACTGACACAGGTAGGAAATCACACGTTTACAAGGACTGCAGAGGCAATGGAAAGGCATTTGCAATGCAGTATTCACACTGGGAAAACAGTACCACATACTTGGGAAATAAGAGTGTTGTGTTCCAATTTCAGACTTGCTTCTGTAGGGAAGGCCAAACCTGCTGCTTCAGAAATATGTATTTTCTCTATCAGCTTAGTTGTTGTTGCATTTTAAAGAAAATAACCTGGATTTTACCCAGGAATACTCCCTAGTCCTCTAGCTCTCTTCCCTCTGTGCTAACAGTTACTCCCTGGCTCACCTCATCAGCTCTGCCTGTTGTCTAACTGCCAAAATATTTAAAAGCAGCTGAGTTGGCTTGAACTTTCCCATTTATGAAAAGTCACTGAGTGCCAATTTAGATGTTATAATAAAAGTGAGAAGCTGGAAGTCCTGGGGGTAACCTTACACTGAAAGCTGTGATCTGCAGCAAGTTTCTATATGAAGAAATATCCAAGTTAAGATCTGCAAATTCCAATTCCTTTTCCAGCCACTAAATAACACCCAGATGAACCATTAGGAAACTCCATTAACACACATACACCTGGAAAAACTGTTCAAAAGAAAACAGATCTCTTTCAGCACAGTTGCCTCATCCCTCCCAAGCTCTTGACTTTTTTACTCAGGAAGAGCTGGTCTGAAAAAGCAGGGTTTACAACCTGCAAAAAATTCTGGGCTTTGTTTTCATCTTAGTTAAAACACTATACATACATTTCTCTGGATGTGAAGATAAAAATATTTTGATTCTGATATTCCTAAATCAAAAGGAAAACTTTAGCTTTGGTCTATTAAAGAGAATCAAAAGTATTTCAGTTTGGCTCAGTTCAACAACAATCTTTCTCCCCTGGAGCCAATGCAGGACTCTGTAGAATCACAGAATCCTTAGAGTTGGAAGGGACCTTAAAAGTTATCTAATCCTACTCCCCTGCAATGAACAGGGACAGCAGAGCTATGTCAGGTTGCCCAGGGCCTGATCCGGCCTTGCCGTGAAAGTCTCCATGGACGGGGCATCCACCACAACTCTGGGCAACCTGTTCCAGTGCCTTATTACTCTCACTATAAAATACTTCTTTATATCTAACATAAATCTACCCTCTTTAAGCTCAAAACTATTTTCCCTTGTTCTACAACAGACCCTGACTGCCTCATGTCTTTGCTCTCCTCTGGAAGCTACAGCTTCCCATACTGAACTCTCCGTGCAACTGTGGACATGAAGCCTTCAGAGCAAGGTCAGTAGGCAGAGGTGAATATACTTCTTGTACTGGCACAGTTGGGAAAAACAGGCAAGCTTTTGGGCTCATAAGCCCTTCTTCAGGTCTGAAAACATAAATTCAGGTTGATAATAATTCATATCACTAGTGAGAGAAAGAAACAGAACTGCAGAGCCACTGAAATGCTGCTTATGAGGGACCCCTGGAGGTCACCCAACCCTGTTCAGAGCAGGTTACCCCTTGTTGGGACCTGGGGAGAAAATGAAAGAGACAGAGGACAAGAAAAAAAGAGGAAAGAGGACAACCATGACATGGTTTCCATTCTTCAGCTGCATGTGTACTGTGGTGACATCAGTGAAATACATTACAGTCGTAAATGTGCAGGAACTGCTCTGTGTTAGAGAGGGCATTTACTTGGATAGGGAGGGAAAGAGTCTTGGTATATCTGATGTTTCCTTCTTGGTTTAGACACACAGAGGATTTAGATGACCCCAAGAATTTTGCTCTGGTGATGGATTTTGCAAGGCTGGAGGTTGTTTGAAGGCTCAGATGGATGGTTCTGAGAAAATACCTTTCAGCATATCTGGACAGGTTCCAGGGCAGTAAGGCATTTGAAATTCAGAGGTATATGATCAATAGCAGGGCTTTCTTTTTTTTTTTTTTTTTTTGCACATCAGTAATTCTTTTGGAGGTGGTGCAGTGATTCTTTCAAAAACCCAATGCAATACACTCAACTATAGTAGGTAGACTTAAAAGGCATCATCTTTACTCACAAACTTAGTCCATCTCATCATCTGTACGCTACTATGGCTGCAACAAAATGCCATACAGACTAGTGGCATAGCCCACAGGAAAAGCAGGTCACAGGTCTCCCAGGAGGCCTCCAGGGCAATTGGGATTGAAGTTGAACTGACTTGAAATGAATGCACTGAATAGGTTAGACAACACATATCTTGTTTCTAAGTTGATATTATTAAAAACAATAGTTAGCACCTCTATCTTACACACTTTTAAAGCACTGATACAAAGCAGCAATTTTCAATACAGGTACTCACTCATGTTAGCAGCAACAATGACAAAAGGTCTCAAGTAGGTTTTCTTCATGTTCTGGGCTACGTTGTTGAAGTAATCCTCATAGTGCCTTAGGAGATGAGCTGTGCCACCCTCCGTTCGCTGAATCTGTTCCCACTGCTCCTTGTTGTTGGGATCCAACAGGGCACTACCCACTTTGATAATATTCTGAGAAGCAAAGGACAAGTTTAAATTATGAGGCAAAAAGAGCCCTGGATTTCAAGTGACGAACATTTTAAAAGATTGCCACTACTGCCTCAGGGGAGAGCAAAATTAAATATTTTAATGTAGACATGTTCTTCTAAAGCCTTATGAAAATATGTTCACCAGTTACTGACCCTGAATACATATTCATATATATTTTACATGAAGGAATGCCCTTCACAATTTTTGTGAGGAAAGTAACAAAAAAGAAAATTGGAGGCTGTAAGATAACTACCTATTTTTAACTCCTCTTTAAGAGAGGAAACATCAAGAAAATGCAGAAGGAAAATCTAATCATATTCCACAGAACCACAGCATGGCTGAGGCTGGCAGTGCCCTCTGTGTTCCTCTGCCCAACCCATGTCCCAGCAGGGACACCCAGAGCAGGGTGCCCAGGGCCATGGCCAGGCAGCTTCTGGAGATCTCCAGGGAGGAGATCCACAGCCTCCGGGCAGCTGTGCCAGTGCTCAGCCACCTGCATAGCACAGAAGTGTTATTTGATGTTCATATGGAACCTCTGTGTTCCAGTTTGTGCTCACTGACTTTGTGTTTCAGTTCGTACCCATTTTCTTTGTCTCTGAGAGATGTGAGAAGAAAAGCAGAGTACTTGTTATGTACATTTGAAGAGCTCATCTAGGGAAATTAAAAAATGTGATATGCTAAAACTAAAACAAAGTCACAGATATAAATATGCTTGCTCCTCTTTTCTTATTTTTTTTCTTAATGTAGTTGATAACTATGGCAACTTGCTTGGGAACCTTGCAAATAACACAAGCAAATATTAGCTTGCATACAGAAACTTGCACATACACATAAGAAAAATTAATGCACGCTGTTTTCCCCCATGTTTATGTTTTTTCAAATGGTGTTGAAAAAGTGGTCTTAGATGAGGACCTACTTCTTCTGCACTTTATCATGAGAAAATTCAAAGGAATCCTAAAGGAGAATGGAAGAACAAGACTAAAAACCAGCGTCAAATGACTTACAGATAAAGGTGCTGAGCAGCGTTCAATCTTAACGTAATTACTGGCTACACTGCTGTGTCAAAACCTAAACCTAATTTTACCTAAAGATAAAATTTGAATAAACGGTGGTAAAATTTAGTCGCTTCAAGCTCTGCGATAGAAGAAGGAAGTATCTGGACACACATAACCCTTAATTTAGAAGCAGATGGGGAAGGTGCTATATTCCCTAAGTATTCCCTGAAGTTGCAAGCTTCTATTTGGAATATAAGAGACTGTCATTACTACTGCTACTATCTAGGAGGAAAAGCACTACATGGTTCCCCAGGAACGCACTGCAGCAGAAGACACATGCTGTACTTGGTACCAGGCCTCCTCACTGCCTGACAATGTTATTTATGGGTTTTTTGATCGCTTATACTTTTCTGACTCCCTCCAAAGACTACATAAGAATAAATTCCTTCTACCCTTGTGCTCCCTCAGCCTAGGATGTAACCTCCTTTTTCTCATGAGCATTACTGATTAGTTTTCAAATTCCTGACCTAACCTAAAAATATTTAGGGAGTTCTTGAAAACATCATCTGTATGCAATTCAGTGCCAAATGCAGGGAATAATAAATTAAAGCAGAGGTTTCCAGACCACTATTTCCCAAACCACACGTTAAAAAACCCAGTTTCTTCTCAAGATCTGAACTGGGAGATTCATTGATCCCAGAGCCAATAGTTACAAGTGTATCAGCAGGTTTCCTTAGGAAAGAAAACCTGGAATCTCTTAAAATTAGGTTTTTCTAAACTGTTAAATGTTTCAGAAGTTCTTCACTGTCTGCTGGCCAAGACAGTGAGGAATTTTCTCAGCCATGCTTCCTTCTGCTCCCACCTCATAGGGAGGTGGTATGGCTCCCTTACTTCGTGGTGCAGCATGAAGGTCTCTGTGTTCAAGTGAAAACCTGCCTGAGCACATCTTTCCATCACAGTTATATGTTTCCCCATGCCAAGGAGGATGTTAATGCTTGTTCTCTAAATCCGATCAAGTCCTTAGTAATAAATGGGTATTTAATGAATGGTCCTACTAGCAGAAGCCCACTGGCACTCATTTCCAATATTTGTATGGGCCTGTATCACTTGAAATCTAATAGTGTGAAGTTTCTTTCAGTGTATCAACTCTTTCATAGATATTGTTCAAGAGTTTCCACGTTGAATTGTTAAAAAACCTCTGGAGTCAGTAGCTGGCTCAGGGTTCACTACAAGTTTAAATGAAAATGATGAAATTAGGCAAGTTTTCCAACATAACTGAATATAATAAACAAAGCCAGTAATACCCAGGAATAGTACACTTGATTATTTTTAAATTTGAGGAATTTTACTTTTGGTTGCTAATATGATGCTATTTATTTTAACAATGCTTTCTATGACATATACATGTCATGCACATCTACATGCGCACAAATATGTACAGCCAGCCTCCCATTTTAAACTGAAAAGATTGACTCATTTGCGCGACAGATTAGAGCAGCTACATCATACTCACTCCTCCTTGGTCAAAGACAAATTTTCAGTTGCCATAAAACTTCCCAGAAGAACTGCAAAGTCCCAGCACTATATACAGTATCTCTCTTACCTCATTGAACTCCACGTCCCTCGTTGCTGCCAGATCAAACCCTTGCTGCTGGCTTTCATACCGTAGGACCCGGATCATCATCTGGTAAGCTGTCCTCACATCATTGCCATACAAGCTGTGTGTGTATTTGGTGGCATTTTGTAGCACTCTCACAATCTGTATGGTTTTGTCTCCATCCAGTACGGTCTCATTGCGGTGTAACTTCTCATTCTGAACCAGAGACATGAAGAAAATGAAGAAAGAGAATGAAGAAAACATTTATTTATGTATTTATTTATTCATTAATTCATTTTTTTCATTTATTTATTCATTCATTTATTCGTTCGTTCACTCACTTAAGGAACTCTAGCACTAAGGAGTTGTTTGATCCAAATGGTACTTTGGAGAGAAAAGCTGGATAGGACAGCTCAGTTGAAGATGTAACTCAGACTCAGAAAAGTGCAAGGGTCCAGACAGGAAGAGAGGGGGTCAAGAACTCAGTTGAGGGATGGAGTGCGAGGGCCTCAAACTGGAGTCTGATTGATGATCATTTATAAAATAAAGATAGAAACCGTAGGATTTCTCGAAGAGTGTAAATATTAACAATATGTTTACTAGCGCTGAGACAAATTAAGCAATAGATGGGCAATCAGAAACAAGGTATAATAAGAAGATCAAGAATTACAAAATTACAATGGGTCAGCAGAAAAAAAAGATCTTTGTGCTAGATTATCACCTATGCAAATCAAAAATGTCACAAAGTCACAGTCACATAATCATTAAGGTTGGAAAAGACCTCTAAGATCATTCAGTCCAACCATCCACCTACCACCAATATCCACATGAATATTCTCCACTGTCCTCTGTACTCTCCACTGTTCCCTAGCCTGAACCAGGGAACAATCACATTGGATATCAGAAAAAAGTTCTTCACTGGGCACTGGAACAGGCTGCCAGCAGTGGTCATGATATCGAAATGCCAAAGGTTAAGTAACACTTATTTGGACAACGCTCTCAGGTACATGGTCTGATTTTTGGTTGGTCTCATGTGGAGACAGGAGTTGGACTTGATGATCCTTGTGATCCCTTCCAACTAAGGATATTCTATGATTCTGTGACAATTTATATCAACTGGACATTTGGACTACGGCACAAGTACTCACTGGACACTAGCTATAGTGCATATCTCTACATTTGGCTACTGGGTAAGCAAGCATACATCTACAGATGTCAGACTTCACTAGATTAGAAAAACTGTTTGCAGATTTTGCTATGCTCCATGTGTGTGTTCTTTACGTGCAAACACTGCTGTGTCCTGACAGGTTGATCATACTAAATACAAGAAAACACAGCTTACCATGACTTTTAGATCCACAAAAGTGTTGGTGGTACAGTTGAAAAGCTCGGGAGGCAGCCAGCCCTTCTCAATGTTACAATGGCGAACTGCATTTCCTGAAGGAAACAACAAATTAAACAATGTTGTGAAATGTTCCAGGTAAATCTTCACGGATTTCTATTTTCAAGTTTCTTAGGAATATGCATGTATTTCATTTTCCAAACCATCATTTCTTTCTGGGAAGAGTTAAAGACTGCTGATCGTCTTGAACCGTTCTCCCCAGGATTCAGGAAGGTTTCAGGCAGGCTTTGGGTCTGCCCAGCCACTCCCAGCTGTGTTACCCCAATGTTCCCTAACAAATTAGACAAATTGTTTACAACAAACACGAGAAAGACCGTGTAAATATTTATAAAACCATACCCCTGCTCAGATTTCTGTGCCATAGTCTATATGGGAAGATCACCCTGATAAATGCTATTTTCATGCCAAAATATGCACTGCACAATGCATACAGGAGACATTTCAGGCAACGCAAATTTTATTTTGCCACTTGAAAATGGTTTGTGAACAGCTTTCTGTTTGACTTACTACCTTTTACTATTTGTTGAATCATTTCAAAACGTGATGCTTGGCTGCGGAATCTTCACAGTGAATTTCAAATTATCAGATTCAAGACTTAACGTTGTGCTAATTAACTACGGATATATGCTGCATGTGTCTAAGTGATTTAATTACTAATATCTAAACAACAGAATTATAATTCATGGAACAATATATAACTATGTTATTTCTCTTTCATGAATTTACAATTAAACTTCAGGTTCCTATTAGAATATTCATTATTATAAACATTACTTTATTTGATTGTTCTGTACAATTAACTTAATGTGTGCAATTCCTAAGAGTACCCTTGCCTGCTACTTGCTAGAAGAGATACTGGCATCACCCACAGGAACAGAGCATGTTTAGTGAGAAAATTTATTTTAATTCCACTTCATAGTGCTTATCAATGAAAATACTCTCTAATTAAAAAATAAAAAAATAAAAATCCATATTCTAAAATCCTTAGAAGTGGAGTTGGGGTTACCATGAGTCTTTTGCACTCTATAGGCATGGACCTGCTCCTAGCAATGTACGGAAGAGTTACACAGCCCTTTGTAACTCATGGAACCAAAAGACCTGCTCACAGCAGGTAAGAGTCCCTGAGTCCAGAAATGAGACAGAGGCTTTGTTTCCCATGGAACAGCCTTCAGAAGAGATCGTGGGCTTGTTTTCAAAAACCTGCTTTGGTTTTCTGTAAGATAAACCTTTTTGGGACACATGAAAAAAACAGACTGCTGTTCTTTCACAGTACAAAACAACACAGCTCATGTGCTGGTAAAATAGGTTTTTCAGCCACATTAATTATGAGAGATTTGATGGAAAACTGTGAGCTCTGTTGTACCTCTTTGCTTTGCTGCCTGCAATGCCAGCAAAGTGACTGCCATGCAAACAGACCTCATTTTACCTTTGCCCACAGGAGCTGTATTACTGGAGACTGTGTATAAGTCTCCAGAAACTCGGAATTAGCTGTGTAAGGAGTGCTTGAGCAACAGAAACCAGAAAATTGGACAGCGCCTTTCTGAAAATGCAGATACAAAATTTCTGTTCTCTACATGTGTTTGTCTGCTATTATTTCAAATTTATTGTAACAGTTCTTTCATGTTGGATGACCTCTGAGCACTGTGATGGAGCTGTAGGTATTCTTGTTTATTGCAGGGGAGTTGGAATAGACAGCCTTTAAGGGTCCCTTCCAACTCAAACAATTCTATGATTCTTGTTGTGATCTGCCATTCCCAACATACACTTTTTTTTTTTTTGCTGTTCCCTACCCCCACCCATTTCCCCCCCCAGGCATGTAGATGAGACAATTAATGTTTTATCTAGGGAACTTACCCACGGATCCCTTTGGACATGGCACAGCAGCTGGCTGGCCAAACTTGGTCTGCGGCCACCAAATGCCAGCCTCAAAAGCTTTGGGACACCCGTTATAAATTACTGAAAGCAGAAAAAGAAAGGATGCAATTTTTTGGACAAGGTAAAATCACAAAAGAGCAAGGAGACACTGCAGCCTGCCAAAGGACCTTTCAGCCATTCCCAAACCCTGCCAGGATCCCTGCTCTCTGCAGCACCTCCCAGGCTGTGCCCATAACCTGCTCCTTGCTCAGCAGCATGGTCAGACAGGTATGGGCAAAGGAGAGCTCAGGATGATTATGGGGCTCTGCACCTTAGTTCTGTTATCTCTGTCCACTCCTTTCTTGTGGGAAAGCCGTTCCCTGCTGTTTCACCCACACACTGCAGCACAATGACTGCTGCAGCAGCTTTATGCTGATGGCAGGAGAAAGGTGGGTGAGCGGACAGGCAGGGCAAGAGAGGCAGGGAGAAGAAACAGAGAGCATCTGAAGCATGGCACAGGACGTGCATCGGATCACACGCCCCTCTCTCCCCACACCCCATCTTCCCACTGCCACCAGATCCTACACTCCCACTGCTGGGCAGTGTGTCTGGCTGGGCTGTACCTTCGCAGCCCCTGGCAGTGACCTCAGCGAAGGGGTTGTCGCAGCGGTTGCACTGTCGCCCGATGACACCAGGCTTGCAGGGACACTGTCCTGTCTCCATGTCACAGGAGCGCGTGTGGGAGCCGGAGGGGAAGCAGTCACAGGGGTAGCAAGTGTCACTGCTCTGTGGCCGGTAGTAATTGGCCTGGAGAAACAGAAATGGACAGGCTATGAGGTGCTTTACTTCTATGCCAAATCACTTGTGTTTTGCGCTCAGAAATCCTGCTGTTGGAGCAGCATAAAATGGTTCACTGAGCACAGCACTGGATAATATTGCAATTAATAGAAAACATAAAGTTTGATCATTCTTTCTGCTAACCCCCAGTTAGCTTACTGCATCAGGCAGGCTGAGCATGGCAGGGCTGCTGGGCTGCCTGGGGTTGCAGACCCACAGCTCAACCAATGTTTGTAGTGGGGCCCAGACCTCTTGTATATTTGCTGCTGCTGCCCAGAAAGCACATTCTTGGAGGATTTGCAGTTTTCTCTGTTATGCAATTTGACTCTTGTCCAGCTCAGACAAGCCTGTAAGAAAACCTCTTGTATCGTCCATTTTTGCTGCATGTACGGTGTGGAGACAAACCAATGATCACATATTCAAATTGCATCTGCAAACACTCTTGATCTGAGGCATTATGTGATTATATGAGACAATGGAGTGGGCGCCCCACTGACTTGATTTAATGCAACAGTTGCTGTGTGTCCTGCTGGCATTTAGGAAATAAGTGCCGGGCCAGATTCGCTGCTGCTGGTTCAAACAGGCAGGGCTCCTCTGAGGTCATCCCAGCCTATTGTAAAACCCTTTGTGAAAAGCCTATTGTAAAACCTCCAGGAGGGAGGCACTTCCCATCCCCACTCAGCTTCATTCCTACAGTCTGCAACAAGGCAGGAGAGAGCCGCCCCCAAGGAAAGTGTTTAACTCCCATTTTGTTCTCCACTCCTAAGCAGCTAGGTCTTCTGCTGGCCCACTGCAGAAGACAGCTAGGCCAGCTGGCCCAAGCTGCAGCATGGTGATCGCTGCCTGTGACACAGCAACCACCTCCAGCATTCCTCTGCACCCAGCTCTGATCTCCCCTGATAAATTGGGCTGCACTTCAGAGAGAGCAGAGCCAGGCTTTCCTCCTCTCAGTTTTGCTTTCCAAAGGCAAATAAGATAAGAGCTGCACAGTGCGATTTGGTGAAAGGCAGTGCCAGCAAAATGTTTGGGGTAAACATTAACCATACTGTGCACATAGAGGATATAAAGCACAACCGTGTATGCTTTGTCTTGGTTGTTGCAGTTATTAGTGATATAGTTACATTTTAAGCTAAAGAATTTTGACTTATGACTGGTTTCTTCTGCTTACCTTACAGTGGCATTCCCCATTGGTCTTATTGCAGTCTGGATCAAACCCTTTGCTAGTCTCACAATTACAAGGACCACAGATGGGATTTCCCCACCAACCTCTGGGACAAGGCAAATCAATCCTATAAAACAACATCCAAAGGAAGTTCTTTTAAGCTTTCTCATAAAAGGTGGGAAAGAAGAGCTTTGAGCCAAATCTGCACTCAGCTCCATTAGCTTACAGGGCATAATGTATCTCTCTGCAGCAGCTACCACTTTATATCTATCTATCTGTATATGTACACTGCAATAAAAAAAGATAAAGGATATTAGTTCCATGAAACTCTAGTGGCAATGCTTCTCTAAACACTTTCAAGAACAGTTCCTTTGTAAGTAGTATACATCTCTATAAGCAAATAAAGAGCTTTTTCTGGGAGGGAGTACCCACACTGCCAGGTGGTTCCTGCACCCACCAGCCCCATTTGTGGCACTCCTGTGTCAGCACAGGCTGGGGCAGGCTGGACAGTCTGTGCCAGGCTGTGCTGATCCTCCAGCAGTCCACATCCTGTCCTCAGCAGACCCACTGCCACCAGCACGGTTTTGGAGGAGGATGGAAAGCGTGGCTGGGAACATGGAGGAGGGAACACTGGCTGCTTTGATTCAGGCTAGCTGGAAGTGCCACGGACACTTCCATTGGCTGCACTTTGGTGAATGCTTCAGTCGTACACAAGCTGGTACCACCACTGGAGGAAGAGATTTTACAGCCCTCCTGCCTCATGGAACAGCACAGCTAGCCAGAGTCCAATCATCAACACACAAGCTGAAGGATAATACTTGTTTTTGCTGTTTCTTTTTCCCTTGGGTAAAATTCTAAGCAGGTTTGTCCCACAGCCACTCCAACACTAGTGCTGGCAAAGATTGCTCTGGGATGAGGCAGTCTGCACAAACCTTGACAGCTGAAAGGACATCAAGCAAGAACCTTAAGGATGTCGCTGTCAAGGCTGCCATCAGCAATAATGCACAAAGGACCCTTCCCTGCTGAATATCTACAGAAAGAAAATCTGTTTGCAGCCTGTTTCAAAGACAGTGCTGAATATTGTTTAGGGTAACTGCTGGGCTTGTACTTTTATGCTTTGTAATATGGAAGAAAAAGAAAACAACAATGTTCCACTTGACATGAAGTCAGCAGATAATGACAGGGGACAACTTCTCCACATTGCTAGTCCAAGAGAATGAAAAATGAAAAATGAATCTGGCAACAGTGTGACCAGCATTTGCAAGCCCACACAACAGAAGGCAGAGGAAGAAGTCTGCAGTTATCAAAGGAAAGGAAACAATACCACATGAAGTATTCCTAAGCGAGTAGACAAATGAACTTAATTTGCACATCATGAATGGTCTCGGAATAAGAGGAGGCTGGTTGCTGAATGCTTATCTGAGACCAAGAAGCTGCTGAGGAGGGAATCAGCAGATTTCTTCCACCCACCAGCAGGGCATAGGCATCCCAGGCTGTCCAGAAGATGTAGATTTTTACCAGCCCAGGGACCAGACCCAAACTTTCAAAGCCATTTCACATGACCAGGTCCCCTAAATGGGTGCACTGCTGTGTGTGTGCTGGGGGAGCTGGAGCAGAGGTGCAGAGACAGCTCTGGTCAAGCCTACACTACGATTTAGGTCAGATCGATGCTGTTTAATGCAGCACAACTGCTCTAGCCCCTGATCTGCTGGTGAAGGAAAGTGGTCTC
>JAOWBP010000001.1:8958763-8972729 GCA_028571105.1 Tragopan temminckii
CAGGGTGCAACTTCCCTTGTTTGTAGAACAGAAATCCCTGCTCCTCAGCCCTCCGGCCTCTCTCCACCCTGACCCCTTCCCCAAGCCTGAGGCCAGGGGTCTGTAGGGAGGGCTGGTGGCCACATCCAATGCTACAGAAGGGACTCAATCAATCCTGTAACCTCAGGGGTGCGCACACATGCTTCAAATCATCTCTCTGCCTTGGAGCTGCTACAGAAAGCAGATATGTCACTAGTGGTGGTGATAGCAGCTCTGGGCCCTGTGTTAGGTGGAAGCTAGGAGAATACCTCCACCATCCCTTTCTGCCACCCCCACCCTGCAGACCCTCCTTTCCAAGTCAGAAGCGTAACTGCATGCTCTGCCTGCAGCCCTCTATTCTCAAGCTGCTCAGGCAAGATGAGAGCAATTTCAACCTACTTCTGGCCCCTTGGGTGAGGCATGCCATGCTGAAGTGGTTTGCAAACATTATGGCATGCACACCTCAGCTTGGAGTCTGCTATTCCAGGGTCCATGTCCTGCTCAGAGTAATAAAGAACGTCTGATTCAGGGTTGATACACCAAAAGAACAAAATCCTTGCTTGTGCTGCAAACTGTTCTAGGCTAAGTGTCATGGAGAGGATAATGGAAATGAAACCCTAACGTACCTACACCTGGGCAAGCACTGGGCAGAATTCGTCCTTCTGTCTCTAGGAAAGCCATGTCCAGTTAAGGCATGTGCTCTTTTCTGGAAGCCTCCAGTGCAAGAGGACTCCAGAACAGCAACCCTGTGCCAGATGTGGCCGTGCTGCCTTGGAGGAGCAGGCAGCCTGCAGTGCACTGACCCCAAGGATCCCCTCGGGCAGGCTCCTCTGGCTTCCCTGGGGAGAAACTAACGGCAGGTTCTTCACGCACTATGGAACACACCTGCTGCTCCTTCCTCATCTAGTATTAATGAGGTTTTACACATACACGCACATTGTGTTCAATCAAAGAAAAGCCCAGCTAAACTGAAAGTGTTCATACTCAGCAAAGACTGCCTTCTTGCCAAGGAAGTGGTGATTAAAAATGCACATTTAACCCTCATTTGAGTCAAAGCCTAATAAAGTCAGCAGGATTCCTTCCACTGATTTAAGAGGGCTTAGGATTTGGCATTTTTATTATAAACAAATTACCAAATACTGCCAAGTGCTGTGGAACTATGTTGGTCATGTAAGTAAATTAACGAAAGCTGCTGTTACCCATCAGTAAGTGAGCTATCATATTTACTATACAGCCGATCTCACACAGATTTCAAACAGACAAAAGGTGATTTTTCAATTGCAGTCCTCTGTTACTCATTCCTTAAATTGCCTCAGTTGGACACAAATGCTCTGAGATGTCAGTGACTAGTAATGGGTTGAGATGACACGTAGAGAAGTCCTTGTACCCTACCTTGCTCGCAGTTCTTCCCTCCATACTGCACAGGGCACTCGCAGATGTAGGTGCTCCACTTGTTGACACATGTGCCTCCGTTCTGGCACCAGTTGGCTTCGCAATAGTTCCTCTGTGCTGCACAGCCTGCAATTAAAAAAAAAATAGTTACTTTACACAGCTTCAGCAAGAAAAGGCTCTGAATGACTGAATTTGATAAATCTGAATTTATTTGCAAAAAGAAGACTTAATCACTACAGCCTTTTTTTTTTTTTCTAATAAGTACACTTGAAGGCAGTGAAGCAAAATATGGATGGCAGAAGTTTTCACGAGCTGGGCAAGTGTCAAATTCATAAAGACAAACCTATCAATAGCTATTCAATTCAATCACTGAGCTGTAAATCTCTGTAAAGTAAGAGAAAATTTGGAACAAGTATCTGGCAACCACTGCAGGAGACAGCCAGATCAACCAGTGCTATGATTCAGTACCACTGTTCTCAATTTACTGTCATGTAACCAAGAAACTAATCAGGGAAAGGCAATGTGTACTGTCACACAGAGGAGTAAAGCTATTGTAGATTTTAAATCATGTGGGAACATGCTTTGAAATAAGGAAAAAGAAATTCAACCTCAAAAAAACACTTCTTATGTCCTTCCTGATGTTTATTTCCACAGGACAAAAACTTGTGTTTAACCAATATTAAGGTCACGAATATTAAAAAAATGCTCCAAAATAAAAAAGTAATCTGAAGCTTATGCTACAACTTCCTTCTTATTACATGATCAATGCACCAAATAAAAAACAGAATTTAGCCCTTACACAGACCTTCAGCAGGGTGAAAGGAAAGGACTTGCCATTCCTCTGTGTAAGAGACAGATTTACATTGATGAGAACGTTATGTAAATCAGAATTAATCTTTGTTGATCCAGGGACAAGAAACCAACCCAGAAATTCCAACAGGCTGCTGCATGAAACCAGCTTCTGTCATGGAAAACTGCATCATTTGACTTACAGGATAAACATAATTCTTGAAAAAGTCACTATAAACAACGTCTTTTTCATGAACTAATCCCATTGGCTTTCAGAGCAAAGTGACATTGAATAGGTAAAAAAAGAGTAAATTATCTGTACAAATTCCTGGGAGAAACTTGTAGTGATGCAGAAGGGTCTAAACAAGCCCAGTCCTTTTCTGCATGCCACTTACACGTTTAAGTGTGCACCATGCCACAGGCTATTGTGTGCATCCTTGCACAGGCGCTTACTGCACCTTGCTCAAACAGACAAGGTGTGCTGAGCAGGCCTGGCTGCAGTCGTGTCAGGGATGGGGCTGCTCACAGTGCCCACCCTTCTGAAGTGCTGTTTTACACACAGCTAGGGCAGAGAGCTTTCTCCTGTTGAATTCCGAGCCTTTGGTCGTTCCTACCTGGCAGCGTGCCATTATTGGCAATGAAACTAGCCATGTCAATTGGCTTGCTGTCGATGGAGAGGTTCCTCATGCAGCCGATGAACTGCCTGTTGTGCACTGGGAAATCTTCTGGCAAGTTTGGGACGCCGCCGAGCAGCAGAGGGCCAGTCAGGTCCAACGATCTGAAAGAACAAAGAAATGATCACTACTTCCCGTGTGCTGTTTTGATTCTTATCTTACTGTTTCCATAAGCGCGTAGGAGATGTTGAGTTTACTTGTGTTGCCATTCGCTTCCCTCTGCTACAGCAGCATTTTCAGAGCCTGTAATCTGGTGAGACAGCTGTTCTTGGTGACAACGCAGAAACACCATAATCTGTCAAGTAGGTGCTACCATATGCACACAGAACCCAATGATCTGTCTCTAACAGTGGCCAAAATGAGGAAGAAAATGAAAATTATGGGAAAATGTACAGCTGTGGGTCAATTCTTTCTGACTCCAGTAAGCCAGGGGCTGGTTTAGACACCGCAACAAAAGGGCTGAGGTGGTTAGACTTTCATATAATGACTTCATTACCATACTCTGCCAATCCTTTTTAAGACTTCTGAAAATTTGATTGGTGAAAATGGATTCCACCGATTGATTCCAAACTGCAAAAAGTCTTGAATTATCCTTAATTTTTATGATGTTCTCCCTCCTTGGGATTCTAGAAAATCATGTGCATTTCAATGGCTTTTCTGCTATCGCTCATTATTTTACACCCCATATGTTATTTGTTGTCCATTTCCTCTTTAAACTCGACAGAAATAATCTTTTCGGTCTTTCCTCACAGAAAAGTTTTTTTCTCATAGCTGATGAGTTTTCAGTGACCTTTCCTGTGCCTTCTTCATTTCCATCTTCTTTGAAAACAGGACTGTTAACTCAAGTGATGGAAGTATTAAGCTTTTCAGATATCTCCTTCCTAAAAAAGTTTAACACTGTATTTGCCTCACTCTCCGTATTTTCAAGAATGGATTATTTTCTGGGGCCATCTACACTGATTTCTGGTTCATTTTGGTGCAATTTAGGCACATGTCTCTGTCTATGTGAAACTGTGCATTGCACCAAGTGTGTGGTAACCTCCACAAAATTTCATCTGCCAAACTAAAACTTGTCAATTTTTCTTGTTAAATTGCATCTGTTTTTCTGACTTCATCTGTTTGATTGTTAACCTCATATTGCTGGCTCTTCCCTGGAGGAAGAGAATGAATGGAAAACACAAACAGAGGAAATTCTTACTTCTTTGAGCCAGTCTGAGTCCCCTGGGCAGCACAGGTGTAGTTTCCAATGAGGCTTCCGAAGCGTACGGCCACTGCTGTGTCACAGTCATCCACAGTCACCACTGCCACCTTCTCCCCTGAAGGCCCATGGGGAATTCCTAATCGCCCAATGTTGGGCTTCAAGAAGTAAACGGCACGTCATACAATGCTATATACATACAAGGATTTAAACACAGGTTCCTACAGCTTAATAGCACACTTCTTATTATTCCCAAAGGGGGACTAAAATAGGATGTGTAAATAAAATAGAAAAAGTTAAGTTGACTGACAATACCTAGGCAAGAAAAAAAAACAAAATGGATGACTTTAGAGGGTTTCACACACACCCAGTGTGATACGTGGCATGGTCAGAAGTGACCTCAGTATTTTTCACTGCTGAACCATTTTGGCTCAAACCACTTCAAAAAGGCACTTTCTTACTTCTGCATAACAAATTTTAATATATTTTCCTCTTTTTTTGCAGCTCCTCACCTCAATTGAATGAAATCACTTGAATTTTAACATTGTTTCTGCCCAAAGACAGAAAAAACATTGAGTGATGTAATATCACTAATGAGGCTAAACCCTTAGAACAAGTTTCCTCTGGGAAAGGGAAGGGGCAGCTCTGTCAGAGGCACCAGAAGCAGAGTGCAGGTTCCAAAAAAAAGACTGTAGTGAAAGGCTTTCTAATAACTGGGAGGGAGTTTAGATGAAGGTTGCTTGTGTCTTCCCTCTGAAGGATGGGTACAGAAACCCTAAGTGCACTGTTGAGCCAGCTGAGAAGCTCCACTTCTCATCACAGGACAGAGATCAGCAACCCACAGAGATAGGCAAACAAAGCCAAGAGATGGATCTGAGCTTGCTCACACAGCCACTTTGGTGCAGGCACACAAACTGACATCATGGGTGGGCTGTGAAGGACAGGAAGAAAGCGTATTTTAGAAAAGCAACAGAAGCTCAGGCTTGACCCGATCTCTGGGTTCAGCCAGACAGCAGGAAACTCCTGCCTGCCCAACCACAAGGTATTCTGATGAACAAATCTGGGCACCAACACTAGAACTATCACACTCAGCCTCATAACCTCACTGCAACCCTGTGCACGGGAATTGTCACCCTCACTTCAGCAACTACAAAAACTGGGGAAATTCAATGATTTCAGGAAAGCCAACGGGACCACTGAGAATCCAAACCCAATCATCCCCACCACAGGCACATCCTTCATCTCTGGTGCGCATCCACTGATTTCCCATTGCAGGGGCACAAGATCTACCCCACATCACTGACAGGAGACCACATCTGCTGCACAGACACTGAACAGCCTCAGGAGACTCATCCCTCTGCTGGAGAGGTGTGTCATTATGGTGAAAAAAGAGAGCAGATATAGACAACAGCATGATAGCCTTGGTGAAGAGCAAAAAAATTGTGTAAGAGAACTCATTCTCATGCTGGCTTTGCTGTCATTCCTCTGTGAGCAAAGGGACACCTCACTGGAGTGAACAAGTCAGGATCTGACCCAGAAAAGCAGCATAACTGAAAGCCAAGGTATACTTTTAGGACGTGTTGATCAACAAGGGTTGTAATCATAGGGACATGGAAGCTAGCCGGGCATTACAGTGTAGTTTGCTGTACATCCACTTTAGAACACACATGGTTCAAATGTGTGCTGAAATCCATTCTTTGTAGAGCAAGCAAGGAAGCAGTAAGGAGATAAAAGCCAATTCTTTCTGCTACAACTGTACACACACATAAATACATTAAAATACTTCAAATTATATCATCATCAGTAAAGACAGCGAGATTTATTTATAAGAGTAATTACCCTAACACATAACAAACTTTTTAAAAAAATGTTTCCTGGTGTCAGTTCCAGTTGGAAAGTATTTTCCATTTCCTCTACTTAATGTGAACTAATGTGATCACACAGTTTGGCAGCTATACAGTATGAGGTTTTGACCTCTCCTAACTCACATGAAGGCAGATTTTACTTTTCTGATACTCTCCAGGCTTTGGTGCTGCCTAGCATGGGTAGACAGGAAGCATATATAGTTGTGGTGCTGAAAATATTACGGTGAAAACATTAGTGAGCAGCTTTTCAAAGTAAACGAAAAAAACACATAAAAAACAAACTAGCCGACAGGCAGACATTCCCTTCCAAAATTAAAATGTTTACATTCTGGGTGCTACTTCTATTCATTCAGAGGAATGATTTGATTAACATTTATGTTCTCTTGCTTCACTGAAATAATCTATTGTTTCTTACATGGGAGCCTTGACAAAGGAAGGGTATTTACTCTCGCAGCAGGAGGGATCTGCCCAATGTTAATCAAGACTGCAACCTGATGAGATTCATCAGTTTGCAGCTGCTCCTTCACAGTCAAGCAGCCACAGTGGTAAATGGATTTTTTTTCTTCTTTTATTTAACATTGAAATTGCAAAGTTTTTCTTGGGATGCTGACTGCAGTGCAGACCTCTGGCATCTTTTCAGCTCTGATGACCACACAGAACCACGAGCTGAAGAAAAATAAATGAATTACTCAAGTGAATGAAAAAAAAACCTGTACGCAGTACAAACCATCCTTAGTTCAAATATGTCACGATTTTCTGAACACACTAAAAGTCTCATTTGATAGAACTGGCCAAAAATGGAAGAATATGTCACTGAGAAAGGAAAGAAATTCTTTGAGTGATTTAATGTGATCTGGGCTTCTTCCCTTCACACGTGCCATGTAATATACCACTCATCTTCTCAGGACGCAGCTTAGGGAATGTCTTATATCTGAAATGTTGTAAATAAAAACAAATACTGGAACTGAGGGATCCTAAGTTAGGAGTTCTTGCAGAATTTAATCATGAAAATGATTTTATTCATTTACTATTTTGATTAGTATTAAATACAGCTTTCCGGTGATTTTAGGGATAGAGTACTATGAGAAAATAATCACTTTGAATATGAGACTCAGAGAATTAATCACACAACATAAAACTTGGGATCTGATGACAAAAGCTTCTACGACGGGCTTAGAGATTCCCAGCTATTGATGATGGAAAAGTATGGAAGAATTAACTGTATTAATCAACTATAAAACTATGAAGAACCATGGCATGGTTAAAAACACAAAACAATCACAATGAAGAGTACAGAATATTGTGGATAATTTTGATTTCATTTATTAAAAGTAACTTCAAACTAGAGCTGATGCACATTAGTGTGGTCAGGGCAATGGAAAACTTACCAAAAGGACTTGTGAAGGCTAGCAAATGAAAGCTGGGGAGGAGTTTTGGAACTGAGAAGATGCAATCAGTGCAATGGATGCAGTACAAGAACAAATGGGTAAACGATGCCCATGAGTAATGTAGGCCAGAAGTCACCAAGTGAGCCTTAGGAAGGGTGATCTTTGGGAGAGTGGCAGGGGCAAAAATTATAAAAAAGAACTTAATTTGTTTGGAATTAGAGAAGCTCACGTGAGCAGTGGGCTGACCTGTGTTCCTAAGAAAATTAATCATAGCAATTAATACTTACAAAATACTCAATAAAGGCAATACCAAACACTAAATGACTGCACAAACATCTACATTTCAAGCATGATCTCAACTTCTGTGGAATATTACTGGAGCAAGACTGATCCCTAACAGGAGGAACATCTAACACAAAACAGCGTCAATTCACACTATTATTTTCTAGAAATGTGTCCAAGGAGTTAAAAGCCAGACTTTCATCTGGGCCCTGAGCAGTCCTTTCTGCCTGTCAGCCTCATCTCCTAAAACACCACGCTACCCTCAAAAGGCACGTTTCACTAGTGTGCCAATTCTGCACTCATGAGTAAATGTTCAGTGTGGTGTACAGGAATGTACCAGCATGACCCCCATTAATGGCCATGCAAGTCACGTAGCTGAGTTCCTGCTCACGGAACTGAAAATTTAGCTTGCACTGCCCTAAAGACTGCCTTTTAACTTATTGCTTGCCCAGAAAGAAGCTGGGATTCAAACTTCAAAGACCACATGCTGAAAAAGCAAGTAGCAAGGAGAGGAACCAAGCAGTGCCAGAGAGAACCTGGTCACCCTTCAACAAAGCACAAAAGAATGTATATGTCCTGGGCTGAAAACAGGAAAAAAAAAAAAGAAAAAAAGAAAAAAAAGCAAATGTTGCAGAGCATTACCATTATCATCATGTAATGATTCTTCAAATATTTGGTGTATCCCATATTAAAGACTGCTGCATTCATATCTATGCTTGTCTGTCATAACTGCACACAGAGTAATGAGAAGAGAAGGAAGCAGGGCCCTGACACATTAAAGAGCTCAGCTCCCTTCATTTTTCTCTATCTATAAAACAAGATAAATCATATTTATGTTCCTCAAACAATGGCAGTAAGCATATAAAATAGTAAACAATCGCCACTTTCGGGCTGTGGAGGTGCTGCTTCTGCCCTGCCACCTGCAGGCATTTCCTCCGGTCACAGCTGATGACAGAGTGAGAAAATGCCACTGAAAAAGTACTTTACTAAGATGCCAGATCTGATTGTAGTGAAACCCAAGTGTGGAGCGATGAACTGTTTTGACACCATCCCACAATCTCAACAGAAAGAAACATATGTAGACCCTCACAGGTGCCTGAAAAAAGCTGAGAAGCTTAATCTGTGAACTTGTGTTGTATAAATGGAGCCGGATAGAGGAGAGAAGGTCATCAAAACACATATGTTTATAGTTTGCATATCTACTGCACAAATCTACTCCCATTCCACTTAAAACATCAGAGAGAGATTCTGATATATCTCAGTTCCATTTGGATCCTTTCTTATTTTAAAGTAAATATTTAACTGCTGGAACTCACACAGTTACTTATTAAAGATACAGATGGTCTAATAACGCATAGTGAATGAAAAAGACATACAGATTAATGGATAATGGAAGCCTTGTTCTGTATTCTTAAAACATTTATGTTACATTTTTACATTATAAATAATACGGATTTCAAAAGTCACAATGCAAAATCACTGCAGAAATTTAAGCAAATAGTCCATCTTTGGTAGATTTATCTTGAATTAAACCAGACTGAACACTGTACACATAAAAATATTGCAAAGTGCCAATATTCGTTTAGTCAATCAACAGCAGCTACGAGGATTAGCTCTCTGGATCTTACCCTGTATTAGTTAATCCATAAGATCACAGAATCTTTGAATAGCTTGGGTTGGAAGGGACCACAAAGATTATCTTGTTCCAACCACCCTGCCACCCACTAATTCAGGCACCAGATCAGGCTGCCCAGGGCCCCATCCAACCTGCTCTTGAACACCTCCAGGTATGGGCTGCCTGTTCCAGCACCTCACTACCCTCTCAGCGAAAGGGCTTTCCAAAGGTCTCACAAATGTCTCCTCCACCTGGAACACTTTCCACCAAATTCCATTCTCATTGAAAAAATTGCCATTTGACTTCTTGTGAAGATGGAAAGAGTGATAGTAGAGCATTTTTGGTCAGCCACAGAACAGTGTTCCTTCTTCATGGGTACTTCCCGACCTCATGCTCAAAGCTGTGCTCTGCAGTTCCAGCCTTGGCCACAGCTCCTTTCATCTGTCCAGCCGCCCCATTGAGCCCAGTGAAGGGGCTGACAGTGGAGGAGAAGACTTGGCAGCAGACTGGAAATATGGCCAAGACTTTGAGAACACAAAATGGGAACTCCTGAGAATGAGACCAAACTGATCTAGTCACGCTTGGCATCAGGAGAGCTGTTTTTCTCAGAGGATATATATAATGCCACATGCTGTAAATGCTGCCTTTCCTTGGCTCACTGTACTCATCAAAAATCTGTTTTAGAAAGTTGGCCTTTTATCCATATGCTTTGTGTGGCACAGTTTAATATGCAGAGCTTGGCTTGTTTGTCTTTAAATAAGTGCGAATCTGTAAAAAGAAAAGCCATCCTGAAGTCAGTGCCAGCCTTTCAGGGTTTCCAAGAGTTTGCTTACTGGACAATAAGTTACCCTTCTGTTTTTGTTAATCAGTAGCTAATGATTTATTGACTGTTATGAGTGGTTAAAGGTTAAAAAGAATCTGTTTCCTAGCTATTTTTAATACAAAACAACACTCCTCTGCATTGTTAACGTGCTGGTTTAAACCCCGAGTTGCTCAGTGCCTCACACCACTCCCTTTGGGGCTCTTTTCTTCCCAGCCTTTCCAGCTACAGTGATAATGGGGAAAAACAGAGCCACCAGCAGCAGGTCCCGTGGGATGCTGCTACCGGACTGTCCCCCTCCTGGCTCCCTGGTGCTCATTAGGCTGCCTGCCAGCCCCCTGGCCCCTTCGTTAACCCCCGGCCTCTGTGCTGCCATCCAACGCCTAGAAGGCAGCGAGCCCCTCCGATTCCCAGGCGATGCCGTGCTGCTTCACTGGTCAAAAAGCTCATTAACCGCCTGCCGCCACGCTCTGCCTGGGCCAGCAGCCCCTGGCCGGCCCCACGAGGAGGATAAATAAATAAGCAGGAAAAAACAAACGCATTGGCCAGCAGGAAGGAGAGAAATGCCAGTGAAACTTAGTGCCATGCCGTGAATTTTTCTGATCAGTTGGGAAATTCTAGATTCGGTTAGATTAAGAGAAACCATTAATGTTGATCTCCGCTTTTTTCAAGTTTCCCTCTAGAGATTTCCAAAGCACCTTTTAAATTAGTGATGTGAAGAACAGAAAATCTCTTACAAACATCCACTGGATCCCTCCTGATGAGTCACCAGGGAAAAGCAGGCCGCATCATTTCACATCAAACCCTCGTTCCTTTGATGTATGCATCCCCTTTACTCTCTGAATATTTTAATGGCATTTCTTTATACAAACTTGGCTCAAGTCTATAGAGAAACATGAGAGCCTGTGACAGTGAAAAGGAAAACCCCAAAGCTTCCCATCAGTGAATCAAAAATGCAAATGCTCAAAAGCCACCAGACCAGTTCCCTTCCTAGACAAACTCCCTGCAGCACCAGTAGTCTGCATTCAGGCTGGGCTGTGGGGCTGAGCGGGTTTTACTGGCCCGGTTTGTTATCTCCTTTTTGGCTGCATCCAGCAGGCAGGCTTCTCACACGGGCAGGGGATGTGGCACATGTGAGCAGCACTGCACTCAGAGCTGTAGAGACGGAGTGGCCTCATGTCCCACCATGTGGAAATGGCATGGGGCCTCGCTGCAGAGCTGTGAAGAGCAACGTGCATGCACAGCAGGCATCCAGAAGTACTCCTTGTATCACAGAGAGTGAACAGCAAGTCCCATACAACTCCTGCCAAGGCGTGCTCTTGGATTTGACTAATTTTGGTCCCCGCAGCTCTCTCCTCCTCTCTGTTGTGCCCCTATGGCCGTGCTCCTTCTCCCTACCCTCTCTTTCTCTCAGAAATTTTTTTCTGCCTTTTTTTCTGCCTCCCTCTCTTCCACCTGCTCCCTTCACAGCCTTGTTCTCCTTCAGGTGCTCTCGTCTCCCACTTCAGCAAATCTCCCTTCACTATTTGTCCTTATGTCAGAGTACAACTCTCAAACATATTTTGCTTTCTATAAATACAGTATTTACTATGTCTTACTCATGCATCCAGAACAAAAACATTATTGCTGTCAGGTTGCAGATAACAGCTAGAAATAGCACAACACAGCCAACTCTCTCCCTTATCCTTGTCCCAGGTGACATCTTGCCAAGGCTGGATATTAGGAAAAGGTTCAGGCTGGATACTAGGAACAATTTCTTCTCAGAAAGAGTGGTGATGCACTGGCTCAGACTGCCCAAGGAGGTGGTGGAGTCATTGCCCCTGGAGGTGTTCAACAACCATGTGGACGTGGCACTGAGGGACATGGTCAGTGGGCATGGTGGGGATGGGTTATGGTTGGACTACATGATCTTAGTAGTCTTCCCAACCTTAATAATTCTATGATTCTGACTGTGCTGTGGCTTAGTGCAGGTGTCGGGGACACAACTGGGTCTATCAAACCCAGGAGTCCCACACTGCCATATGGACCATGTGAGGGTCCCCCAGGCCCTCTGGTCCCCAGGTAATTGCAAAGCCCTGCTTCCCCTCACTCCACAGACAGATGCAAAATGCCTGAAAAGTTCACCAGGAATTAGTGAGTAACTATAGATTTAGCGTGTGATTAAAGGAAGATAGCAGTGCACTTCAAAGTCCTTGCACTGAATTCCTGAGGTGCCATTTCAATGACTTTGTTGAAAACAGCATGCCATGCTAAATCGGTGTTTCACCCCGCCCAAAATAGAATAGAGGGCGAAAATGTTCCTTTGCGGCAACAAAAAGGACAGAGGCATTTTTTGGAAGAACAACATACTTTGTCAGAAACAGAAAAGCACAAAAAATAGCGGCACTTGACGAAGGGAAATAAATGTTTGTCACCACAGGTGTGATCCTAATGACTGGGACCAAACCTGCCAAACCTGAAGAAAATTATGTGATGTCACAGTGTCAGTGAAACCAGAACTGAGCATGTCACTGCTCCCAGTGCTAAATGTCACTTGGTAACCCCACTGCTTGTTCCCCATCTCTGTTGGCTCTGCAGGGCCCAGCCTTCAGCACAGTACCAAAGCTGAGGCCTGATGATAAGCTAAAGACCCTCCAGGCTGCCACCTTCCTGCCTCTTCAGCTTTCAGAGGAGCTGAAAATCACCTTTTGGGGAGACGCTACTAAATCTTCGAGGAGAACTGTGGTGTGAAGGTGTTAGACAGCCCGAGCCAACCCAGGCTGCCTGGTGCCAGCTTGTCCAGGGCTGTCTGCAGGGCAGAAAGCCCAAAGCCACGGGGACCACACAGCTGAGGCCCAGCCAAGGGGAGGGGTGGACACAGGCTTTAAGTTCTGTTTGGTTTTGACTTCAAGACTCTCAGTGCAAAAATCCTGGGTAGTGCTTTGGAAATGTCCCTTTTGCATGCAAATATAAAATCACTATCACAACAAGTATGTCAGGTGTTGCTTGCAAATTCTGCCAGAATAATGTTTCAAAAGCACTGGGGAGAGAAAGACAGCAAAGCATTCCGTACTGGCCTGGCCCACTTCCTCCCTAACGTTTCTCCAAGCTGTTACAGATAGCTGAGCAATTCAGGGCTGGGGAGCAGGACACACTTTGCATTTCAATGACCCTCAGATGACTTTCACTGCTTTACACTTTCATTTCCTGAGACACAGATTTAGAGGCCAGTTATTTGTTATTTTGTGTCAAGGCAATGGAATGTCGCTCTACAGCCAAGCCCTGATTTCCTTTCTCAGGTATTAATCACTTCACTTACCCTTCACAAGAAAAAAAATATATATATCAACAAAAACAATTACAACTAATTGAAATATGCAAGAATAAATATCACGTTTTGCAAGAGCAGGTTGACTGGCCCCATTATGCCCACTAAAACCAGCAACCATGCAACCATGTCAGAGCAGGACCAAAAAAAAGGACGCACTAGCCAGGCAACCCTGCAGTGATTTCCAGGAGGGGTTAGGAATGAAGGAATGGTTGTCACAGGCCAGTGCAAGTTGTGCTAAGGGAGTGTTAGATGGATGTGAAGGAGTGTAAGACTGGGACAATCCCACAGCAACATTTCTCCTGCCTTCCCAGCTCTCACCCTTCCCACCTGCAACACAGAAGATGGGGCTCTGGATGGGTTTTCACAAGATCCTGCCCCATTTTATGGGTGAAAGGAACTGATGTTATTATCTACTCATGCTTTTGCCTAATAAAACAGAACTCACTGCAGAACCATTCAGTCCTGCCCCAAAAACACAGCTCACTTGAGATAAAATTTTCCCTTAGAAAGGGAAAAGCTGACACAAAGATTTCAAAGGATGGTAAAACCACTAGAACTTCGGGTAGGTAACTGCAGATTATCTACCTTACCTGTTAATGATGTGTGTTATTCCTA
>JAOWBP010000001.1:8994849-9014546 GCA_028571105.1 Tragopan temminckii
AGGAGGTAATTCCATCCCCCCCTCCCCCCCCCACTTTGAATACAGTTTCACCATTTTTTAGGCTGAGTTTGAGTCACCATCATCCTCTTTTCCCAAACTCATAGTACTTTCCTCCTCCTCCCATGCACTGGCATTCATATAATCCTGCAGTAGGCTGATCTGCAGGGCTAACATGGCAAAACCTCATTCACTTCTCTATTGTAGGGTTAGTGATCTTCTGATTAGGTCTCTCCTAATGGGGCGGACGGTAGGATGAACAGCACAGCAGGCACAAGGGAAGGAGGCAGGAATATGTACCCAGGAACAACAATGAAAGAATGGTCTTATAAAAGGTTTAACTGTTATGGAAATACTGCTGGAAGTAAATTTATACAGCTCATGGATGGGTGCAGTGGCTTATGGCTGACTTAGGTGAACTGGATCAACACCTGCTGCAGATACCCACCTCCCTCCACTAACTGTGCAGGCACATACTACAGGAAAATTGATTCCTGGCATGCCTGGAATGTAGGCACAAGTCAAGTAATAAAAATAAATATGGGACCTTGTCCATAAAGGGCAATTAATGACTTCAATGACTCTGTGGTGATGAGTCAAGTCCCAGAATCAAATGGGAGAAATCAGCCTTAACTGCCAGTACAGCCCATTTACAAATGAAACATTACACAAACAAACAAACCTCGGAAAATACTCTGCCAGTTTGATGGTACAAGTTAGAGAACAGTCACCCAAAGCAACCAAGCCGTTCTGAATGAAGAAGGTGGATCAAACAGAAGTTAGAAGCCACCTGTGTACTGATGACCACAATTCACAAGGGATGACTACATTCATGTACCATTTTACGTAAAAGACACAGAAGTGTTATTTCAAGAGCAGGGGTAAATTTGGGCTCCTTTATAGACCAATCGCCAAAGTCCTGCTGCCACTTCAATGGCAGAAGCACTCATTAGATTTAATAACAACATTGACATTCCTTGCTTTGGAAGATTCCTCCATTATAAAGCTACTAATGTTCAAATTAGGAAACACACTTTGGTGTTTTCGTTTCCGTATTAATTTGGTTTTCAGAGTTGGGACTGACCTAGGAAAACTAATATCAGCCCCAACCTTCTTACAGGGAGAAACAAGAGCTTAATGTCCAAGCTGGAGTCTCCCTCTCCCTCCTTGCTTTCTGCCCCCTGGGCTGTTCTCTGCACTATAAATGCAGATGCTGAGAAACAGGGCAAAGCAAATAAGACGTGCATAAACCCACACAACCACACACCAAATATATACCTGTGTGCACATATACACGCTGTTTAGGACTAAATCCCAATAGCTGCAATGACGTCTGTACTTAATTTACATAGGAAGTTGCTAAGTGTTCCAGATGTAACAAGATGAATTTGCAAGCAAGTAAGCTGAATTTAAAGCACTGAACAAATTAACAACAAAAACAGTGATCTCACAAACTGTGTATATATGTGTGTACATATATATATATAAAGCTTGCCAGTAGCTCTTCAAAGTGACAGATAGAAAACAATCACATAAAAATATACTTAAAATCACTGGCTGTGGTTTAATTTCTCTTGTGGACATAAACCCTAAAGCTCCGAGCGGGTGGGAAGGGATGGTGCAGGGCCATCAGCGCTCTCCCAGCTGCACATAAATGTTCTCCTTCACCATCACTCTGTTCCCTACAAGAATTCCCAATATATCAGATTTCCAAATATCATGGGACTGGGTTAAAGGTCGTGAGATCTTTAATCATGAGATGTTCAAAAATACTGAACATAGGAGGCCTTCTGTTTTCTTTCATTTATCTCTGGAGCTATGGGAGGCATCTGCTGGCTCCAAGACATGTGAGAGCTCTTGGTGGTCAAATTCCAGCTTGAAACACACAACTGAAAGTAGCTGCTCCAAGGCTTCTCCCAGTTCTCACTCTCTCCCCAGTGACTACTCAGCCCTTCCCACCTTTTCTTTCCACTGGGGACCTCGAGGACAGCATCTGTACCCTGGCTGTCTCATGGCCCCAAGAGCTCATAGGAGGAGGACCATAATGGGAAACTCCCCTCGCCAATGGGCAAGAGAAAGGCTAGGACCCCATTCCACGTCCCAGTCATTCACTAAGTGGCAAGAGGGCTAAACAAGCACTGTTGTTTAGCAAAAGCAAAAGCAGAAGCTCAGGACCCTGTCTCTCTTGTTTTTTCAGGCCACACACTGCTGACACAGTGCCCAGCCCCTCTCAAATCCAAAACCAGGCCCACTCTCCTATGCAAAGCACCAGCCTAAGCAAAGATGTGCCTCTTTTCATCCCCTGGTCACAAAACAATGCAAAACTGAAGCACCCTGCAGGGATGGATGCATGGATGGATGATTTGGGATTTGGTGTTTTTGTGGTTTTGCATTTAAATGAGAAGGAATAATTGGAAAAAAAAAAAAGAAACAATGATAAGGAGGATTAGTGATATTTGGGGCACATCTGTTGAAGAAATGAATTAGTCTGTATTTCAGAAATGATGAGCATGTTCTCAAGATGCTATGTGCTCAATCTGAATAGTCACTGGACCTTACCCCTCCATGCAACTTCCATCAGTGTTGACAGAAACAAAGTACAAGTCACAAATGAATCTTGGGATTTTATAGTTTATAGTTTAGTGTCAAAATGTCCAAAAAAGCCCCTCTGGGTTGTTGTGCAGAGCCAGGGTGCTAATGGCAAACAAATGATGTCCCAGCAAGACTCACCTGGCTTGAACATGGGGCAGCTGGGTCCATGGTGTTCCACTTCTCCCTGCCACGTGCTCCAGCAGCACCCTGACTTAATCCCACCCCAGGCTTCTGAGGAAAATCACCTTCCTGGATTGTTTTAGATGTGGTGGAAGAGAATGAGAAAAAAAACAAAAAACACATGTTCTTTCAGCCTGCCACAGCTACCTAGCAATTTTTGCTCTATGGGATCCTATGGATAATTTCTTCCTGGTTTACTCTCTGTGATTTCACAACTGTCTCTAAGCTCTGTAGATAAACTGAACCATTTGTTTGAATGTACAGGACTCTCACGAGGTGTCACCTCCCTCTCCATTTGACCTGGAAGTTACAGATTTAGAAACTTCCTTAGGTTACATTTGTCACCTAGGACTATACACAACACAAAATAATACAAGAGAAAAAGGAAACGTACAGAAATTCTCATTTATTGTTGAGTTCTGCGGCAGGTACATATGTTATACAGTTTACCATAATGCAAATTGCACTGATTTGGAGTAAGATACAGTGATGAAGCACTGCCTTCCAAAGGCTTTATCTCTGGATATATTTAGTAGGGGAAAAATATTACTATAGATGTTAAAGATAAAACACAAATTAGATAACGTCATTGTGTCTGCAATTTGCATCATGTCTCACCTGGGATAGACCTCTTGGAACAGACTTTCCTAAAAATCTCCTCTTCCTGCTGCTCTCTTTTAAAACCATTGAGAAACCTGGAGGTGTAAGAACATGACACACCTCTGCATACTATAGGTAATTCGTTTACAGAGCAGTATTTCCCACTCCACGTATTTTTTCAGAGAAATGATCTTCCTCTGCCTTTACCATAATACACACCTGATGTCACCTTTTCCACTCCCTGTGCCATGCAGTTTGTCTCCAGATGAGGAAAGGCACGTGGAGAGGACTGAAAGCTGGAGCAGTCACTGTGGCCCGCAGGACATGCTCCCTTGGGGACAGGTTTTGCAGCCTGGTCCTTATTTGCATCCCCGTGCACCTGCAGGCACTTCAGCATGGGAACCAGCTGCCATGGCTGGTTCTCACATCCTTCCATGGGCAGCCATCGTAAGAAAGAAAAAGGTCATTCGTGACCTCATCATGTCTCTGTTCAGATGATAAAACAGACTGCTTCTGAAAAACTGCCACTTTCACTGTGCACTGAACGCCACCATCAGCACCACAAATCCTGCCAGATACCATTTCACAGGCCATATCAGACTCCCACAGCACTTTTCAAAATATATTAAGCTATTTACCTGACTGAAGAAAGAGAGCAAAGCATGGTGGCTGTGCTGGGGTTGTGTGCAATAATGACTTTTATCAGCAGGAACTTGGTGCTGGAAAACCAGAAGTGCTTGCAGGCCCAGCCCAACCTCCTGTACACTTCCAGCTTGCTTCTTTCCTTAAACTGCTTTCCATAAAGGAGGACACCAAAGGGTTGCAATTCCCAATGCCCAAACTGTAGGAAAGCAGCTCCACACACCTCCATTACATGATGACTGGTGCAAGCTTGTTTTCAACTCAGATTTCCACAGGAAAACGTCACCTCTGTAATCTAATACTATGGTAAAAATGACGGCACTGGGGAAACAGGCAGGTCTCAAACAAACTCATTGTCCTTAACGTCCTAGGTGGTCACAGACACTTTGGTGGAAAGAAGCATAATGGCCAAGTAGTGAGAATACTTGAGGAGGAACCACAAAATATTAATAAAGCAGCTGAAAAACATGCTTAAATAAATCTATCATAGTAATTACATCTCAAGAGGGTAGCTCTTCAGAGCTCTGTATTTTCACTTTATATAAGAAATATTAGGTTAAAAGAAAGTTATACTAAGAAGCACAATACAACTGTCCTTACTGCAGATCAGATGTTTTCCTTCACAGAGAGTATAAAATCAGCAAATGCAGTCTGAAGCTCAACAAATTTCTCCTATTATACATTTAAGGGAAATTTGGGGGGGGGGGGAAGCTCCTTTATTATCAAATTAAAAGGATCAGGGTTAGAAAGATAAACTCAAAAATATTTCCTGCATTGATCAGTAAAACTGAAATGAAAGCAAAAAGTAACTTAATCAGGGAAGTCAACTTATCCTTAATGAACAAGACATCGCAGTGTCACACATCTTGCACCAAAAATCTTGAAATCAGTTTAGTTTGAAATGTACAGACCAGAAACTTTTAAAAAACTTTAGACAGACTTTAGCAGACTGCTTCCACGGCTCATCATTAACTTTTCCTAAAGCAGCTAATCGGTTACCATTCAGCCTTTGTATAGAACAGTTTCATTCTGAAGTCACTTCCAATGATCACCCAGTCCTGTTAGTTAATACGCCTTACTGTGTCATTTAGATCGTGTTTAATTGTTAATAAATGACACTCATCTTCATAATAAAGATTTTTACAATAAGCACATCAGTGTGCTGACCTTTGAAGGCCAGTTGCTCTACCTACTAAAAATACATTTTAAAATAGTATATTGCAAGTGCAGTACAGTATCTCGTACATGTCTAGATAAACAGAATTTAGGAGACTGCCCAAAGGAAAGTTTCTTCATCTTGATTTTCAGAAGCAAACAGAAAATGGAGGCTAACGACTGTGGCATGGCGGTGCGGGCAGGGCGCAGTGCGGGTCCCCCCAGGAGCAGGGCTGCCATGCGGGCAGTGAACCGTGATGCTCCAAACAAAAGAGCATTTGCACCAACAATGAAGTTGCGGCTCCCACAACGCTCCGCACAACTGTACGGCAGGGTTGTAATTATCTTGATGTTCAACGCCAAGTGCCTCAGTCTGGTGCTCAACTGTCGAAACCTTCGGTCATCGTAACACAAAGAACTGGCACACGAGAAGCTTCACTTTTTTCCTCCCTAACAGGACATCACCCTCAGGCACCGGTCTCTGTGTCCAACAATCCTTCCTGCCGGCTCTGCGCTCACCTTCCTGTTGTTTATTGACTGATGAAAAGTGAAATGGCTAACTCTGCAACTACAAATGGTTTTCCCAATTCAATCTTACTTTCTGTTGGCTTTCGTTTCCCAGTTCTGTATTCCTAAGCAGGAGAAAAGGTGACCCACTACATTTTCCTTCAAAGTTAATTTTCTTTCATTTTGTTCGCTGCTTTGGAAGATCCAAAATATTTAATTCTCACCTTCCTGGAATTTTGTTTTTAGCCTTCACCTCAGCTAGGAGAATTATGAGGGGGTTTCCAGGGCCATAAGGCATGCTGGAAAAAATGCTACCTCGTGATGAGTCTATCTTCCCCACAGATAACTCAAAGTTTTTAGTTGCTGCTATTTGCTTCTTTTCCTCATTTCCCTACTCTTTTTTCTCTAGCATCTGATTTGTTTTCAGTGAGAACGAACTCATAAGGAAACTTATGGAAGGAACCACAAGGAAACTTATGTTGGTAATAAAACACTGGAAGGGCAGTCTATTTTGACACTCGGCAACTGTACGTTCTGCTATATTAGGATGCATTTCTATGGTTTATATCCATTTTAAAACTTCATCCTAAAAATTATCAGTAAAAGACTATGAGAAAAAATATATGTTACACACAGTTCAACTACGATAAATTTTAAACAGCACAATTGTAAACTGCGTTCACAGAGAAGTTTGCAACAGTTTAATACACTGCTGTATAAAATAAGTTAATTAAACCTCACGAAATGTGCAAAGTTTCTCTCAGATCCATGTTCTTCAGCACAAATGTTTACAATTATGGTGGTGTGTGGGAATTTAGCTTCGTCAGTAGGCAGAGGTTTTACATGTGCCTGTAAAATTACAATATTAAATAGCTCCACTTTGTGTAATTACTTTCTACCTTCCACTTTTTTTAGTTATACCTATGAAGATAAGCAAACACATTATAAAGGTTTTCAAAAAGCCTGGGAGAATTACAACACCCATTTAGGTGTGGTAACAGAAATTCCATCAATACAAAATCAGGAGTGCAAGTCAAAAGCAAGAAAGAGCCTAAAAAGTGCTGAAAAACGATGGAGCAAGATCATTCAGAAAGAAATACTGTGCATTAGGTTAAATAAAAGAGTTTTCATGTATGCTAGAAGAAAAAATTCCAAATTTATACTGGTCCATTATTAACTGGAAGGACTATAAGTATCAGAGGTGCTCAATCCATATCTCCCTTATATTAAGAAAAATGAACTATATGATGACAAAGTCATATTCATGTGACACATTCTTGCCAAGAGCAGAGAAAGAGAGGCCCGATGCCAGGGCCAAGTAGGCACCAATGCCAGGTCAGCAGCCTACCACACTCAGGGCACCATGAGTGTGTGATTATGAAGCTATCTTTCCACAGATTATAGTGAAACATACACCAGTGGCATTAATAAATAGGTGTGAAAATGTCATGGTGAGCGCAGAATCACCCTCAAATAGGTTATTTCCCAAATTCTTCAGACACAGAATTTTAGCTATATGACACTTGATATCGTCAACAATGGGAAAGGAAGTGTAAAATCATGAGCAACAAACTCTGTAGGTAACTGGCAAGGGGAGCAGGCAAATGAAGAGAAGGTAGCCAACTACCCAAGAGTCTCCAAAAAAAAGCAAAACAATGCAAGAGAAAACCTAAAGGTTAAACTAAAATCACTCCGCAGGATCTTCCAGAACCCACCATTTGTAAGAGCTAAACTTACAACTACATGGGACACGTATGGCCAAGGTAACTTCTGAAGGCAGGGCTGAGTGGATCAGCGGGATGTGCTGCTTTCTTGTACAAAGCACCCTTCATGCACTCACTATGAAAACACCTGATAAGACCAGGAGCCTTATCAGACCATCATAAAAAAGAACAAACAACGCATCAAGTCCATAGCGAGGTTTCCAAATGACAGCAAAGGGCTTTGATCAAATGTAAGCATTTTCACAGGTGAGGAGGAGAAGCTATGAGGCTCCAGAAGAGACCTCAGTAGGGCCAAATCGCTCCCATGCTGCCGCTGGGACAGGGGCACGGGAAGGTTATGCACGGCCAGGGAACCTTGCAAGCCTCAAACAGTAGCTAGTTTAAACACATCAGGGTGAGGTGATAAAGCTCTTTTCCAGGCTTCAGGAGAAGGTACAGCAGATTGATATTAAGGCTTCAGGCCATTTACAAGTTCAAGAACTCCCAACAAATACACCGCAGTAATCCAATTAGAAAAGGCCTCTTGCATTCTGACAAGTGAGCATAGGTGGAAGATTAGTTGAGGGAAATATATGTCAGAGAAAATCCACTGACAGAAATGGGGACCTCTTCTAGGACTGAAGAAGTGAATCTGATAGAAGATCCAGACTTCCAGTGTTCATTTCCCATGACTCAGGAACACTGACAGAAACACAGCAGAGAGAATTGTGAAAAATTTTTGAAATTTCCATTTTTGACTCAATTATATAAAATTTTAACTTTGCTCTGTTTTTAATATTTCAGCTATCAGTAGTAATGCATTACCTAGGCCATGGCCTCAGGCCTGCTGAACACCTCCCAGATGCAGCCCAGCCATATGGCCCCATCCCTGCATGCCCCAACAGCATTACTGCAGAAACATGGAAGGACCCATTCTAACGTGCAGGGACACAAAAGAATCTCTGAGTTAAACACAGTGGGTGACTGTGTGAGTGTGTGTCAGGAAAGAAATCTTTCACAGGGACCTCCTCCAGGATTCCGGCCAGCAGCACCAGGAGCTGCCTATGCTGCTCTGGATTTTGCCACTGATTGTTTATGCAACCTAGAAGATGCTGCGCTTCTTTCCATCCCTTTGGTGAGGAGGGACAGTACCATCCTTTCTCAAAGGGGTGTCTTAGAGACTTCCTCTGTCAGCAGTAGATTTGCAGAGCCCATAGCAATCCGTAGATGAGAAGTTTTGTACAGGTTTATTTTGTAATGAACTGAAGTCATAGTTTTTTGACATGTATACCCAACAGTAAGAATTCTGCCTGCTGATACATCTTAATCTGAATATCCCAAACCAATACTTATTTTCAGGAAACCATGATGCAAAATGCACATCACACTAAAAAAAGGTTAAGAAAAGTAACTCTCACAATAGACTGCTGTGTTCTTCAAATGCAGCATGCACTGTGTAATACCCAATGGAAGACTTATTATCCATGGCTAATTGCAAAGAATAGGTTGTATAAGTTCCTCATATGTTTAGCTATTAAGTCAGCTCACGAGACAACATCTGGGGTTCACTGCTCTTCTGCATGGACAAATGCAATGGTCATATGGGGAAACTTCAAAGTACTGTAGTAAGATTTATGAGATGCAATGTCTCAGAGTACACAGCTGAGTTGTAAGGATCATAAGAAGAGAACAAGATAGGCTTTTCCAGCTTTTGCACCAGTCCTGCTCTGAAAAATGTTTGGAGGAGTTAAGCTCTGCTTCTGGAGTATCCCCTGCACCACTTCCAGGGTCCCTGTCAGATGGCTGAGCACTGTGAGCTTGGGGTTTGAAAGGGATGAGGGACTAGGAGATGAGAGAAGCTGCTCCAAATCCAGCTGCTACCAAATGCAGGGGTGCTGTGTCTGCATCAATTGAAATGCCTGCCTATTCAAAAGAGGTAGAAGAGGGCATTCCTTACAGAGATTTCATGCACATGAGACAGAGAAAGTTGAAGAAGTCACAGGAGAGCCATGCAGGGAACAAAACTAAAGAGTAATAATCCCAAGGAATGCCTGCATACATTCATTCATCATCAGGTGTGAAAAAGTCATCTCAATTGCAGTGACAGATGAACAGAAATAGAAGTAAAACTGTTTTGCCATTATAAAGACCCAGCCTCCCTACAAATGTGCAAACGAGGATGGCATAGCACTGCTGAAAACCAAGAAAAATTTATAGACCTAGGCTTTCCTACTGTATTGCTATTCAGATACTGCAAGTAAAGAAAGCCAGGTATTCTCCCCTGAAGTATCAAGAAACAGTGACTACTTCTAGGAGATTGACAGCACTCTTTCTCAACTTCTCCTGCATCCTAAGTCAGAATAAAAATTCCACAATACTTTTTACAAATAGGGAAAGGTATAGGCTAGACAAAGGTCACAGCTGTCTGACAGTGCTGGCAATGTCCCACGGCCTGGTGATGATAAGCTTTGTTCGGTTTTGCCATGTCAAAACCATGGCCTAAGAGTTAAAGATGTCTAAATGTCTCATATTAAGATATGCTGTACAAGATTCTGCTGTTACACACCTATGGGTGTAGGGCTTTAGTGGAACTGCAGAAGTGTAACCGAGAATGGAATTTCAGACACTCTCACCCAAGATAAAATGCTCATTACGGCTACCCTGGTTGCCAGATTTCTGTACTTGAAAGCTGAAATTCTTCCAGATAAATCTCTCTGGCCTGAAAAATGAGAATCTAGTATCAGACCAAGCAGTGAAACTACTATCTAAAGGATGGATATAAGTTAAGATACCAAAGAAGCAGATCTTCACGTTTACTTTTACTGCTAGATGTTGTTTGAAAGAGCCAAACACCGAGAGCTTACCAAACAACATGAATAGGGCATTTTGGTACCACTCTGTGAAAACAGCTATAATTACATTCTCATGGCACACAGTGAGAATTCACAGCAGTGAAGTTAGATGGGAAGATTTCATATGTCAATATGGTATCAAAAAAATATATTAGGACTAAAAAAGTATAAAAGTTCTCTAATTGCTGTATTTGATTACTACAAGATTTATGACCACTTAAGATTTCTCCCCTCTCTGAAGTGAAATCCAAGGAGAGATGCTGAGGATATGGGAAATTCTCTTACAACGTTTTTTTTTTCCCTTGAAATTGCTCCATGCTGCAGAAGACGTAGCTAAGGAGGTTAAGGAGAACTGTGGGAACAGTAAATCTCTTCGTTATCTCAGGATTTTTTATTTTTTATTTCCCTTTGAAGTGTTTTTGGTCTGTGAAAATTTGATTTTACTTTTTGGGAGTGAGACCGCAGAGGAGAGTGCTGGGGCTGCTGCTGAGCAGGACTGCTGGCTGCTGCAGGAACTGCCGGCACCACAGCAATCCCAACCGACTGATAGGATACGTCCCATTGGAGGCACCAAGATGTGGCTGGATGTACAGCTCAGTAGGGAACTGCCATAGCAACCACGCCACGTGTGTGAATCACATTAATACTCCATCCATCAGAGGTTCACCCCTGAGCAGTGCAGACATTGCTCTGCCTAAGCAGAACTTACCTGTAGTGAGTTCAACTTCTTCTGCAGCACTTAGAGATACACAAAACGTAGCCAGAAAAACTGAGCAGGCTTTCCCCAGTGTTTGAGTTCATTACATGTGTTTGTTTAGCTTAAATGATGTCCTTTAACCCTTTAGTCAGGCACACAGCTCCCTGCCATCAATAGCAGCATTGTTAGTGCACACTGTCCACTTCTTTGCATGGGTCAGTACACAAATAACAGAACTTAAAGAGGTCACTATTCTGAAAAACACGACTGGAAATATATGTCCTTGTCCACTCACCTCCTCGCATCACAGGAAGTGAAGCTAATTTCAACTCACCAAAAACTAGCCAGTATTCAGGTTTCAAAAATACCTTGTGAGAGCTCAGTTTACCTTCATGCAAGTAACAGAAGACTCCTGAAGACAGAGGAACTTTCATCGTGTATAAATGACTAACAATTACATCAAAACAAATGGAGGGCTTCAAAGCAGGGTGGAAAAATAGGAGGAAATTCCATCTGATTACGTTAGGACATAATTATCTGCTACAGGAAATAAATGCTGTATTTTTAACAGGTGACCAGTCTGATAGATTCAGTACAGGGTTATGATTGTGTAGTGATTTATCATCAACTTGCAGTGTATCTTACCAGGGAGATGATAGATCTTAGTATTTTCTTGTAATTATTTTTCTACATAGCTCTTAATTGGGAAATTGAAACATGAGAGTCCCCAGAGCAGGCTGCATTTCATTGACTGTTACCATTAATATTTCATCCTCTACAGTTATTCCAACGATTCATAAGTACCTCATACCAGTATGTTACTACACTGAGTTAATCCCATGGTAATACTTTGTAAAGCCAGCATCTCCCAGCTTTTGCACTTCTCTGCCCATACCATCAGCCAAACTCTATTCTGCTATTCCCATTTACTGCATTATGAGAGTCAATTCACATCGCTGTTCTTGAATCAAACCTATGTTGCTTAAATATTAAACAGATATCAAATCTGCATTGTTGAAAAGAAGGAACATTCATATATAAGCAGAAGATGCAGTATTCTTATTATTAGATCATGATCTAGTATTTAAAGAAGGGATAAAAATTGTAGGTAAAATAACACAGTTCTTAAAGGAAATTGGGATAAGATGCAATAATGGATCAAGTACTTTGTAAAATAGTTTTGATACTAGATTGCTTGTTGACAACATTTTTGACCTCTCATTGCTGGATTGAGAGATAACCAACTAATGACCACCACATGTGGGTAAGTGTGTCAGCTCTGATGGAAAAAATGTTGTCATAAACACTGAGCCTAAAAGCACTCATGCTGCATAGACCAACCACAGAGCTGATACTGAATTTTTGTTTTCAGCAATAAAACCGATATTCAATATTTGTATCAATTTACAGGATAAGGGATTCCAGGGCCCTCTTGAACATACCAGGGGTATGTTTTCCCCTGGCTGACCTGCCTGTGAATGAAATCCAAATTGTTGTTTCAAACAATGAAGTGTTTCATTGAAGCATGGTTACTTCTGCGCCCTAAAGATGGTGTGGCCGCAGGCAGAGCTCACTCTTTAACTTCTGATCCCTCCAACATCCTGGAAGTATGACAGTTAGTTATCTTTTAACTCAACAAAAATGCACTGAAAATACAGTTAAAATCTTCTTTTATGTATGAATAATATGGTGTTTCTCTTCTAAATATGCACTGTGGCTGTTATGACTGCAGTATTAATATTTAAATACATTCATGAATTATTAATATAAAAATTTCCTCTTTCCTTTTTAAGTATATTTAATCTTTCTGTTCTGAAGATTTCCAGGAAAAGACCCTCAAAGTTTGATACAAGAATGTAATTTCAAAACCTTCCAAGACACTCACTCGTGAATAAATTAAATCTATTTATATGCATATCTTTGTTTAATGAAACTTGCTATTTCTAACCATTCCTATTAATACTATAATAATTTCATTTAACATATTTATGTAATAATTGGTTGCAAAATCTATTTAGTAGTGTCCAATGTTTCATCTCACGCATCATCTCCATGCATAGAAAAAGGGCTTTATAATGCATTTCTCTGTGTAAGAGACACAAAAGAAGCCTTTTAAGAAAAGCCCTCTTCAGTGAAGACCAGATATCCCAGCCGTAACAAATGGATTCAAAGTTTCACTGGTCAAGCAAAAGGCCTGTCCCCTACCCAGGAAGGTATGGCTACTTTGAGCCCCTCTGATATCAGGGAGCATCTCCTCCAGTCCATGTGCTGCCCAGTTCCCATGCTGCTGCCATGCCCTACTCACTGATTGCTGGCTCCCTTCACCACTGCATTTTTAATGACAGCCCTGAGCCAACAGCCATGCAAACTGAAGGTTTGCATGGGAACCTAGAGGGCTGCATCCAGCTCAGCAGGCATTCACATTGTGCAAGTTATTTTATATGGAGGCTTAAATAATTTATATTTTCAATTTTTTTTTAACTCCAGAAGTGAGAGGCAGTTCTGGGAGCAGTCCCTTCTGCCATACCCCTCATTTGTGGGGGTCACAACAGACATAGCTGAGCCATCAGCACCAACTGCAGGCAAGCAGCATGTCATTGCAGAATGCGTACACGCCTGTGCAATTTCAAACACTAAAATAATCCCACTGACTTTACAGAAGCACCAGAAAACATTCAGCTAATGTTCTTCCGTAACATCTCAGAAATAGTTGAGAAGCAGCACTTTGATCTTTATTAGCTGTCAGGACCATGATGAGGCAAAGTACATTCCTCAACAGGCCACTGGACACAAGCTGGGAAGAAGCATTTATCTGGATATTTACAAACTGGAGCTGACTCACAGCTTTTCCCATAAATGTGTATTGCTGCGGTTTCTGGGCACCACGAGGCATTCCCTGCCCCTAGCCTGTCCTGGGGTCTAGGGACCTCACTGAGCCTGCACGCTCCCTTCATGCCCTGGTGGGCACTGCTGAGGGGGCAGGAAGGAGTTACCATGTGAAACCATGAACCAGAGGGTGTGGCCCACCTTGCTCCTTCCAGGTATTTAAGTTACATGCATTTGTATATCTTGTTCTGAGTATAAATTTCAGTACCTAAAGAGAGGCTATAAGAAAGAAGGGGAGAGACTCTTGAGAAGGGTCTGTTGTGAGAGAACACGGGAAATGGCTTCAAACTAAAAGAGGAGAGATTTAGATTGGGTGTAAGGAAGAAGTTTTTTACAACAAAGGTAGTGAAGCAGTAGAACAGGTTTCCCAGTGAGATGGTGGACGCCCCACTCCTGGAAACACTGAAGATTAGGATGGACAGAGCTCTGCTCTAGCTGTACGTGCCCCTGTTCATTGCTGGAGAGTTGGACTAGATGACCTTTAAAGGTCCTTTCCAACTTAAGCGATTCTATGAACCTTGCACGTGAGAATCATTTCAGCAGCTGCTGGTCCTCCTGCCCTGACCTGGAGCAGTGCATGCTTCTTGTCACCATGTGACTTGGAGATGCACACTTCACCCAAAGTGACATGTGACACAAGCCTTCCCTCTACCAGAAAGCTCTGTCAGGAGTTTTTCTCCCTTTGACTAAGAATGTCAGCAATTTCAGATTGATGTAGAGCCGGCCTGCTTGATGTCTCAACCTATAAATCGTGGGTCAAAGATAAGATAAACACATACCAGTGTAGTCCTCGTAGCACTCGCAAGTGTAGCCCCCTTCTCGGCTGCGGCACAGCCCATTGCTGCCACATGGGTTGGAGTAGCACAGGTCGATCTCGGTCTCGCAGTAATCACCGGTGAAGCCAGGTGGGCAGCGGCACCGCAGGCCATTGATGGGGTGGATGGGGCGGAACAGGACAGTGTTGGAGCTGATGAATGGGGCTGAGCTGTCAAACTTGAGGACGGAGACACACTTCATGTAGTTCTCACAGGGCTCACGCAAGCAGATGTTGTCATCGAAAGGCAGCACCCTCTGCGTGGAGATCATGGTCAGCAGCGTTCTATTGAGGTAGATCTGCTCCTGCAGGTCCTCAGAGGGGAAGAACTTGTTGCGAATGCCACCAGGGAGCAGAGCTGAGAATGTCACGTTCAGGATATTGGAGCTGACATCTGTGTCGTTTTGGATATTGAAAACGAAGATGCCGTCCTTGGTGGTGGAGAGCACTGTTGCCACCCCCTCAACAAACAAGGAGAGGAGAGGAGAAAGGAACCTCTCCTGGGACATGTTCTCCAGCCGCACCGTGATGCTGTTGGTGAGCATGTCGTCTGTGATGATGGTGACGCGCAGGGTGCAGACAGCCGTAACGCTGTGGACGCCGTCTGAAGGGAAAAGAGAAATATAACAGACATCAGGGACCAGGTTTCAGTTTATGGACAAGGATGTCCCTGCAGCCATCAAGAAATCAAACAGGCCTGTGAGGCAGTGAGGACGCCAGGATGTGAGAGGGAAATGCATCCATCTCCTGCAGTGAATGCCAATGCTTTAATAAGGAAAATAAAATGAAATTGCTTAAGGATGGCAACTCAAAGATCTCAAAGAGCTCAGCACATACAGAGAATGTGCCAGGCAAAAAACAGCAAGAGCCGGTGAGCAAACAGACAGCTCGATAGCCCTGTGATGGCCGGGTGGACTCTCTCAGTAGCCACTAATAGAACCTTACACACAAATTACAGCTAGTCTATAAGCAGTGCTTGGGACCTGTTGATTTTCACAGCACAACAACAAAATTATCGTCTCCAAGAGCTGCCTTGGGCTTAAGGAGCCAGAACTAGGCACAGATGGGGAACTGTTACCAGAGCTTTAGATAAAAGTCATCTAAGAAAACCTTCAAGTTTAAACATCTGAATTCATACCTTCTTCAGAAAACTTCATGGAAATCAGAAGAAGTCAGTAATAAAAAGCTTTCTATTTTTCCTTCTTTTAAAGCATTTCTGACACTGCTGTGGATGTTTCACAGTAAATCCAAAAATATACGCCTATAATACCTGACACTGAACTGAGAGATGCCACTGTAAAATCTCAGTACACTCCTAAGCTTACAGCAATGCTACAAATGTACGAAATACTGACCATTCTTTCATTACTAAACATAATTATTAATGGCAGAATTAATCCAAATTCAATGTGAGCATGCAATTGGAAATTGTATCATCACCGAAATCTAACCACTTAGGTTCTGTCTCCTTGCTAACATTAAGGACTCATTAAGAAAATACAGCTAGTATTACAGAGAAAACAGCTATATTACAGCAGCATCTACAGACCCCTGGTGAAAACCAGACTGATAGGAAATGTTCCTTCTCAAAGACCTCACAGTGTAAATAAATCACTAAAAATGGAGATGAGATTATGCCATGAGGAATGAACTGCTTTGAACGGCCAATATTCAGCCCCACAACGGTGTTAAGAACAAAATCCAGCTCTCCCAGGTCCAAGCTTGGCCCAAAGTATCCCTGAAATAACACTTTCACAAATGATACTGCATTTGTTTCAATCAAACCATAAGGTATGTATGGAAATGGATTTTGCATTAATATAAAATCACAGCAGAAACTGCACTTGAATCAATGTGAAACCACTGTGAGGTCAAAATTCTAATAGCACAGATTGCTACTGGGTCATATTCCCACCGATTATCATCTGAAAGTGTGTATTTATGATCCATTATGGTCTCTTATAAATGGTGTTTCAAGAACAGAAAAATCATAACGGCTCCTTTCTTGTGCAGTCATCGCTGTACCTCAAGTGCTCTATGTTTTAAAAACAAACATATTATTGGTAGCTTTTTTCCAGTAATACAGAAGCAATATAGTAAATTATAACAGCATAATTAACAAAATGGCTTTTGACTCCATCCTCCCAATCACAGTGTCTGCAAAAGCTCAGCTCACCTAGTTTGCTTTTCAGTTGTTTTTTTTCACACTGAAGCAGCTTTTAAGCAAAACAAAAAAATCTTCTCTCCTGTATGCTACTTTACTATTGCCTAGCTAAAAGCAAACAGTAAGAAGAGGTCATTAATTGGCGTGACCTTTCCGAGGCACCCAATCCAGCAGTGCACATGCCAGCTTTTGCTTTATCGCAAGTTTGCAGAAATGCTTCTCTCCTCTTCCTCGTACTCATTCTAGAAACATTTCAGCTTCCATGAAGTCCCAAAGGCACTGAATGCAATATTTACAAATTATCAGTAGCCCAAATCCTCATTTTGAACCTCCTCCACTGGCATGGTCTGTGGACTTTTGGATAATGACTAATGCAGGATGCATTTTATTTATAAATAACAGACTCAGACCAGTTTACTCGCTTCTGACAACTGCACAGCTCATCCTACTGAAAGAATAGAAGCAGAATAAACTAATCACATTTTTTTTTTCCTAAAGCAATTGACATTTGATTGTCTGTCCCACAGGGTGCCTCAACTATTTTGCCATTTGTTGCACAGTACCCTACAGAAGTGCTCTCATACCAGCAACGAATGAGCATACTGGACAATGGGTCCTTTTTTGAAGAAAACACTATGATCTACAGCCCATGGTATGTATAGTAAGAAGACAAAATACAACCCACTGTCTGACAACACACTAGGGTCTACAAACTGTCATAATCAATATCAACTGTCACAATATACAAGAGCTTCCCAGCATTCACAACAGCTATCCTGACACAGTTAATAAATCACTGCGAGAAGCCCCATGTCAGATACCACACAGCCCTGTTGTTCTGAAGGCAGCACAAAAGAAAACTGGGCATGGACATATAGCTATGGATCCTGCAAAATTAAGTTGTGCTTTAAAAGTAAATTTGGCTTTGTCCAGCTCTGCTGTAAAGCATTAAAATAAAAAGAGAGTAAAAAGGAGCCAAGTATGTGTGCCATAGGCAACAAAAGACCGGCTCGGCTATACAGCCTGCTGGACAAGCAGCTCTTTCATATCCCCAGTGCGTCTGAGAGCAGAATCACTGGGTTTGATCATTCTTTTCATTGAGAAATTCATGGAAAGCCGAAACAATCTGAGGTTTTATGTGACCAAATTAGTACCCATTCTACATTCAGCAGACAACATTCAGCTTGAGGGTCTGAAGCAACTGCAATGAGGGAAGTGGAGACATTGCCTTGTCTTCACTGGTAATTGAATTCCGTCCTAAAAACATGATAATGTGTGTGTTTTGAGGCTCCCAGGAATACTCCAAGTGAAGTTTCAAAAGTTTACTGCCAAAAATGGGAGAAAAACAGTATCAGAAAGTAGCATTTCATGGAGCAGTAATGCTTTAAGTCCTTTCACTGTCTGACGTGCCCACCATATGCAGCTACCCAATTACAAGCACAACCCATCTGTTACTCTGCTAGAAAGGCTCTAAGATAGTCAGATTTTCCAAAGGTCTGACGATGCAGCTCTAAAAAGCCTGCATAACGTTTTGGCAGGTGCAAGATGGCTCCAGTCAAGGTGTGGGACAGCCCTCCTTACAGGAGGAATGCTGCACCTCGCTCTGTGAAGCAGCCCTACAGGTCAGCATGTGCGAGGCCTGGCTGTCACTGCTCCTCACAGCCATCACCGGCCTGGCTTCACCCAGTGGGCCAAGGAGCTCTGCAAACATGGGCCGTGCTGGCAGATGGGATACGTGGGCATCCTGCTACCAGGGGCTGGGAGGCCAGTATGCATCACTGCAGGCTGAGCCCCTGAAAGGGTGGGTCAGCGACAGAGGTCCTTCTAGGCCTCCTAAAACCCTGTGCCAGTGGCTTCTGTCACTCTGAGTTTCTCTTCTGTACGCTGGGGTAATAGCACTTTGTGTACATTGTGAAGTGCTGCATGCAGACGTTGAAATGATGGGATACTGGGCTAATGAAGGCAACACGAATATCCTAAATAACTCACTAAATATTCTCTCAAAAGGTGTTACAGCCAACTTTATCAAAAATGAGGTGGAAAGATTTAAAAAAAGAAAAAAGGAAAAAAAAGACTATTAATGTCTCACTCTAGTGCAAACTGACAAACATCAGTGTTCTGGACACTGAGGTGACTGTATGGTAAGAATTCATTACAAACACAGCCCTGCATGCTGAATTTGTTGCCAGGCTATACTATTCCTTGTAGACTTTCTGAAATCTCCAGAAGGTGGAAATTGACGTGGGCTGACATATTTTGTGTCACTGCTCCTTAACTATGAAAGTACTAATCTTTACCCTCCATCAAACTAGTGAGAAGATTTAATAGCGACCACATACTCTGACACGTTTTCAAGACAGCAAGGCTGACAAAAGCACCATCCTCTCTAAAGCACACTAAGAGAATTTATCAAATAGCTGTTGTTTCATGATTACCTTCACTTTACAACAAATCCAATCAAATCTGAGACTTTAATCTCAGCTTTCTATCTTCTGGCAGTCCATAAACCAAAGAATTTTATTATCTAGAAATGTAAACACAGCAATGTTTAACTGAAACGTGTATTTGGCAACGACAGCACCTGGCCAGAATGGATCTTTTTGTTTGTTTTTGGAAGTTGGCAGAAATAAAACAATTAACACTTTTCTTGGCTTATTCTATGAAAAGGTCTTAGGGTTAATTATCAAAGCTGTATATTTTACATAAATACTTTAGCAGCAGGACATTCTTTCATAGATATTCCAACACAAATCTATCTTAATCCTGCTTTATACTGCATCTGGAAATAGCAGATGCCACAGCTTACAACATATCACACAACACAACATATCAGGAGACCTGATCCAGGTCTATAAGTATCTAAGATGTGGGGGGCAGAGTGGTGAGGCTGGACTCTTTTCAGCGGTAT
>JAOWBP010000001.1:9014646-9038112 GCA_028571105.1 Tragopan temminckii
CAGGAACACCAGCTCAGACGTCAGGACAACACACACAAGGTAATATTTCTGGCTGTTTTCCTAATTTTCTGACTTTCTTCCTACCTGTTTGGAGATATTCAAGACCCGCCTGGATGCCTACTTGTGTGACCTGGTGTAGGGAACCTGCTTTGGCAGGGGGATTGGACTCTATGATCTCTGAGGTCCCTTCCAACCCCTACAATTCTGTGATTCTGTGATTCTGTGATATCCTTAGCCAGAACACAGAATAAGAACACTCTATAGGTTCAAATAACCCCTTGCTTTTCACAGCTCCTAAGAAGCAGGCATATATATGGGTAGCAAACATCATTTGGCCTTTTAATGACCAGAACTCCAGTGCTCACTGCTCGCAGACATGTTTTACATATGGGAGTTAATGCACAGCAGGTTGCACTGCAAAGCAGTCTGCAAGTCCAGAGGAGAGAAGAAACAGATGGGTGGCAATGGCTGCCAAAGGGCAAAGATGTACTGGCAATGAAATCTGCGAAAGACCTCAGGTTTTTTGGCTCTCTACTTAGGGAGTCCAGTATTAAGCCCTGAATTAATGATGAAGATGCCACCGTTTTAGTGTCCTCTCCACTGCTTAGGTGACATTAGCATGTAAAGATGAGCGTACTGGGACAGCAGAGAATTATTTGGCTGCCTGAGCAGTGCTGGAACCCAAAACATGCTTCCTGCTGCGCAAACAGCAGTAAAAGCCAGCAGACACCAATATAAGCGACATAAGTAGTCCTGCACTAAATGCTGGTTTCCCTCACAAAGTCTGCAAGTCTTGCAATGCAGTGTCTCTGCCTTGCATGTGTATCCTCACACCGTGGAAACAGCTTTAAAATGCATAAAAAGTTAGTATATTAAAATTGTCCCTTCCAAATCACTGTTTGGGCACTACAAAGCTGTTCTATGATTAGGAATGGGAAGTCTATGAGCATCCATAAGACAAACTCTTTGAAATAACGTCTACTTTATTGAAAACTTTTAGGTCTTATAGTACTGAGAAGACATCCTCTCATTTCTTAGACAGGCACTAATGGATTCTGTCAAGACTTCCCGGTTTCTAGCTCTAGGATCAGAAATGCTAACAATGACCAATTCCTTCTTTATGACAAATTGGATGAAATGACATGGGAACGATTCCCCTTGTTTACACGAAACTCACATCATGGCTTTTGTCCCTTTCTCCATGTCAGACTGCTGGCATCACCCTTGCACATTTAGGACCACTGACAGCCAATGCAAGCTGTGGGCATTGGAAAGGATATATAAAAATAATCATCTATTATTCACACCATGCCAAATGTTTACATCAGAAACACTGCTCTAAAGAACATGGAAGGCCAAGGTCCGCTCCAAAGCCCATTACATCAATGGGAAGACTTCCACTGACTTCAACAGGCTTTGCTCTTGGCTAAAACTGGACATGCAGCCTAATTCCCTGTCTGAGTCTCTGCCAGGACTTGGCATGAAATGGCAACCCCAACGTGAGACACCACAGTCCAGGTAGGTTAGTAAAGTCCAGTCCAGAGCCCTGTGCTACTATGACTGCAGCTATGAGTGGGTCCTGTCTGCTTTAAGAAGAGCACAGCACCTGGAATACCTTGTTAGACAGCAAACGTGGGTATTCACACAAGCTTTTATGTATTGGTTTATGTTTTTTTCCTAACTGTACACATGATTTTTCATGTGTAGCTACTTTAGCACATAGAATCAGAACGGAGGAAGTATAAACTGTCTGAAGGTAGCTTAATTCTTCTGCGCAAAGAAGCAAACAAGTTCAATTGCAACAAATGTGTTTCCCAGCTGTCCAAGAACAATGTTCACAGCTACCTATCAACACCCGCTCATGGTGTGTTCAAACTATGAGCCAGTATACTTAGGATGCTACAACACTTCAGAAAGAAAAGAGTGTGGATAAAGTCCCAGCCCTAACACAGCCACTTTGACCACCACGGCTTACCAGTGTCACGGTACCTGGGGGAATCTCACGTCCCCTGGGCTGCAGCAATGTCTGGCCCTTGCAGTGAAGTTTCCTTAGCCCAAAGAGGGGCACAAACCTGTACAGGAGCTTTCAGAACCGTGGCAACAATGGCAATGTATTATTAATCTACATAGTGACCTGGCCTGCAGCTGTATCACTATAAGGCCTTTCACGGCAGATAATATTTTAGAAGCTATTTTTTCCCTTGTGTGCTTCTACTCTGTTTTGTTACGTGTGCTGTGATGCTCCCACAGCAGACTGAAACATGTAAAGGGGATGAAGTGGCACAAGAGAGGTCTAAAAAATGCCTGTTCTGCCTTGTGGGGAACAATGCAGTCAGGGAGGAGACACTGGCAAGCTATTTTGGAACCTGACACTTAACACCAAGCTTTTACAGATTTATTTTTGCTTTTTCATGCTTGTTTTTGCAAGATGAGCCATCTCTTCATTTTGACAGAAGTGGGACCCGTGACACCTGGGGGTGGTGGGCAGAGGGACCCAAGGTGATCATCAATCACTGCATGGTCCCTTTAGCAGCAGTACCAGCAGTGCACGCTGAGTCAGACAGCTGAATGAGGCAAGCTGTGGGAGGGGAGACTATGCAGAAAGCAGCTGCAAGTTCCTCGTGTGCTTAAGGGAAAAAAAAAAAGAAAAGAAAGAAAAAAAAAGCCATAGTAATTTTGGCATCATTATCCTATGCATTTCAGGCTTGCTTACTTTGTACACAATATTGAAAAAACATATATATATTTCAGTTTGCAGTTCGAACAACTGCGTGGGGGATTAAGAACAGATTGATGCCAACTGGATTGCTCAATGCTGTACAAATTGCCCTTAACTTTTCTGAAACCAGCACCTTCAAGCAGAGAATTCTGAAATGCTAATTGGGCCGCTAACAGTAGTCTGGGGGAAATAAGGCACGTTGGGTCTGCTGGCAGCAACAAGCACTGCTGAGTTCTGGCTGCGGTGAGGCTCAGACTACGCCTGGCTTTTCTGAGCACCCTCCTGCACCACTCCTTGGGCCTCAGAACCTTGGCTCCTGCCTGGGCTCTGCACACCAGGACCCACCGCTGTCCACAGCCCCTCGAGGAGACAGTCCAGGAGCCCAACCCAAGGCCGCTCCCCCTCTGATGAGGCCTCTTAACAGCAGCTGGAGAGGCTGGTTCCCATGTCATGCTAATGCCCACAGAGACTGCCCCTATTACGGCACCCATCAGACCTGTTAGGATGAAAAACTCGACATGAGATGGCTGCAGCAGATAGGGACACAGAGCGACTTGCTGGGGGCTCCACCACCCTGCGTGGAGCTTGATCTCACTTCATACATAACCAAAACCATTGCCTAATGACTGTGATAATTTCTGTGCCTCTCTGAACTTTAAAGAGTGATGGTTTTAATATCATTTGCATTTTCATTCTAATTAAATGCATAGCAAAATGTCCATAGCTAAGAGGCAAGTGCTGGTTTCCCAGCCCACGGCCCAGGCCCACACCTTGCAGCTCACCACAGTGCTGGCCATGGTGGCCATTCCCTGCCCCAGGCTTACCAGGGCTCAAACAGGAATCTTAAAGAACCATGACAGCACCCCACAAACTGTAAACTGCACTCAAGGGATCATGAGCTGTTAATCTCCACTCAGGGCAATCTTTTGGGGAGACAATGTGCCTTGTACAGAGGAATATGAGGTCAGTGTACTTACCCTGGGATGTGGTTTTACATCACCAATGCCACTACAAAGAGGGAGTGCCTATTCGTGTGCTGCCCGCAGGGACACCGATGGCTCCACACAAAAGGCTCACTTCTCTTGAACTCCTGCTAATGTTTTCTGTCTGACTACAGCAGGAACTTCCCCAGGGTTCAGCTCAAATCTCTCTCAGTTTAAAGCAGGAACAGATTACAACTATTCTGAGGATGGCAAGATTTGGGGTGGGGATTCAGGGGGTTCCAAAACAGGGGCGGCTTCTCTGCCTCAGTGTGTGCACGTGAACCGTGTGCCAGTGGCCTCAAAGGGATCATTTAAAACAGCGTCAGCAGCACATAATTCATCACATTTGTTTTTCAAAATGTTTCTCTATATTCCCACATATCATTTGCCTTGAGATTCTCTCTGCTCTGCTCCTACAAGCTCTGCTGCAGACAATGAAAGCACAGGCATGTTTCAAGCTGGACTGAGTTCAGGTTTACTATCTCGACTCAAAAACAAAGGAGGGAACTATGACAAAAGGTGATGGTCCCTTCTTCCTGATGTCATTTCTGTTTACAGCTCAGTTTTCAAGACAGTTGTGTATCAGCTGTAAGTGTCATTGATAGGAGTCAGCTACTTCCCCTGCCCCATGAGAACTGGACACTTCTCCCAAGGAAGGACCCAGACAAGAGTCACCCTCTCACCTCCACCTCACGCTGCTTCAGTTTATGCCAACGCCTTAAATCCCGGTGGGATGCCTGACTTGGGCATGGATGTAACATGTGTGACTTATGGGAAAGGTTTCATAGCCTTTATCACTCTTTCTTGTCTCCCTCCCAAGAACAATTAATGTTTAAGAGTTTTCTTATGATGAACAGATCAAAATCAGGAAGAGTGATGGAGAACAGCCCAGTTGAACAGTCCGTGGTGTACTCACAGCCTGTCTGCCAGATCCAGCATAAAACATAACCTCCTGCAGCCTGAAGGATCTGGACTTCCCATTACAAATCCCCAGAATAATGACAATGCTTTCTTCAAAGAAATATCATCTTCTCCCCAGTTTTTGGTTTTGAAGGCAACAGGTCTTCTTTGCATTTACTAGGTTTCTGACTGACCAGATTTGCTGATCTGTTTTGTTAACTGAAGCCTCCTAAATTAAGCAGAATAAGAAGCAAAAAAACAATTAAGAAACTGCAGTGAGAAATATTGGCTTGCATAATGCAAATAAGATAAACAGGCAAATAAATAGGAATGCAAAGGTAAAACAGGCAAAGAACACCTCCACCAAACTTCTATTTCGGGCAAGACACACCAGGCATGGGCAATACATATAGAAAAAAATGCCACATATTTTGTTCTGATTCTGTGTTTACAGACAGCTCACACTATTTAAAAAAAATAAAATAAAACATGATGCAAAACCAAAAAATAACTGCGATTAGTTAACCAGCTACGTGGCACTGGTCGCAGGCAATGAGATCACCATGGTTTTGGTCGCATAGTCAACTGAGAAGTTATTCTTGGCTCCCTGCCACTACAACTAGAATGCTGAACACTAATCAGAAAGGACAAAGCACTTGTTTCCTGTTCCTGCAGTCTTGAACCTGGAGTCGGTGTTTTTCTCCCACTGTTGGTCTCCAAAACTTTCACAAAGAGAAAAGCAGCCCCACAGACAAAACTAGAAGATTGCCAGAGCTTGGCTCCTATTGCTTTCCGTCATCTCGGGAGCCGATGCAGAGAAATGGCACGTCAAGTTGTGGCACATTCAGGTGGGTAACATCAGTGACTGAGACACTGCTGGGGAGCAGAAACTGCACTGATCTTCGGAAATGATACTGCAATCTCAAATGCCTATCTAATTATTCTTATTCAGCGGAGCTGTAGAAATGGATTTATAACCGTATGATTCACTTGAAGAATCAGATAAAATTTTCTGCCAGATGTTTTGTAAGACAGGGATCTTGAGTGATGCATATTTTGCGTTCTAGGGCTAACACATAAGGCGACCCACCAATTTTTATGCAAAAAAGACTATCTTCAGAAACCTTCTGGACGTGGCCCTGGGCACTCTGTTCTGGATGGACGCAGAGGTTCCTGCCAACCTCAGGCAGCCTGTGATTCAGCTCTGTCAGGCTGCAGATGACCCGGACAAGCACTATTTGGTGAGCACAGGATGTTTAGCAGGCAAGCAAAGGCTCACCATGTAAGTGGTGCACCCAACCAGTGCACGCCCCAATCAAGCTTGTCATCTCATCAGTTCTGGGTGAGTCCTGGTGCCACAGGCATCACCCACAGCACAAAATTTTACACACATCCAGATAAAACTGGACATAAGATTACCCCAGTGCTGCCATGGAAGAGGCACTTTTTGACTCCCATGGAATAAACTACTCATGGGAAAAAGAACATTGAGTTTTTTCAGGGTTGTCATTTCTACAAAGTCTAATGATCTTTCCTTCATTACACTAGCACTAAAGTGCTATCATTATCTTCTACAGGAATTCTTTTTTTTTTTAATACACTAGCTACATTTTACGAAAATTATGAAGTATCAAGTTCACACAAGATATTGCCAAAATCTAGCACCAGTAATGTTGAGCCTTAAAACAGAAATCATTCAGGGAAACATGAAAATGCTCATTCTATGAAACCTTGCAAATACTGCCTCATTGATATCAACAGATCCCAAGCATTAGGGAATGTCACGCACACAGCTTCCTCCTGAGCTCCCCATCCATCCCTTGATAGGGCTCCAGGACAGCCCAGGATCCCCACGCTGGGTCACTGCTGTGAGATTTTCTGAGTGTTACCGGGGTCATATTGACTTTCTATCTACATACTAAACCTCGGTGTCAGTCACTTGTGTGCACCCAATATGGGATAAATATTCCTCAGTGTGTGTAAATACTAAAAAAAATAAATACAAAGAGGACATCAGCACTCCAGAGAGTGACTTGAGTGCTTACATCATGGCATCAATCCACTGATGTAGTACTTGGAAAAAAAGGGCATTTTAGGTATTTTCTAACACACCTAATTGGTCAAAATAAGCCTGCTGACGTCTGAAGTGGGTATCGAAGATGGACAAACCCTACCCATGGTGGTCTGCAGCTGCATTCGCTGCTTGAAGCATCTTGAATGTCTCACAGGTGGATTCTTGGGAAAGGGAAGCACAGATTTAACGTTCACATGAAAAAAGGACATACTTCTCTCTGGACATGACAGACGGTGATGGGGAGAAAGGCAAAGCAGCTGCACCACAGGACAGAATAGATTTATGATGTTTCTCTATGAGCGTAAGAGCAGCACAGGCAGCAGTGGCACAGCATGGGGCAGTGTTATTGAAAAGGACAGCAAAATTCCCATAAATAAGTGTCAGGAAGGGAGAGGGCTTTGGCATGCCCAGGTCAGAGGCAGCACAGGTGACACCCAGCTCTGACTCTACAATTCATCACGTGGATGTCATCCCCTGTGTCAGACAGAGCAAGATGTACGCAGAGGTGTCCTGACAGCTGGCTTCAAGGTCTGCAGGAACTGTCTGGTGGAGAAAAAGCTTTTCCACCAGAAATCTGGCAATACTGTGCCATGAAAACCAATATAAATTAACAGAAACACAGCCATTTCCATGAGTTTTTCATTGGGAATTATTTTGGTAATCCTTACCACTCTCTCATACATATATTTTGGTGTCTACCTCTAACTCAAATCCTGTGCTGTTAAGGATGACCACGTGCAACCCTTGCCCCTAACCTCCAGTTTTCCCCATCACTCTGACTTCTGCAACTGCTAACAAGAGGCTGAGAGGCCCCTTTCGCGATGCGACTCACACTAGAGAAGCCAACTTTTGCTGCTTCTCTTTCTCCCCTTCTGCCACCCCAGCCAAAACAAACGGTTGCATTGCCCCAACAAGATGTTGGGAGGAGGAGCGAGATGCTACGTGCAGGACAGTTATGCAGGTGTACTGCATTTGGCAGTGAAGGGGAAGCAAACTCCAGCAACATGTTTTGAGTGAGTGGGAAAGCCCACATAATTAGAGTGCATTTAGCCAGACTGTAGCCTTGATGACCTCTAACTTACTTTAACTTCATTATAGTAGAATTTAAAAACATTCAAAGGGCTTCCCCTGTTGAATATATCTCCAATTTCAATTCCATACAAAACAGTAATACTTTCTAATTAAGAATGGACATTTACATAATTAAATTTCTTTAATTTCAAAAGCTGTTCAAGCTTGAAGTAATATATTCTAGCCCAGAAAACGTTACTGATTTGACTCTGCCTCTTTCTCAGAGGCCTGTTTGCCCAAGAAGACATTTCATAGCCTCCCCTTGCTCAAATCCAGCTCCACGTTCCCACACCACGATTGCTGCTGGCTCTGTGTTTCCCAGTTAAACCCTCCTGCAGTCATCTCTGAGTCAGGATCCTATGGGCAGGAAGCTGTGCTGCGACACCTGGCTCCCACGTTGGGCACGTACCCTTGGAAAAAGCTCCAGTCCTGTAGAATGACCTCTCCTGACTCTGTTGGCTGATGACAACTCCTGCACTGTTATTCCTACGGCTGTAACCTGAGGCTTCAGAAAAGGCTGTAACAGGTGGTTGAACCCAAGTCACTGCCCAAAAAGAAGAAACGCTTTACTACTACCTGCCGACTACATCAAACCATTTTTTTCCTTACATCCATGCTTACATCTAATTCATTTATTTACTGGTACGAGTCTGAGGCCAACTGGTAGGACAATGCAATTTTTTAAGAGATAATATCATTTAGCATCTGCTGAAATATATTGCCTAAATGTATGGGATACTTTGGAAGCAGTGGAATCATGGGGCCCTTGTAGCTCTCTGAGTGCATTGCATACCTCTGTTCCAAAGTGTTTCAATTTTCCAGTTCAGTAATGATATTTTCATAACAACTACAAAAGCACTGATGGAGGAGGTGTCGAAGAGACTGGTGTGCTCAGTCTTCGCCTCCCACAAAGTGACTGCCCTGCCCAGTAATCCCCTGGTTTACTGCACGTACCTGATGTGCCCACGTGTACCACAAGCCAGAATCCATCCAAATCACTTTAAAAAGACTGAACTGCTAGGGATGTTAAGACCTGAGAACCCACCTCTTAATACGCCATTGCTCTAATTTCTCCTCTTAAAGCATTTGCACCAGTAATCAGAGGTGATCGCTGAGCTCCGTCCTGCACCTCTAATTAAACTCTGTCTCTGAAAGCCCTGTCTAGAGGCTAATCCCTCTCCACTCAGCTGCTAGATTTTCAAAGCAGGGTAAGGAGACAGATGTACGTTTTGGGACGTGAACAGAGCCCTGTCTGGTGTCCCAAGCTGTGACAAAGCATCTACTAATGCTGAAGTCAGCTAATTCACATGCAAATAGTCAGCAGTCAGCAAAGAAGTGAGGCAGAGATGCACAACCAGGGGAAAAACAACGAAAAGAGATGAGAAAATTAATCATTCAGTGGCAGCTGTGCATTACGTGTGTTCCATGGTACTGGTTTGGACCCAGATCCCTTCTGGTTCTTGTCTGAATCAGATGCAGGGAGACTTGCAGAGCTCTCCAGAAAGAAAACAGGTCCTGCAGGAAGCCCTCCCTACAGCAGCTTACAGGACATAGGAAAGAAAGGAGAACTGGCACAACAACAAAAGCAAATGTCCACCAACAGTTGTGCAGTGCCTTACATGATCCTCATGAGGCAGTGTCTGTGCTGGAGAGTTCAGGTCCCACCACAGGCATGGTGCAGTGTCATTTCTGCTCCATTATAGAATCCCCACAGCAGGATGATGTTCACTCTCCAGCCTCCACTTGTGATGCATTGTCACTTACCCTCTGCTTTGCTAACATGATGGGGCTCAACTTTCCAACATCAGATTTCCACTGTGCACTCAGTCTCCTCTTCTTTATCTACACCTTCTTCTACCTCTCCAAGACAGAAAGCCGTAAAATCATGGAAACGCTAAAAGTTGGAAAAGACCACTAAGATCATATATTCAACCACAGCACATCACTACCATGCCCATGGTTTAGTAAACCACATCCCTCAGTACCACATCTCCACATTTCTTGAACACCTCCAGGGACGCTGACTCCACCACCTCCCTGGGCAGCCTGTGCCAATCCCTCACCATTCTTTCTGAGAAGAAATTGTTCCTAATATCCAATCCAATCTTCCCCTGACACATTACCCCTCATCCTATTTCTGTGATCTGGGAGAAGATGATGCCAATCCCCACCTCCCTACAATCTCTTCTCATGCAGTTGTAGAGGGCTAGAAGTCCTTCTTTCTGCTCCCTCTGCAAAACTTCCTCTTCCGCAACCCCTTCAGAAAACTGCCTTCCTTTATGGGTAGGTGAGACTAGATTAGGCACAAGCACCTTCAGGTATGCTTCACCGATGCTTCTTTCACACACTCATGTGGATGAGAAAGGGTCCCAATTATAAATGTACATGTGAAAGTACACATGGCTGACTGTTCACCTCAATCCCAGGCAGGGACTGCTGGGTCCATCTGGCCTAACCCCTGCTCACACAGGGACACCCAGAGCAGGAGGCCCAGAGCCATTGTCAGAATGAGTCTAACAAACATTTCCCATGTCTATTCTCCAGCCTCAAGAGCTGTGTTTGTACATCTTTGTTTTGGGTCTCAAGAGGCTGCTGCTGTCTGCTTAGAGTTAGGATGGGGTTCATACGATAAACATGACGGAAGGCAAATAACATCAGCAATACAGAAGAATGTTCTGAGTCACTATTTCCAGGTGAAAACTATTGGGACAACCAGAAGGCAAGTCAGCACTTAATGGGATCAGCCAGGAGCCGTGAGACCACAAACAATGAGGGGAAGAGTTTGGGATGCGCTGGTACCTGCATGGATGCAGGAGCGCTGCTGAAAGGGATGGCAGAGCTCAAGGGTGCTCACTGCGATGAAAGGTTAGTACTAAGATTAGACAGTCTTAAGCAAAGAGGGTGCTAACCTCCCTATGTTCACAGCTGACAATTCAGAAGAGCTTTGAGATAAGTGGTAAAAAATAAGAGAAGCAGCTTTCCCTTGGCTCAGAGGTCTCACCACTGGCTCCAACATAAAACAGAAGACAAATTAACTGTTTTTCCTACTGCCTAAACATATGTATTACACTTCTTAATGTTACAGTGCAATACACGTGACATGAAGCTAAGCTGCATGCCATGTGCTGATGGCTGGTGCTTTCTCTTTGCTGCCAGCAGCTCCTTAGCACATAAACACCTTCCTCACACACACACCCCGCTCATGTCCATACAGCGTGGGTTTTCTGCAAGCACAGGAGAACAGCTGAATGTGTGACTCTGCAATTCCAGCTCTGTGGTAGCACTTCCCATGGCTTAAATCCTCGACATTGCAACTAAAACGGTGAAATGGAAGCAGTCAGTGGCAGCTACATTAATGGACACACACAATGTAGAGGGGAAGGGAAACAAGGAAGCTATGGTAAAAACGTCAATAAATCATGCAATTTGTGACCTTGGCAACACCACTAAACAGAGAACAATGATTCTTGGACTGGCAATGGGGAGAGAGAATAGAAAAGGAGGCAGAGGGGTGATGCAATGCTGGAAGCGCAGACGTTGCTAACGGAAGAAATACGATAACACAGAAGAGGGAGGAGGTAAACACGGGAGTGAATAACTGAGGTGAACACTAAACAACTGAAGTTAGACGCCTGGAAGAAATCCCAGCACAGAATAAACTTGTTTAGCACTTCACACTGTACATGGAGATAGGGCATTTTATGTCACTACATGCTCATTTTCTGCTGTGCAACAGTTCTGCGACACAAATGATAGTATCTCGTGACAAAACGCAAGAAAACCTTTAACTCTAGAAACTGCTACCTGCACGACTGCGACAGGTTGCAAGTTAACCCAACGGAAGTGTTGCTGGCTTAAGTTTTCTTACACAGAATACTTAGCGATTTCAATATTACAAGATATAATCTGCAGATTTTAAAAGTGTGTTTATTTGAATTTTTAAAAAAACTTCAAGTCCATCTGGCCTCTAGCAATGACCACAGCACGCTGAGCTTGCCCAGCTGCTGCGTGCGAGAAGTAATTGCTACTGGTGGCAGGCAGCACGTGGGCTTCGCTCTGGGCACTGACTGAGCTCGTCCTGAGAATGCACATCCAAAATTTCCAGTTGGGGCTGCACGCCGAGAGTGGGTTTCATGCGACATGGGAAGGAGGAGAGCTTTCCCTGCTGATAGCACAGATTTACGCTCCTGTATTTGTTACATGCTGGCTGGTTTCAGAAATGTGTATGTCTGTACGTAGCCCACAACAAAAACAACTGGAGGTTCCAATTTATGTTTGGGGATTTTAGAGCTGAGAAACGGTTGGTTTCAGTTCTTGGTAGCTTTGTTACAAAAAGATACAAAGGGGATCATGTAACCAAATTCAGGAACATCCAACCCTCTAGTTAATCCAGGTAATACGTTGATAAAAGTGAAACATAGAGATTACTTCGAAAAGAATAACTAATTAATTTTTTTCTGATTTCTGTCTAAAGTCACCTCTTGAGTCACCTGATTTCAGATTCCAAGCTGTATGTTACCAGTAGGGGCTTTTTTCAAATTCTGCCCTCAAGCTAGCAATCCAGCACTCTTTGCAGAGGAAAGATGTTTTTTTTTTTTGTTTTGTTTTGTTTTTTCCCTTGAAACAAACCCCAACCAGCCAAAATACTCTACCAAGTTTCACGCACCCAGCCCACACCAGCTTTGCATCCCCCAGCCCTCAACATTGCACTGCACTGGTGCAGCCCTACCCTCATCCTTCAGGCTCAAAAGGAAGCCTCCCATCATCCTACTCCTGCCCACCAAGCTTGAGAGCCTGCTCTTCTTGATGCTACTGAAAACAAAATGACAACTGCTGGCTTAGCTAGAAAGTGTTCAAAGGCTGCTCTTCCTCCTTGCAGAGCAAGGAGCTGAAAGGTGACGTGCATGAGAGCCCCTTTGATAAGAGGCCAAGAACTGACACTAACAAGATAATCAGGGGCTTCAAACCAGGCGTGCACATCTGGGATGACTATCTGCTGCTTCCATCTGACAGGGGAATAATCCTATTAATATGAGTCTTTGACGCTATGTTGAGTGGCACAGCAAAAGTCAAAGATTGGAAGTGTTTAACTTGGCTTCCCTCTGGCTTTTATTGGTGTCTCAAACATGGACTCATGAAGCGAGGGGGGGATAATTCTGCACTGAGCCTTTTCCTCATGGCTATGTTCAGTCCCAGCTTGGTCCCTCTGGGACCTTTTGCACTGAAATTCCACTATGGGGAAATAAGAGCCTCTCAGACACAGCTATGGGACTTCACATGGGTCTTTCAAAATCCGGTGCCAGCACACTGACCCCACAGGGCCATGCTCACAGCACATGCTGTAGAACTGTCCTCCACATCCCACAGGGTACAAGGTACTGCAGCCAGGTGAGGATGGTGCCAAAGGCATGACACAACACCTCTTCCCTAGGGTTACACAGAGCAGAATCCACCCAGGCCTCATCTTTGCCATAGCTTTATGGACACCCTACTTGTGTGTGTCCGGTGCCAGTTGTGGAACCAGCTGGCATGGCAGCCTCTTGGGCAGTGGTGGGTTGTCCAACACAACCAGAGGAATCAGAATGGCTTGGGTTGGAAGGGACCTTAAAAATCATCCAGTTCCAACCCTCCTACTGTGGGTAGGAGTATACTAAAGGAGGTATGCGCCCTATCTGCCCCTATCTCACAGGCACAAGGAAGAAGGCAAATGACCTCTGAAGAGCAGACTAGGTCACCTGGGAAGTAAGCTAACCCAGAGGTATGAGCAGCTGTTGTTCCTAGATCTCCACAGGATCCAGCTTCCCCCAGTTTTGCCATGTTCTTGTCTTCTTATCAACAGGCCTGAACCTCGACTTTGCAGCTCAACACTGTCAGTGTTAGAGAAGCCCAATTCTAGGTCTTTTCTTGACTAACCCCTGTTTTCCTTCTCACAGTCAGTTAACTGTAGTTCTGAACACACAAGATCATGGGAGAAAAACTGAATCCAGACAAGTCCTTGTCTCAGCCTCAGGTCTTTCAACTGCTTCCCTGATCTGTTTTCTCTGACTCCTCCGCCTTCATTTTTTCTCACCAGTCTGCTGTGGGTAATGAAGAGCGAATATGCATTTTGCCTCTAGCAAGAGTTTTTTTAGTTCAAATCAGTTGCCTCTGACTGGAGTAGATGACATCTGATACAAGAACCCACAGCATACTGAAAGAAGAAGAACCTTAGGGCTAATTTGCCATCCACTTCAAGAAGAGGCCATACCCTGACCATTAGTTGCTTGGAACAGTGAGAGTGCTTTGACCTGTTGCTCTCCTGAAAAGAACAAGACCATACACATGCCTACACAACAGAGGCTGGTTCAGGGCCTAAGACTCTGCCTGTGCTGCTAGGGACAACCAGTGGTCCCCACCCGAACCTAGGGAAGGAGTCGGTCACACAGGACACCACGCTGCCACTCTTGGGACTGCTGGGCATTCAAGTGAAAGCAGCTCGGTGAAAACCCCCAGCAATTAGAGATCCACAGCTCTCAGTACAAGAAAACCAACTACCGCACCACCTGAAATGTAGCACAAGTACATACATGAAAATACTAAAATGGAGCTTCAAAAGGTAGGTTGGGGAGGGAAGGAGGTGCTTGGAAGGCTGAACCCTGCCCAGAAAAGGAGCCTACAGCAGTTTTTGTCTCAACACCTTTGCCAATTGCCTTTCATAAACAATGTTCGGGAGAAAAAGCGTCCATAAATGTCAACAATTCCAGTCTATTACACGATCCACAACCTATTTGTAAACTGACTCCATTTCTTAATGATATTTGCCTTTAGATGGTAAGAACCATACAAAAAATTGGTATCTTTTGTGGAGTTCTAAGTGAGCAAATTACTGGCTTCCTGAGCCTTCCCAACCTCTCGGAGACTCCTGGCATAACTTCATTCACAGAAGAGCACAGAAAAATAACACGTTTGTGAGAAAGAATTCATACGCTCTCTTATTCCCATATTGGCTCAAACCAGACCAAAAAACAGCCCAAGTAAATCCCCAGTGTGCACAACACGCCCTCTAACAGCACCGAAGAGGAGAGAATTCAGAGGGCTAACCTGTATGGACTAGCACTTGGAAGGTCTTAACCGCATTTCTAGAGCATGCCGTGGGAAGCACATTGATCTGTCTGCACCACCACACTAGCAGGCGTCAGCTCAGGGGTCGGCAGCCGTTCCAGGCTGGCATGCCAGGTGCTATTTTTCTACCTTGGATTAGAGGCTGAATTTGCCAAGAGAAACCAAGCACGCTCTTGGAGAAGCTGCTTCTGAAAGGAGCACTGCAGCAGAACCCCTGATCTGTGATTGACAGACCTTTTTGGTCCTGCTCCTCACAGACCTTCCTGATCATTGCTCTCTCTTTGTTTTGCCTTATCTATATTGGATTCCAAGTGTTATTTTACAAGACACAGAGAATTAACAAACGTAAACTGCTCATGTTGGTCAGTGAAAGACTTCTTAAAAGCGAAGTTAAATAACTAAAATTTAAAAACTAGTCATGAGCTGGACTTTTGTACTGAATTAAAGTTCAGTTTACGTACTAAGGAATAATAAATTGTATAAAATAATACCTTAATGGAACAGCAATTAGGCAACGTAAACGATAGAGACACCTAACACACTGTAACTGGAGACAGGCACCTTGATGGAACCTTTCCCTGCCTAAGGTCTGTCTCATTTCTCAGCCCAACCTATTTGCCTGATCATCACAGCTGTACAGTTTATAGCATCACATTAAAAAAAAAAAAAAAAGAAAAAAAAAAAAAGGATTAAAACAGATGAAAGAGCTTGCAGGGCTTTTTTTTGGTATACTGGTCTATTATTTTTTTCTTCGGTCTAATGTGAAGTATGCAGTTACTTACAATTAGGAAGCACGAAGAAATGCCACATCTGCCGCCTCATCCCGCTGCAGGTTGCTGAGCACAGTCAGCAAACACCAATTACAGCCCCTCCAGATAAGGTTTGCAGAAGCAATGTCCACACTTTTGGGGTCACCTGACTTCTTTGAGCAGAGACATGAAATCCTAAGAGCAAACATTACGTTGAAGCTACATTTTCTACAGAGCGCCACAGGGCCTCAGTGCTATTCTGCTGACCATTGCTAAAGACCTAGTACCCTAATATAGGCTTCAAACCACCTTTAGTTCTGCAAATGAAGCCCCTGCTGCAAATCCTTTCCAGTACAAGGATGGAAAGGACAGCTAAGTGGACAGAGAAGAACATTGCTTTCTGGGATTTTCAGTTGGTGTGGGGGAGATCTGCAACTGAAGTTCGTGTAGAGCTGAGAGTCCAATTTGCAGAGATCTGAGGTACACAAAGCTTCCTATTGAAGAATATGAGGCAGACAGGATAGCTAATATAGTGAAAGAAATAAAAGTCATTGCAGTGTCTTGTATCCCACTGTGCGATTTTAAAAAAGCTGGAGGAGGTCTACATTAAATTCCAAACCCAATTCAATTTGCAGCTGAATTGATACATTTGGATCTCCTCAAGTGGCTTTTTCCCAGAACGATACCCCGCTCCGCATTAAAAATCTGAAGATGCAGGTTTACAGGATTTTTTTAATGTCATGAAAATCCTATTTTCTGTACTGTAACCACTCAGCGTTTTAAGTCTTGTTGCAACCTGTTTGTGGTGCATCTCTCCTTGCTTGGGGAGCAGTCGTTAGGACGTACCAAACACAAGGCTGGTGACCAAACATGTATCTTCAGGGTGCTGGGACAATATAGCAAGCGTCACTCTAAGGAAACCAAGACACCATCAGAAATCTGTGCTGAGTAGCTAGCTTGTAGGGGAGCCAAACAGCATTAGTTTCTTCTGAACCCTCTCCTTTAGAAGTGCACTGTCTGGGAGGGTGACAGTGCACAGCCAGCTGCCCAAAGCTCTTGGCTCCCTCCATCATCACCAGCCCTGATGAGTTCATGGAGTGACCCCAGACGTGTCTGCAGACCAACTGACAGGATCTCCATTTCCATCAGGTACAGGGCAGTTTTTTCCTTTTCTCTGCTCTGTACATGGTAAATGTCCCTTCCAGTAAAGTCTTTGTTTGGGAAGGGTGGAGACATTTGTTTTTATAGTCCTCGCACAGACTATTTAAAAAACACAGCTTTCTTGTGCTGTGTTGTGTAAATAGAGAGAACAGATTTGCCTATCACTATTTGACTTCAGCTGTTAACAAGTAACCCACCTTTACTAAGCCTTTTGTAAAGGAAAGGATAAAAAAACTATTGCTATCCAAACAGTCACAAGATTACTATTTGAGTTTTCTGTTCCACTAAGCCTGTCTTCACACATGTGAGGCCTTGGAGGGAGCATAAGGGACCTGAGATGGTATTTGGCAAGAAACACTGCACCGGCCACAAGAAGAATTCGCCTTTCCTTTGATAGGAGAAAGCTCCATGAAAACAGCAATTTCTGATGCAGTGCTACATTAAGAAAAAAAAACAACAGAACTTATTTTGCAGAATCTTGGTCCAAATTACAGCGAAGTGCTTTCATCACAGCAACTATACAAAAATGCTGAAGGATGACATCAGCGGCCAGCATGCTGTCAGGGAAACAGTGACTTTTTAAAAAACATCTCTGTATAAATGCATATGAAATTTAGTGCTGTGTTTGGGGGCTAGGTAGGTAATACTCAAAGCAGTGCTGTTTGCTGCAGTGCTGTGCAGCACTGGTATGATACCATGTTACTACAGAAGATATATCTACTAAACCAGGACAGAGAGGCCTTTCTAAGTCTGCAGTGAAAGAACAATTTTATCTTCAATTTTTTAGTGGAGAGCTGTAAGATCTTTTAACATTTAAACCACGATGGTTTGAAGTATGCTTCCAGGCAAATCACAGGATCATAATATCATAAAATTGCTTAGGTTGGGATGGTCCTTAAATAGCATCTAGTTCTATGATTGTCCTGACATGACTGCAGGGCTCTGCAGTTGGCTTTGCTGAACCTCATTATGTTCTCACAGACCCTCTTCTCAAGCCTGTCCAGATCCCTCTAGATGGCTTCCCTTCCTTCCACTGTATCAAATACATTACTGAGCTTGGTGTCATCAGCAAACTTGCTGAGGGTGCACTTGATCCCACTGTTTATGTCATTGATAAAGATGTTGAAGAGCAGTGATCCCAGGATGGACCCTTGGGGGACACCGCTCATGACCGGCCTCCATCTGAACAACAGGTCCATTGCCCACAATCTTCTGACTGCAGCCATCCAATCAGTTCTTTGCCCACTGAATAGTCCAGCCTTCAAATCCGCATCTCTCCAATTTAGAGATAAGGATGTCGTACAGGACCACGTCAAAGGCCTTGCACAAGTCCAGTTGCCCTTTCTTTGTCCATTGATGCTGTCACTCTGACACAGAAGGACACCAGATTGGTCAGGTATGATCCACTCCTGGTGAAGCCATGCTGGCTGTCTCAGATCACCTCCTCATCTTGCATGTGCCTTAACACAGCTTCCAGAAGAACCCACTCCATGAATTTCTCAAGCACAGATGTGAGCCTTACCAGCATGTAGTTCCTTGGGTCTTCTTTCGCCCCTTCTTGAAAATGGGACTGAATGTTGCAAAGCAAAAGTTGCAAAGCAATAGAACTGGTAGGTTTGTCCTGAGACAGAAGAAGCCAGTCCCCTTTTATCTCTGTATTTAAAGTCTGGGGGGAAGTTAAATCATCTTTGCACCCAAAGATGCCAACATGAAGCAATTCCATCAGTGCTGATGGGCTGTCAGGGAAGATCTTGGCAACACAGACTTCAAACATACAGCTACCTTGGCTCAGTGAGTCTCAGTCAAATGCTGAAATACCAATACATGTGCCTAAGGAGCGAGCTGGAACACCCTGTCCAGCAAGCAAGACCCATCCCCAAAGTGCTTTTCCAGTTGAAATCTGGATTTGCCTGTGTGCCAGCCCACTTGGTCTGCTGACACAACAGCTGCACAGGCTGTTCAATTCAGGTTTCATCTCCTCCCTTTTGGCAATTCTCATTCACATTAAAGTTTATGTAGAATAAAATGTATGAAAAGAAGGGGAAAAATCTAGGTATAATGTCTCATTCATATCTACCTTAACTGATTCTGATTTCATCTTTTCTTGGTCCAACTTTGCTGAGCAAACGCATGAAAAAGGTTATATTCTCTAACAGCTGCTATGGAGCCAGCTCTTGGTGACAATGACATGCTCTTTAGCCCACATTATCCCTATTATATATCTGCCCTGTCCTTCAAATCAGAAAAATACAGCCCCTGTCAAAATGTCTTTAACAGTCTGCAGTATTTGCTGTACAAATGGTAAAACAGAGCAGAAATACAGCAATGCTCCTCCAGCTGGAGGCAAGTGAACTTAAGTCATATAGGCATATAGGCATCCAAGATGGGAGAAAATCTCGGTTCTCCACCACGAACAACATTTTTCTCATATCATATCTTTCTATCATATCTTCAAATACATATCAAAACTGCATGAACAAAAAACAAACCATGGTCAGTCTCACTGACAGCAGTCTCACACAGAAAGCCACCATAATTCCATGTAACACTCATTTCTTTCTACAAGCAAATTCTGAGACAACAGTCTTACAATACTTAAATCAAGTTTATGATTTTCCAGAATTACGGAAATATATACTATGGTCGATAACCATAAAAAGGTCACCTGCGAATGAATTTACTTTGTTGACACTAAGGAGTAGTTATTTAGACACATCTAGGACACCTCTGAAGTATCTGCACTGCTGGTGCTCCTAACTCTTAGCTGCAGAACTTCTCCCCCCCAAAAAAAGATATTTCCAGCTTTTTATTTTTGCTTCTTCCTGAGACTCAGTAATGGCATCTCAGTTGCTGCCAAAACACAGAGGCAATTTCCACGATCCGGACTTGTCTCCATTGGTCAGCGGATAAACGCTGCCAAACACACTTCATAGAGGCCACTGAACAAAGGCTGCTAAATAATAATGAATTGTTTTTTATAATACAACATGTATAATCATTCTGATTTTTAATGATCCAAATATCAACTGTAAAACAACTGAAAGACCAATTATTTTCAATTAATTTGATGCTCTAGAAAGCTCTGAAGAGAGTGAACTAAAAATTGATTAGTAAATGAAAAGAATAAACTTTGGATACTATTGTTTGGTGTAAGGAGAGAAATACAGTGACATGAATGAGCTTAAATTTGTATTCATTTGCATAATGGCTTAGCTGCACTAAGTTACTTCTTCACTGAGTTTCATTATAATGTATTTTAAATCCATAATAGCACTGTAATGGAAAAAGTGATTGTCAAGATCAAGATCAGAATGAGAGGAGGAATTCAAACTGGCATGGTATCAATAGAAGTATTAATGCAGCTCCCAGAGAAAACAATAGAGTTCTGGCATCAACTATAGTAGAAGCAGATCTAAGTGTCTGCATTTTGGGTCTTTGCACTCCATCTCTTCAGCTAACACTATTCCACACTTTCATTTCTTCCCTTGTGAATCTCCACTTTCAAGGGAAAATATTTGTGTGCTTTGAGATACAACATCACGACTGCAAGTCAAACATCATTCTCACCTTCACCACTGCCAACATGAAGTCATCCTAGAGTTCTGATGAGCTGTACCCTACTGTGGCTGAGAACAGAAGCACATGTCTATGTATACTGCAAACAAACAAATGCCCTTACATTTTTTAGAATATTAAAGCTCAAACTTCAAAAATAGAATGGCCGTTTCTAATTTTATGGTTTTTGTTTTTTTTTGTTTTGTTTTGTTTTTTTTAACCAAACTTCTTTTTAAGACATTCTCACTTTGGAATTCGAAGGTGAACCACTCCCAGATGCAGATGCAGATTATGATAAATTTTCATTTATATAAACATTTTTGTGTATTTTTTTTCTTATTAAAATAAGTTGGTTTTTTTTCCACCATTTTTCATCTAGTTCAAATGCTACAAAGCATTTATAGAACAATATTAGGCAATTTTTCACAAATAGAAGGCAATCAAAATTCTCTTTCCAGAATGGAAGGTTGCCATATCTAATCTCAATATATGTTTACATATTACACAAACACACACACATACATATGCATTCAGAGCAAATACATAATCTGTTTAACAGTCATCAGCCCCCATGTCCTTCAGATGCCAGGACATCCAAGAGCTTCCAGCCCACCATGTGTTCTTCCCACCTCATTCCCTTCTCGCACAGATTCCAAAGCTGTTAGCTCTGTGAGCAGAAATCTCTAGGTTTTCAGCAGAGAACATTTTGGCAGGTTTGGGGCACAAAGTATTTCTCACTGAGGAGGGCCAGGGCACTCAGAAGAGAAAAACCTCTAGGATTAAGTAAGCGTATCCAACACCAGCAGCTTCCTACAAGCGATATCCCTTTCCTCTCCCTCCCACTTCCCCCCGTTCTCACCCTTCCCTCCTTCACTGTGATGTGCTGCTTTGCTTCACAGCCAGCTCCTGACTCTGCCTGGGGTCCTGAATGAAGCCAGTACTAGAAAGAAAATCTTCTTTTGGATTATAAACCCAAAGGCCCTGAGACCACAGCTTCTGGAAACTCAGTGCATCACAACCCTCTCCCCATTAACGCCAGACTGCTGCTTCCATGATTTACCAGGTTTTCACAATGTTATTCAATCCTGCTTCTGTGAACCAGAACAAAATACACTACTTCATTTCTTTTAAAGAGGCTTTATCTTGACCCAGAGCTGGAAACACTTCATGCATGTGTTCTCACAAAGTAGTCCATCACTGACTTCAAAGGACTATCGCCCAGCAAGCTGCGTATGTGAAAACAGACAACTCTCCCCAGTAATGTTATCTTTAAGGGCAAAGCAGCAGCCATACTGGCTTCTGTTATGGTTCAGGCCCAAAGGATTCAAAGTAAAGCTTCCATCCTTGTCAGCACTTCCCTTCCTGACCTGGTGCCCAGGCAAGTGTGCGAGCTGGGCCGCTGTACACCTCTGCTGCAGGGAAGTGGCCTGTGACTGCAAGAGCCGAGGTGAAACCCCCACAAAGCTCAAACAAGGACAGCAAATCTAAGCTGTACGTTACTATGAAGATGAAGTTCACCACTTATAACTGTATCCACATTTTTTCTTACACATATTTCTGACTTTCTATTTACACAAAGAAGCATTTTCCACGAACATCTTTAGTGAATCTGTCTTAGAGCTCATTTTCAGCTAGTCTTATCATCAAACACCTTTTTCGGCAAAATGTTCATGGTTAATGTGGGTATCTAAGGGCTTGATGTATGTACTTTCCTATAGGCAAACCCTGCTTTTCTGCCTGGACAAAATTGCTGGGAAGAGAAAGGAGACTTACCCAAGAAAACACGGAAGTCTGATCATTCTTATCAAATTCATAAGCAAATTAAAACAGTTCACTGCCTGTCTGATTTGTTAATGCTTTCTGGAAGAGTATGTCATCAAGACAGTCCTTGACATGTTCAGTTTATTACAGCCGTATTCCCATTATCCAATACCACACAGTAGATGCAGTGGTATATAAAAGGGCTTCAATGTTAAGTCTCCACTATGCATAGCTCAGGAAATAAGATTACATGTCCAGGAACTGATTTTGAATCTAATAAAACAGGAATCTCAGTCAAGTAGGCTGATTTCTTTCTGTCTGTCATAGAAAGGGAACTGTTCATTCTCCAGGGCAGCACATCAGTGAACCCAAATCATGGTCTGGAGACCATTGTTACAAACACAAAGACCTCCCAGACTGAACAAAGTAGGCAGCACTTTGAGATATTGAGCTTTTTTATTACTTCTTCTCATTCTTACATTGTTGGAATTAACATGTAAGCATAGAATACGCTTGGTTTTAAGCAAGACTGCACCTCTCCAGCAAGCAAAGCTGTCACTACTCCTATTTAGGGCTTCAACAGCCCATGTAAAATCACTTTCTGGGCTTACACTGCCTGTAGTTGTTTAAGGCCTTCTGTCCCTTTTCTGGTGGAACAATGATAAATCATTCTACGTTAGTTCACGCCTTTCTGCCTGATCACTTCCCATAGTGAAGAATGAGTGGAATTGCTTTCTCCAAAAACACCCAACAATGCTAAGAATGTGCTCCTGCCTAAAGGTTAATAAAAGCAGCACAAAAAGAGAAAAGGAGACCTAACACTTAAAGTGAGAAACAATGAGTGGTGACCAAAGGGGACAGTGACATCACCCCGCAGATGGACGCGCGGCTCCAACTGTACAACGCACATCACTTGTGGCCATTCCGTTTTTTAAATATCCATCCCAACACACAATACAGAAAGTTTATAAATCTCCTTGCTGAATGTCAAATTAACACTTGGCTGTTAATCTCTTACTTCAGCACTCAGCACAGCCATCCGATGCCATCTGGGTGACGTGTGGGCGGCCGCATTGAGCCAGTGAGTGCAGCCCGCGCCTCCAGCCATCACTCATCATCCCTGGGGGAGAGCACTTACTCATCCAAACAGCAAAACTCAACGAATGAAAGAGATCTCTATTAGTAACTGAAAAAGGTAGGTTGCACATAATTAAATTTTTAAAACGAGCTCTTGGAGCGGGTCCAGAGGAGGACCACTAAGATGATCAGAGGGCTGGAGTACCTCTCCTATAAGGAAAGGCTGAGGGAACTGGGATTGTTTAGCTTGGAGAAGAGAAGGCTCCGGGGAGACCTCACTGTGGCCTTCCAGTACTTGAAGGGAGCATATAAACA
>JAOWBP010000001.1:9061003-9117476 GCA_028571105.1 Tragopan temminckii
TCTTCTCTTTCCTTCTACTCTGCTCTCCCAGAGGAGATGAGCTGCTGCCCAGCCAAGAGACCCCAAGGTTACGCCGAAATTATACCCTTTAGAGTTCTGGCCCTGATTAGCCAAAGAAAGAACAAGTTGATCGAAGAACAATTAAACAAAGTAATGCAGCCCATCTTTAGTAATGTTTAATGATACAAATCCTTCCCCAGTGCAATAGACCTCTGCTTTATTAAAGCACTCATTCTTCTTTACTCAGGCATTTGTACGTTTTGGTGTGATTTCCATTTTACCAGTAATTTTACTGTCTATAATAACATATAATATATTTTTCAGTGAAAGAGTTACTCTGTTTTTGTTGTTATTATTGTTTCATTACAATAAATGCAGGATCTCCTCTAGCAATGTTTTCCAAGCAAGTTTCTCACTGACAGAACTGAAAATTCTGAAGGATCTGAACCTGTACTGAAGCCAAAGAAAGAAATATAAAGTTAATTTCAGCAGAATTTTAGCTGTTTTTCCTCACAGCTTAAGCAGCTGTTTCCCAGCAGTGGCACAGGGCAGCGTGGTACCACCCAGACCGCCGCCTTGGCAGGCTCAGCAGCCCCCGTGATTTCATTACATGCATCTGGGGAGGAAGAATGAAAGCAGATTTTGCAGTTTACAAATGCAATGGGTTTTCACCAATCAATAATGACTTCCTCTGGTGTCAAAACCTTTTCCCTGTAATGTAAAGTGAGGAGCCAGCTGAATGCACATGATGCATGTGATTGCGCTCTTCCATGTAACAGGGAATTAATTTATTTATGTACTGTTATTAATATGGATTTTTTACTTTAAAACTTCTTCAAAAGCCTCTGTGCTAATGTCCTCCAGTGCCTTAGGGAGCAAAGCAAATCCCTTGGGAGCAGCAGCCTTAGGAAGCCTGGCCTGGGGATCTCCAAAGCAGTTTAAACTAGCCTGGCAAGGGAACTGGAATTCATAGAATCGTAGAATTGTTTGTGTTGGAAGGGTCCCTTAAAGGCCATCAAGTCCAACTCCCCTGCAGTGCACAAGGACACCTACAGCTAGATTAGGGTGTTTAGAGCCCTGTCCAGCCTGACCTCGAGTGTCTCCAAGAATGGGATATCCACCACCACCTCTCTGAGCAACCTGTTCTGACAAGACACAGTGCTGTAGCAGCAGTGTAATCAGGATATGGCTTTACTGGAAACTCAGGAGCCAATGCCAAGGTGAATGCACAGCACCCACAAATACAGTATGAGCTGTAAACGAAAAATACTGCATCCTTTGGGTTTCGACTCCTGGGTATCTACCACAAGCTTGAGTCTATCTCCTTGTTTTGTCTTAAAGTAGCATATATAAAAAGTGCTACCTGGTGTAAAGGTGGTGTAAGCAGGGTGAGTTTGTGTGAACGGGCTCCACAGACACCCATCAACATTCCTGGAGAGATAGGAACCAGAAAACAAGAGGCTAAAGAGAAGGAAAGAAGAGAGCCTGTGGAAGCTCCTATGAGCTCCTGGACCTATGAGCCCTTCTGGAGAACAGAAGACCTACAGAATCCACTCAGCTGACAACATGAAGACATCTCGCAGCTGCACGAGGCCGCTGACTGCATGCACTGAGGTGGGCTGAGTCACCTGGTCTGCACCAGGAGGACAGTGGATGCTTGAAGTGAATAGAACTGCAAGATCACGTTTCTTGGTGAGGAACAAGGCTCATGGAAGGGCTTTCCCAAGATCAGCACAGGCTCTTGGGTGAAGGATGCTGGATGAAAGCCATCTGCTCTCAATGGCAGCACCTCAGCTGTTGCAGCGGCAGCAGCTTGATGACCAAAAGGGATACTAAGAAACACAGGCTGCAATCCACATCTCCTCACTTCATAAACAGAAAGGGAGCAAACAATAGTTTTTATCTTGCTTGAATGTAAAATCCTGAAAATATTTTATTGTTAAAGTCGTGACCTACTTGCACACACAAAGGTAATCAAGCCATGTAAAAGGCATATGTTTTCTTGGCACACAGTCAACTGAAGAAGAAATAAATGGATCCCCTTCAGTGGGGAAGAGGGAAAGCATATGTTACTCTTCAAATTAAGAAAATGCTGGGTTATTTATTAAGGTCAAGCTCAAGATTCCTGAGACAGCTGCAGAATAGCTGCTTGTAAAGTACAAAAATGAATCTTTTAAAATTAATTCAGTGAAAGCAAGCCATTTGTTTCAGAAGTCAACGTGTTTCTAATAGGCAAAATGTCCTGAAGTTGCAGGAAAACTGTTAGCATTTTCATTTTTGTAATTACATTTTAAAATGACTGAAAGAGAAAGAAAATGTTTTTCAACAGCTCTATGCCCAGAACAGGAGAGGAGCACATTTCTGAAAAAGCTGAAATTCCCAGTCCAGAAAAACACACTGCAATATTCACTCTCAGTTTACTAAAAGCTGACAGCAAGCTGTGTGTCCCTGTTTAAATTCATCTTGATTAAGTATTTAGTACAGAGTTATGGGTCAGATACTGCAATTCAAATGCATCTTGACAAGTTTCCTTCAGCTAGTGGGATGTATTTAGCACAAGGATTTATTTTGGGGAATGATCACTTACACTTCTACCAAAATATGCACCAGACTTCTGATACTGAATTCTGACCTTAGGGGTTTGTGATGGAAAAGACATGAAATACACAAATATTTATATAACTCTCAGGTTTTAGGAAGCTTTTTGATAGCATTTGCATAAGATGAAATCTGCTTTTCACAATACAATGTAAAAGAGGCCCTCGAGGCACGCAGCTCTGGTAACATGAACTACTGAGCAATGTGTAGTGTTTTCAGTGAGGATGGGTACTGTTGGTGGCCTTTTGAATGACATATTTCCACTGAAGAGATGAAATTTAGGCATGGATTTTAACCAAATGCTCAAAATGGCCTTTCAAAAAATGGTTCGTATGGGATGAATCTTAACCTGAATAGAAATAACAACAACCAGAGGAATGGACATGGGCACAGCCACCCTGAGTCCACCTCCAAGCGCTCAGCTCCATGTCCCCACATCCCAGCCATGCCATGCAGCAGGGGGACATGAGAAGTGACATTGCTAGTGCTGCAAAGAGAGGGGTGGCCTCACCCAGATGAACTTCCTGTGCTGAGCCTCCTGCAGACAACACCAGCCATCCAGTCCCCATTGGTCTGCAGTGCACAGTTCCACCATGCCCTTCAGAGAGCGAGGCGAGGTGACCAGCATGTTGTAAGCTGCTTGCTCGGTTATCTTCTCCCCAGAAGAGAAGCATGAGTTGTAAAATAATTTTTCAGTTTAAGTTGTTAGTTTGGTTAGCTGGGCTGTTTATTATTCATTTGCTTGTTAATGGTATTCATTGGTGTTACTCGCATCTGCTCTACATTTATCCTAAGAGTAGCAGGTCAGAGAAGTGTGCCCTGAATATATAACGGCAAGCAATGTGATCAGCATGGTATTTCCCACTTTCCAGCAGCCTCTGAAAAACTTGTTTAGTTCTGTGATAAGATTTATCCTCCTTGTGCAGAGCACAGTTGACTAAATGACTGATTTTTTAGGTCAATAGTGGAAACTTAATATTACCAAAAGAAAAAAAAAAAAAATCACTTCAAGACAACTCCTGATTGAAATCTTTCAAAGTTTGCACCACTTTTAGAAAGTTAATTCCAGGGTGACTTGGAGTTTTTGGGTTGATTTAGATTTTCTAAGATATTCTTGAGGGAAAAAAGCAGCTTGTTGGGAAGAGCAGTGCCCAATGTGACATCCTCCAATGGACAAAAGAACTGGTCATAGGCACAGTGCCTTGGCCCAAATGAGGGACTGCTGTGTGGCAAAGCCATGCTCTGCAGCACACACCAGCACAGGGAGGCCTTGGCCATAGACCACATTGCAGGAGAAGATGGTGGTGAAAATCTCCTTTTCCCTGGTTAGGCTGGAGAGGGGGCCTCTTGTCCTTTCTGGAGAGGACTCTCCTCCTGCATGCCCGGGTTTCCTCACCAAGGGAACAGATGGATCACTCCAGGTGGAGGTTTGGTAGCAAGGTAGCAAGTGTCTTGTTAGGGTGATCAAGGAGCTGATATACAACCAGGAATCAGGCAGAGCTGCTAAATCTGTGCTACCTGTCATCTATCCTTTGTTATCATTGGATACCTTTTTCCCCAGACTGAGAAGTTCACCCTGTCCTCCATTGTCAAGATAAGCTGGTTCCTAACCTAGCCTGTCCTCCCAGTTCTCAGTGGTGAGCCTCTAGTTGGTCTCAGATTTCCTCATCTGGGTTCCAGAATCTCTTGTAGAATTTCACTGACTATGGAGAATTTGGAAGAAAAAAATCGTCCTGATTTGTGCTCTCAGTTGGTTTTGTCTCCTTTAACCTGATTCATACTCTTTCTCACTGGCCCTTCCAGGGAATGCTCTTGCAAAAAGAAAAGAAAAAAAAGGAAAACCACTTCAGTCTGCTCAATATTGATCATAAATAGCTTTTCCTCCTGCTGAGTAGAAGACCACCTCTTCCTTTCACAATCCTCTCACTACTCTAAATTTAGACTATTTTCTTGTTACCTTTCATGTCCCTTGCTAGTTATGACATTTTATGCATGGGCTTTCTAAATTCTTCCTTATATTCTTGGGCTATTCTCGTATCCAGCTCCCCAGACATGTGACCTAATATCCATCTCTCTGTGCTTTCAATACGCCATCTATATGAAACCACAGAAAAGCTTCCTATTTAATCCTGTTGTGTTTATGATGTTTTACATTTCTTTTTTTTTAGTGTGTAGAATTCTCCAGTACACTGATTAGCACACACATACTAACAAGTCTTTGTTAAAATATTGGCCAAAACAGTCACTTGAGCAGTGTGCCAACTGTTTGCACAAAGTTAAGTATGCTAACAAGGTCAATAGAGTGGGGAATGTAACATCTGCTGAAAAAGTAAGTAATGGAGAGAAGCTTTCCAAGGTTTGCACAGTGCTTACATCCTAAGGACAGGATGTGAATGTGCAGATATGAAGTACAAACTACAGGATAATTTGAGAGGAAAAAAAAGTGATGTTACTTGTTTTTGTCAAAGTGTTAGAAGAAAGTGAAGAATTTCATGAATTTGCACTGACCATGAATAAAATGTTTTATGCAGACAGCGATACCCAAATGTTGCTTGCATGTCATTCTTGTTCTTGGTCATACTGAAGATTTTGTGGCATTCCAGTAAGTTCTGGAGATACAAGGATAGCATCACATTCAGTCATGTGAATTATGCCCACCAAACGTGCACCAGCTGTAAACTAATCCCTCAGTGCTTTCCAGCCATTCCCCACAACTCCTGCTGTTTTGCAGGCCTGCTCATTCCCCACATATGGCACAATGAAACAAGGTGCCCATTCTGGGGCAGGACTCCATGCCGGGGTCTCAATATATAGAAATTTGCATTGACCAAACCTGGTAATAAGCCACAGTTCCCTAGCTAATGGAGAAGTAAGAGCATTAGTTTGATTTCATCTTCATCCATGGGATCAACCTATTGGAGAAAAAAATGGTTGTCTATACTTCTGATTTGAGCCATCCGCTCCATCACCTAAAATTAGCAAAGTAATTATTTTATTGTCCTTTTTCCGTGTAACTGAAATGGATTATTCTGTTACTTTGCTGTAAGCAAAATAAAGCTTTCAAAATCCCACCTCTTATCCACTATTATGCTTTGTCACCATTAAACTGTACTCAGTAAAAGGGTCTAAAAAGGATAATCTTGATGCTTTCTACTATGCTCAAGTTATTTGACCTTCAGTTCAGCTCAGCAGAAAGAAATCTTGGAAGGAAAGCTCCTCAAGATTGTATTAACTGTATTCATTATTCAGCTCACTTCCATTACTCCCTAAGTGAAGCCCTAAAGTAACAGAAAGAAATGCAGAATAAGAGCACTGAGAAGTTTCCGTCTGGCCTTTTAATGGTATCCTGTCATTATGAATCTGCTCATTTAATTAGATGGTGGCTTACACTGGCTCAGTGGGTTTTATGTCTTATGTTTCATTACGTTTCTAAGGATTTCCCATGTCATCTAGCAGTAGATATGGATAATAAGATCTTTTTTTTTTTTTTTTCTGAGAATATTTAAATTATCTTCAAATTTTCCTAGAACCTCTCAGGAACAAGAATATGATATGGGCTAACATTCAAATTTATTTTCAGGTCTTCTTTTTAAATAGATACAGCTTTTGCTTATTTCAAGAAAAAAGAAGGCGCCGCAGAACTAATTCAATTCAGAGATCATAGAGAAAGTGAAAAGGATTGTAAAGAGGTTTTTCTCAAAACATACGGAATATGAATGGAAAACAAGATACCATCTTTGTAACTATTTTTGAAACTTTGTGTAAAGATCGAAAATATTGATAAGAAGTATATAATCCATGGCATCATACAGAGTTTTTCTGTCAGGTCAATAAACTGTGATGCCTCTAATCTTATTGCTGATCACATATAAATGATTTAATCATCACACTTCACTGCATTCCGCTGTTAAACTGTGCTTCATCTCAGCACCGGATTTGAGGATTGTGTCTCCTACTAGGGATAAGTCTTTTGTCTCGTACACTCCAATGACTGGAGACATGGTCTCACATTGTCCCACACAACTGAAGCACAAGAGTATGTCATCTCCTTAGTCTCATCATCTAGGAGTTTATCTTCTTCAGTTTGGGGTGCTAACATCTTACACAGAACTATAAATAATTCCTGAAACCTATAGTGTCCAAATTACCTTAGAATAAGGGATACAAAGGAAGGAGGTTTGATCTAAGTGTTAGTCCAATAATTACTGCAAAATCTATAAGACTCACAAAAAGACAAGCAGGCTGACGCTAAGGGAAAAAATAATACAAGGTGATTTATTCAAAAGTCAATTAAATTCAATGGAAACAGCACAAATCTGGGATGTCTTTCAGAAAATCACTTCCACTCCAGCAACTCACAATCTAATCTATTTACTTCCATCTAGTCCTGTGCCTCTACCGATCTCTTTTGCAGGAGCCAAGCAGGTCATGTCATATAGTTACAGAGACAGAAACCGTTGTGTGGTGCAGGGTCTTTGGTTTACAGCTGAAAAATACTCACGTTCATAGACGAAAGCTGAGAACTTGGTAATCCAAATAAAACTCATAGTGCAAGTTGGCCACAGGACCAATTCTCCAGTCTTTCCAAGGTTGAATCAATCACAGACATTTGAGCATTTCCGGATTCCTGAAAAAATCTGTCATTTTTATTAAACATCTTTCTCCTCCTGCCAAAACATCTCCTCCCTGGAGTCACAAGCACATATTGCCTTTGTTATTCATCTGGGAGCACACGGAATAGAAGTACAGTTTTACACTTATTAACAGAAAAGATACACATTCTCCCACACGTTAAATGAAAAACATTCCAGTTTATAAAGCATAAAGCATTAAAGATTAAATTTTATATTAACCTTAACTCTCTAACTGATTTTTCATATCAGTGTTAGGGCTGCCTATTACGGCTTCAATAATTGAACCCAGATCAACTAATTAGTACCTCAAATATCAAAGGGTTTGCAGTGTCCACAATTATTGTGAGAAAAATAGCATTCATAAGCTGGGAAAATAGTAATCTCTAAAAACTAAAGGAGGAACAAATTTAAATTTCAAAGGAATAAATGGAGCCTATATTGGGTGCTAGGAGACTCACCAGCAAGTTTTGAATTAATGGAAGATGCTGCCTTGTTCTGTATTCTCTCTCTACCTGCTCCTGTTGCCCTGCAGAAGTCCCCTGGGGCTGTCAAGAACTCAAGCAAATTTGCACCTGTTGCATCCATGTACATCCATATAGATTATTTCCCTTATCTTAGGTGGGAATAGCCAACTGGACAAATACAGGATGAAGAACAAGTGCCTGGGAAGCAGCTCTGCAGAGTCCACTGACCCACTTTCAAGAGCGGCAACCAACCTGTGGGGACAGGTTGACTGGGACAGACAACAAGGTCTACCAGACCAAAGTAAGGAGTGAGCCCTACCTGGTCCCCAGTGCTGCTGGCCATGCAGCTGTGGTGGAGTGGGCTGCCTTGGGAACGGCTACCTTCCTCATACATGAAAAGCAGAGCTGGAAGCTGTCTTGCAAAGCCAGCAAACCCCTGTTTAATGATAATTGCTATCAAACAATTGACAACATAATGACACGGTGCTTGTTTCCCCTATAATAATCTGATTTTCAGCCAGAATGCGACCTGGCCACTGAATTGGCAGACCTGGCACTCATCCACTGTAGGGAAGGAGTGCAGTCAGAAACGGAGCACGGGCTGTTGGGTGTCTGTAGGCTGCCAGCTGTGCCGTAATTTGGGGCAGATACAAAATTAAACTTGCTGCTATTTTGTCAAGAAACAGAAGGAAGGAGGTTAGGCAATCTGTTGAAAGAGTATGCTGTGAAAATAACTACCAAAAAATAATATGTGTAAGGTGGATCTGGGTGATATGTATAAAATTTAACAATTTAACACAGTGATTAAATATATTCTTATATAATATGTGTATCATTTTAACACACTTCTTTTTTGGTATTAAATGTTATAAAACACGGTTGAAACTTAACATGAAAACTTTGGTATATTGATGCTTTTTTTTTTTTTTTTTTTTTTTAATTGAATAAGAGATGTTATCAGTCAATGAGATGGTGTTTCCTGAACCACTTTGGGAAGCTGATTTGCACAGATGAAGAACAACAGTCAGAAATAGAGAAGTGCTATATATGTACTATACAGGCTTTATGTCCCTTTGATAAATCAGAATTCACAGTGAAATTCAGAAGAAAACATTAAAGCAAGACTTGGATGCTCGGTTCACCTCTGCCCATTATTTCCACAAGCAGTGTTCAAGCTGGGGCTATCGCCTTTCTATACAGTCCCAGAGTGACACAGTCATTACTGGAGCTGACATTTGCTCTCCCTCCATCCATTTCCTTAAGATTATGAACGTCAAACAAAAAGTCGGCAGCACAAGGCTGATCCTTGACCTTCGCTCAGGTTCCCATGGAGCAGGCTCCTCTTTCTGCAGCTCCAGCCCCTGCTTCCTTCTATGAGTCACCCAACAAAGAAACACTTTCGTTACTAAAGTTATCTTTCAGATCACACTGAGATGATCGTTTCTGTGGCACATTGTTTGTTCTGCTCTGCTTCTAATTATCTTCTGGAATAGCTGTGTCTGAGGTATGGCATTTGATTGCTCGACACTCAAATAATTAAAACACTTTTGGTTGGGAGAAAACTGGAGAGAAATGGCTGAGATCAATTTATTCTTGTGGATCTGTAGAATTCACACATTGACTTCACGTTGCTAGGGATCAAACCTGCTCCTGCTTGAGCGAACAGGGATTTCAGCATTCATTGCATGCATATTGCTTTGCTCAGATATTGTTGATATTTGCTAGGATATTTGCCGATATTGCTTTGCTAGGACCGTGCATCAGAAATGCTGTTGGGAATGACTTATGGGTGTGTGTTTTGTTTCACCTGAGTAAATAAACATTTCTCAGCAGGGAGTCCTGTCTTAGAGGCGGTCCTCGGGAGCTCACAGGCAGCTCAGTGAGACAAAGGGTCCCATCGAGCCATTAGAGCATCGGTATTCTCTGCACCCCCCCTGAACTCGTTTTAATTCTTTATTTTGGCTTTTTCCTCTGCTTAGTCACCCAGCCTGAACAGCACTGAAGAGGAGCAGCATCAACCTAGGTCCAAAGCCCTCCAAATTTTTCATTAAACTGGGATTTGTTTGCTTATGTGCAAAGTTGTCATGGAAAACATCACATTGTTTTTGAAATAATTTGCAGAGTACACAGTGTATTTTGCTGTATGCCCCAACAAAGAAGCAGCTTGTAAAGCTGCCAGGGGGATCCATGGGCAACAGAACCAACTGCCTGTGATCCCTGAACTTTCCCCCTGCCTGGTGGCTGCTTGCAAGCAGAGCCAATGCACAACATGATGGAGAGGCATATGCCCAGCTCCCATGTGATGAGACCTCCTTGGCTCTTTCTTGCTGTTTTCCCAAAACAATACAAAAAATAAAACATTCAAACAAGACGCATGTGGGTATGGTTTAAGAAGAAAGAAGACAGAACTCAATCAAATTGAGGCACAGGTACCACAGCATTGTAAAATCTCATCCTCTCAGAGACTTAGCCCAGTGCCAAACTCAGCTACCCATTTCAAATATCAAAGTATAAACTGCAGAGAACCCGTGATCCATGAAATTGCACCCAGGGAGATTTTATGTGATGTCTATGTATGTCACACCAGTGAAAGGTCAGCAGGGCTTATAGATGAGCCAGGAGAAGGAGTGTGGCATCAGGTTGGATATTAGGAATGATTTCTTCTCAGCAAAAGTGGTGAGGCACAGGCACAGGCTGCTCAGGGAGGTGGTGGAGTCACTGCCCTAGAGGTGTTCAAGAACCATACGAATGTGGCACTGAGGAACAAGGTTTTGTGGGCAGTATCGATGAAGGGCTGATGGTTGGACTAGATGATCTTAGTAGTCTTTTCCAGCCTTACTGATTCTATGATTCTACGATTCTATGATCAGAAGGTGTGTTTCCCTTAGGAAGCAGCTTTTTTGGAAGAATGAGGCAGATGACTCACAACATACGGTCCATACACCAAAATGGAGTTTATGTTTTTATTCTGCTCATGGAGGCCTGGAACAGGCTGATATATTAGTGATCCTTTCCTAGTAATCAGCAGCGATGGGTAAAAGATATTTTTACATTTTCTTTCAGCTCAGGGTACGGTCCCGGGAGGTGTTTTCACTTTTACATTTTATGTAGGTACTAAAATGTTCTTTGCAGTAACACCTTCCAAGGACCAACTGTTGCTTGGAAGGCTGAAAGAAGGAAAAGAAAGTAAATTTTAGAAATCTCCAAAAATAGACTTGTTAGCAGCTGAACCAGTGGAATGTATTTTCCTACAAATTCAAAACCCCTGTCCTCTGAATTCCAATTTCCATCTGCTCTTCCATCTATTCCTATGACACTCTCAGGTTGTGGTTAGTATGAAATTAAGGGTGCTACAACATGGCAGTATTCGCTTGCATCCTTGCTGGCTAGGAGCTGCCAACCTAATGGCAATACTGGTGTATTCTGTGCTCTTTCCTTGGCTTAAACTCACAGTGGGACCAAAGAAATGCCTGCAGGTGAAATACACTGCATTCTGTGCTTGTCTTGGAGAGCTTGGGTGCTGTGAGTCAGAGAACCTTGACACTGTCAGTGGACGGAGACCACACTGAGGATTGATGGTAGTAAAATCCTGGGTCTCTGTGTTACAGGCAGACATTTTTAAGGTGTGGTTTTCTGGATTTCCATGAAATGTATAATCTTATAGCATCAAAATCAATTATAAAAATAAAAAAAAAAGTTAAATGGAATGATAGCTAAGTGAAAAGATAGTTAACTGCAGTAGTATACAGGCTCCTTCTCCCTTTTAACTGTCCATCAGTGCAGAGCCCTTTCTAACTATTTACGTAGTATATTTGTTAGTCTTCATGCAAAGAAAAAAAATCCTACCTTTATTTTATTTAAAGACGACTTGCGGTATGAAGTGAAGGGCAAAGTGATTCAAACTGCACCATCGTGGGAGAGAAAATGAACTTGAGAGTTGCAGCCTTTCATCAAAAGCTGGGACCTTCCAGGTAAACAAGGTAACATCATTTCAGATGCAGCAGCTCCTCTTCATTTGCTGCTTGTTGAGAGAAAACATTCCATTTTCCTGGCCATTTACTAGACCAACTCTGCTGCAGGCGATGCCTGTGTAGGTTTTTCCATACAGGGGTGGTGGGGCATGGTAGGTAATGGCTTACAGGTGGTTCTATTTACCACTGCAACTCGAGCTTGGAGATCAGAAATAAATCTTTCTCCAGTGAACATAAGCAGCTATTTCAGAGTTACGTTCTGCTGTATGCCTCCCAGCATAGCGGGCAGGCCATTTTTCAATTTGCTTAGATTCAGTTGGCAGCGCTAAATGAAATGTGGTTGATGATCTCAGCCTCCCTTTTGGGTGCTGTTCCAAAACACTGCAATGAGGTGCGATGTGTCCAAGTGCAATGAAACCGTAGTGATTAAGGCAGCATATTGACTACATTTCTTAATACACTTAAGGCAGGTAAAACTGAGCATGCACATGGCATAGGCTGTAGAAAAGCTCAGACTTTGGCACTTACACTATGTTTGTCTCGCTGTCTGCTGTAACAGCCTCTTGGCTTTTGGGGAAATAAATGTTTTCTCAATTCGTCATTTGCTCCCATGAGTTGTGAACACATGCAAAATTAAGATAAACATCAGAGGGCAAAACAAATTCTCTTCACAGGTTGCAGCACAATACAGACTGAAAACCACAGCTCCCAGACCCAGAGGGGCTTCATTTCCTGTGGTTTGGCTGCTGCAGCACTGACCATCACTTGGTTCACTTCACCACACACCAAAAAACAACAAGCTCAGTCTAACACCCCAACTATCACACGACATTATAGCTATCGTCTGCTGCAAGATCAATTTCTATATCAATGTTTCCAGTGGGGTCTGCATTACTCCTCCCTTCTCTGTATGGAAATGGGTAAGAAATCAATCTATTGAAGGTTCCCTTAGGCAGCAGCAAAACATTTTACTGATAATTTTGCTTCAGGATACCATAACATATACCATCATACTGATGGGAGCTCAATCAGCTCCTTGGTTGAATGAGATGATGGTTTGGTCTCCCATGTCCCTACCTCCCCCCATAACACTGGAATGTCCCCCTCTCAGGATACATTGCCTGGATTACAGCTGTCTTGACTATCTTCCAAAGCCTCTTTCAACCTCTTTCTTTGTCTACCCTTTTATTATTATTATTATTATTATTATTATTATCGTCATTATCATTATTACCATTATTAACATTATTATTATTCCTGGACTCCTCACTTGAGCTGGCTCCTTGGAGCAACTCACTCTGATCCATCACTAATGGCCCAGTACCTAGGTTTCACCCACTTTTCCTACTAAAGCTCCCCTTACTCAGTAGAGAGACCCACTGCTGATTTTACAACCTCTTCTGGTTTTCTACACTGAGAAAATGAGAAAGTGTTCACCTTTTTCTCAGTCCTGACACTCTCCCTTCGCTGCTCCCTTGCCCCATCTGCCAAGAAGACAGGAAAAATATATAGTCCCATAGTACCTTCATAATGGTTCCTACTTTGTTCTTCTCATTGCAGAAGTTAATCACCTTCCAGAAATACATGAAGCAAAGTGACTGGCACCTGTCAGATCTCTGTACTTTCCTCCTCTCCTCTAGGGAAGAAGTGTGAGCAAAGGAGTATGTTGGCTTTGGGCCTATTTATTTTAAGCTTGTTTTTCTTAAAACGGGGCATATGCATGTCATTTCCCCACCCCAGACACTATCAGACCATCTGCTCACTTTCAATCTAACTTGACAGGGGGACAGTGGTCTTGAAGACAAGGTGTGATGATGAGGGCGAGGCAGAAGAGAGAGAGAGACAAGCCTCTACAGAGAGAGAGCCTGCAGCAGGATTTCAGCCCTGTTCACATGTCTGAGATGATGGGTCCTTGGCTCCAGAACATCAGTTCTTTGGAAAGCATGTTTCACAGATTGCCTCACTGAGGTCTGTGATGGCCTTTATTCCTGATCAAACTATCTCTACAGTTCCCCATGCTGATGAGCTCTTTTTTCATGGCCACCTCATACCACCCCAAATGACCATGATCACTGTCTGTGGTTTTCATTCTGGCCCTCTGACTGATCTGATGAGTATCTGGATCTCATGGGGCAGTCCGAGGCACAGAGACTGGGGAGCTGATGAACAAATCCCACAGAAAAGCATTTTGGTGATGTTGGTGGCCAGGCATACCATAGGCTTGTGTGCCAGAGGACGTACAGTGATTGCTTGAGCCTTCACACCAAGTATGCTGCATTCAGACAAGCCATGAGGTCTGAGCTATTGAGGCCAGGTCACTGCTATGTAAAGGCATTTGCTAATGGAAGAGGGGAGTGCTATTTCTCAGCATTGTTGTAGAGCTGGACAATGACACCAAACACAGAGAAATGCTGCAGCTGAGGCTCATGTATCTTCAGATGAAGGCACCCCAGGCACATGGATTTATTTCAAAACCCTGCCCCTGTAACCTCCATCTGACTTGGGTCTCAGAGGAGATGGATCAGACTGTTGGTGAGCCATGTCTTGAGGCTTAAGCAACTCACTTAAGTGATTCAAAACCTCATTTCAAGCTTTTCTTCACAGCCCTCAGAAACCATAAAAAATTGTTCAAAGTAAAGCTGAAGTAAGCCAAGGTATGCAGCTACTCAGAGCTCCAAGTAGTCTTTCAGAAATGCATCCAGTCCTTGACGCCTCACTTGAAATCATGGGAGTTGCCACCACCATGTGCACTGTCTCTGGACAGCCCTCAGAGCAGAAGTGCTGCAGTGGTAGCTGACTGTCTCCCTGTCAGTCCAGGACACAGCCTCGGGACATCTTTCTCAAGCCACATTGTTGGCTTCTGAACCGCATGCAGTGCATGGCACACACAAACCGGGAGCATCTCTAAGAGGGCCATCAACCAAAATCATCCATAGAAATAACAGATCACCCTCTGCCCTCTTCTCATCCAAAGATGGTCTGGCAGCAGGCAGAGGCTGCATGAACAGGAACAGGGAGCGATGCCGCATCTGCACAGCCATGGTGGGAAGTGGTTGCTGCTCCTTCCCAGGCTGGGCTGGATGCAGAAGAGCAGCAGGAATTGGCTTAGCCAAATGTTTTCTCTTGGATCTGTTCTCCATTACAGGAATTACTTCTGTCAGGAAGGATTAATGAAGTATTTCATCTATTAAATAGGAGCATTTGGTAGCAGTGAACTCATCTGGTTGTTTACTATTTTATTTTAAGCACATTTGTTTTTAACAAATGTTTCTGTTTTAATAAGTACCTTTGCTATAATCTGTTCCTTTACCTAGATGTTTTTCAAAGTTAACAGCATTAATAAGCATTTGGATACCACATGCTGATCAAAAACACCTGTCCACAATTTCCTTAATTTGCTTAAGCCAATGAGGTATTTACCCAGCATTCAGCTAAAGGAGATAGCAGACAACTTTTTTCCTTTACACAGTGCTGGTTGAAAGTATTGACTTTAAAACTGTACTTAACACAAACGGTGGGATTGAAAAGCAGCTCTCTGAAGTAATTCTAAGCTCCTGAGTATACTTTTAACTTTATCTCACATCTTTTATCATCTATTTTCCTTTTTCTTTTTTCTTGTTTTTTTGTTTTGTTTGTTTGTTTGAGAAAGAAACAGAGAAGGAAGATTTTTAAAATTTAGCAGATTTTAAAGAGCACTTAAAGTGTGGGCTTTTTTCCCTTGTGATGTTCTTAAGAGCTATTGAGACAATATGAATGTATTGGATACACTGGACAGTGAATACTTATCCACGTCTGATTTAAGCAGACACAGCTTGCACTGCTTATATGAGATAACTGAGAGGGGGCTTGAGACAACAACAAAGCAGTTACCTTTGCACACATCTTTTGTTGCTTGTTTTGATTCAGGCTTTACGTTTTCTTTTACTATCTTTCAGAACAGCGAGATTCAGAAGGCCGCAGGTACTTGGGACAACTGCCTAGTATCAGGTAAATATATATTTTGTAAGGAAGCAAAGTGTTTTTAGCATATGGAAGTGCTGATTCTGTATGCTTATCTTAATATTTAAGGAAAAAAAAATAAGTAGGAGGTATATCCAAATATAAAAACAAAGATGGGTGCCTATAATTGCACAGCTGTGGTGAGTTCTGGGAACAGATGTGAGTTGCAGTAGAAAGCTGCCTCTATTATTCACTGTGTCAACATCTTGCTCAGCTGCAAAACACCACTCAGCTCAGTAGTTCTGATTGTTTCTGGCCCTGCCTTCAAGACTGTTTACGCATTTCATATTTTACGTTAAAAATAAGCCAAGAACTGAGGATCCAAGAGTTCAAGTTTGCTCCCTCTCACTGAGTTCTCTAGTCAACGAGGTTGAAACTTCATTGTTAATTTTTTCCCATTATGTGTTCTACTGCTGGCTCTATAGAGTGGTGAAGTTGGCCCTTGTGAATTTCACTTGTCACTGCAGATTTCCCCTTGGAGCTGTGTCCTAATGGAGGCATAGAGAGGGAACCTGACTTCATAGAATCATAGAATTGTTAAGGATGGAAAGAGCACTAAGACCACTCAGTACAACCATCAGCCCACACCTGTGGCCACTCTAGACCATGTCCCTCAGTGCCACATCTCCATGTTTCTTGAACATCTCCAGGGACAGTGATTCCACCACCTCCCTGGTCAGACTGTGCCAGTGCCTCACCACTCTTTCAGAGAAGAAATGTTCCTAATATCCAACCTGAACCTCCCCTGGTGCAACTTGAGGCCATTAACTCTCATCCTATCACTGTTACCTGGAGAAGAGGCTAATCCCCACCTCACCACAACCTCCTTTCTGGCAGTTGTAGAGAGAGATAAGGTCTCCCCTGAGTCTCCTCCAGATTTCATCTCTCTGCATTACTCTGCTGTGCAGTTTCAGACAGAGGTTTTGGAGAGCACAAAAATACTGCAATTCACATGCAGGGATAAAAGCCTCTGCATTAAAATGTATTTTGACTATGTGTCGCACAGAGTTTGCCTCCCAGCAACAGTGTAGAAAGCACTTAGCCTTCTTTCTTTTCTGTAAGAAGAAGGTGCCTAACAGTTCCAAGTGTGGATCGGAGCAGCTCTGTACTAACCATGGCAGAAATAGCCAAAAGATGGCTCTTGCCCAAAGGACCTAGGCAGCACAAGGACAGAGCGAGGAAGACAGGGCAAAGACCAAACCCCTTAAAAATTACAATTTTCTTTCTTTTCAAATTTTTCCTCCAATATATTTCAAGTTTCATTGGAGAGTGGCATTTTCACTCAAAGTGTTCAAAAACCCCGTAAAGGATTCAGCCCTCCAAAAATGAAATGTTTGGTGTCCGATGGCATTAACCCACTGTGTGCTCAGCTCTGTATCGAGCTGTGCTGATGGCTGTGGGACACAGCGGCTGGCACCTGCCAGATGAAAGCTTTCCATAACTCTCTGATTCAGTCACACCAACAGTTTTATGTTTGAAGTTCCAGTGTTAAAGATGATTTTAATTAGCTTATGTTTTCCCACCATCTATTGCCTTAAACCAGAACTGCCCTTGTCTAATAGAAACTTCTGAAATATTTTTCTCTGAACTCTTTTTATGCAAATGTGCTTTCATTTTAAATTAAAATTTGTTTCAAGTGGAGATTAGGGCACTGTTTTAGAAATGCGTTGGTTTGTTTTAACAAACTGTGCCATCTGGTGAGAAAATATGTCCCCGTCACTGTGCTTTTAGCTTTACTATGTCAGAAACGCTCCTGGTGTCTAAGACAGAGTTTGGGTTGTATACTAATCCATGCATATTAATTAATTGTTAAGCTTTAAACGTACATCTTAATATTACGGTAATTATTTCTGAAGACCCTAAATGAGCATTTGAATGAATAGATTGATAATGAGTTACTTCATGCTGGCATCAAGCAGCTTCTCTTCAGGCAGCATACCCTGCTGTCAGCTCAGCCCCAGCACAGAGCAAGGCTCCACCTGCAGCTCCACACCCAACCCCAACACGATAAGAACATGATGGAGAGGGTTCACAAGGATGATCAGATTGTTGGAGTGCCTCTCCTACAGAGAAAGACAGAGAGAGTTAGGGTTGTTAATCTTGAAGTAGAGAAGGCTCCAGGAAGATCTTGCTGCAGTACTCCAGTACCTAAAGAGAGCCTACAAAAAAGGTGGCGAAGGACTCAGTGTCAAGGAATATATTGGTAGGACAAGGATTAATGGCTTTAAACTAATAGAGGGGAGATTTAGATTGTGTATAAGAAAGAAATTCTTCACGCAGAGGACAGTGAAGCCCTGGCACAGCTGCCCATAGAGCTGTGGGTGCCCCATCCTGCAGGCACTCAGGGCCGGGTTGGATGGGGCCCTGGTGGGGGGCAGCCAGCCCATGGCAGGAGTTGGGGTGGTAGGCTTTAAGGTCCCCTCCAACCCAAACCATTCTGTCGTTCTATGTTTTGTGTTCACAGTAAAGCTGAGGAAGGGTCAATGAATGGAAAAGGACCACCAGTTACCTGTCTAGTATAGCTGTGACCCTGAAGTTGATATTTCCCATTCCCATTCTAAAACCACAGTGGTGTTTTAGGCTTAGTTGCTCACATTCCCCAGTGAGCACTTCTATTTCTAAAGCTCCACCTGGCAAAGAGGACCTGGGAAAGGGAAGGGAAGGGAGGGGAAAGGGAAGGGAAAAGGACTGGCTCATACATCCTGCACACACTGCTAGGGACACATAATCCAATTCAGGCTCACTGCTCTGGGTGAGGTGAGTGCTACCACAAAGGGCTCACACGCATTGAGGTTCAATCCCTCACTCCACACAACCATGTTGTTTGTTGGAATGAGAAACGTGACACACTTGAATTCTCCACGCAGGCTTCATTCAATTAGAAGAAGAAATTGGGTCTGTCGCTCCATGTTTTAAATGGTTCATTTAAACCACACTGTTCTTCAGTTGGAAAACACAGATTTTCTACTTTCCTGAGCTTTGGGACTGAGGCTGGGAGGGCTCAGGAGCAGCTCAGGGCATTACATCAGCTGTCCTGCTCCCACTCCTCCAACTATTCCTGCAAATACCCACCACTGCAGCTCCCATTAACTTGAGTGAGATCACTGAGGCAATGTGGCAGTACAAAGAGACAACCTGTACATGGTGAAACCATACTCATGCTTCACTGTCTTCCCTCAAAGTGTTTTGTCTGTGACTGGAGAGATTCTGGCTCTGAGATCATTTCTCAGCTGGCAGGTGCGCCAGGGGCAGTATGGAGGTGCCTAATGAGGGTTTAACCAAAGGACGCTTTGCATTTGAAGCCCTCTTGCAGCTGACAGCTTTCCTCCTGCTTGGCTTCAGCTGTAAGGTGGGCAGGGGGCTCAGAGCCCTGTTAGTGGTGACAGAAGTGTCTCAGCTGGAGGGTTGCAGCCTGGAGAGCCATGACTCAGCCGCCTGCGGCACGCAGCCGCCTCGCATGCACCCGCTCTGCCTTCCGCCGCGCGTTTATCCAGCCTCATTAAAGCCCGATGGAAAACCAAAATCATTCAATCATCTGTGATTAAATTAGTGCCCCCATAAAACTTTAATATGCCTGCCGAAAATCAGCCACATTCAAAACGCACTCTCCTAAATATTTTAACCAACACTTCCCATTGAAGACGATGCACAACAATTTTTTTTTATTTACAAGGACAGTGTTTAAGTTTAATTGCAGTGTTTAAAGGCAATGCAAGTTCTCCTCTGAACTGCCCATTGCACATTGCTCAGAGCCTGCAGCCCACCCCTGTCATCCAACGACTGAGCACAACTTCAGAGCGTGCCTCACTGTGTTCCGAAACACACATCATTTTCTGTGCCGAGATTCATAATTTGGGGAAGTTATTTTAAGCAGTCTGAACAAGAAACTGTGGGAGCAGAGCGGGGATGGATGATTAAATGCATTTGTGCGTTGCACAATGCCGTTGCTGAAGCACATCAGGCAGTCACTCGGTTTGCAGCACAGACGAAGTAGGAGGACATAATTCCTCTCTGCGTGTTATAATGACTGGGATTCTTGGTTTTAAACCAGCATAGGGTCTATGGTGCAACTCAATGCAGAGAAAAGCATAAAGTCATTAGTGCAGGAGTACGATTGTTATCATTAATGCTATTTGTTAAGTGTTAATTGCATTCTATGCTTAATACAAGTCGTGAAATAACATCTCCAGTTCTGCGCTGTTTGCAGACCTGGTAGTCTTTGCAGCACTGGGTGGTGGGTCTCTGCTGTGAGGAGCCCCTCATAGTGCTGCTGTGGGGTCTGCTCCGCCTGGTGCTAGTGGCTCAGCCCCACACACCCCGTCCCATCACCAGGGAGAAGCCACTTCTCCAGCAAGAGTTGGGAAAGAACGAGCAGAGACTGAAACCGGGGCCTCCACTTGCTGTGTGAATAACATAAGAAGCAAATTAATGGGCAGCTGTAGAACAAGGGTGTCGGAGTCCTTACCAAATTGTAGAGAACACTAAATCCGTCCCCAAGTGGAAGGGAATTTGCAGTATTATTAATTTGCAGTGATTAATGAGGACTCCAAGTGGCAAAGCAAAACTTGATGTGCTTTTACTGTAACAGTGGATAAACTACGAAATAGAGCAGAGTGTATGTAGGAGAGGGCGTAGGAACAATGTTGTAGGGCTCTTTGTTAAGCTGCTAACAGCATCCAACACTGTTTTTTCTCAACCAGGATATTCCCCAGGGTGTTGCGTTGTGTTCCAGCCCTCTTAAGAGCTAGTTATTCCTTCAGGAATGACTGAAATCTTAAACAATTTCATGGTTTTTCTAGCCTAAAGTTATTTTAAAAGAGGCTTCTTCCCTGAAAAATGGGCTGCCTCCTGAAAGCTTCGCTGTTTATTACGCTCAGGAAAACACAAGTACTTTCTGATTCATTTTTTCCTCTGGGAAATTCAATTACAGATCACGGTAATGAGAGGAATTTTTTTATCTTTTAATATAAATAGATAGGTTTCATTTTCTAACATAAATAGTGTTTTTTAATGCATATAAAAGGATATGCTCAGAATACCAACGCATTGTCCAGCAGGCATCACCACTGTCAGCTTTACAAGGAAGGCCCAGCTCTCTGTTAAAGGGAAAAGTATACTGGCATATACACAACATATGCTAACACATGCAGCACTTGCATTTTTAGGTGAGGAGAATGTCCGCGTTTCAGGCTGTTCCTTAGGCTTGGCAGGAGGATGAATAAGGCATTTCACAAGATTGGTTCAGTAATTCTTCTACCAGTGCTCTCAGGTTACCAGTTCCTCCTTTCACCATCAGAAGGGATTTTAGACGTGATGTACCATATACAAGAAGAGAGAAAAAACAAATACTGCTTTATGTGTGATAAATCTTGGTTGCTCCATCAGATATGCTCTGATCCAGAGGACACGAGCTCACCAGGGACAAACCCCATCACCAGTCTTGACCACAGGCCACATGCATGTGTTAGGAGTGCTATCAAGCAATGGGTTGGCCATGCTGCAGGATCCCAGCAGCCCCTTGCTGCACAGGGGCTTGTTGCACAGCCTGGTTTTGACAAAGAGCTGACATAAAAGCAAAGCTGGGAAAGTAACCCCAAACCTCCTTCCAGAGTCATTCCAGACCCAATGGTCACCCTGCCCAAGGAATAGGGAAACTCATGCACACAAGCAGAAAACATTTTGGAGAAATCTACAGATTCACAGTGGTGCTGCACTGCTGGGTGTTGGCGGGTGATGGGACATGGGTTTAAGAGTATAGAAACATCACTATGTGCCCCTGCAAAAAGAAATACATATATCTTTTGAGATTATGTATTATGTGAAAGGAACCTGACAGCAATAACTCTGAGAAGGGAGAAGGCATGAAGGAGATAAGCAGCTCATAACTCAGGGAGCAGAACATACCTTCTATCAAAAGGAAGAAGACTGGGGAAGTGTTGATAGTCCTACTTAGAGATGAGATGCTGCAGAGAGGCTGCAGCTCTAGAATCTCTTCATCTGTTACTGTTAGTGCACCAGAAATGAAAAGGCCAAAATTAACGGTGCAAAATGCTGTAAAATAGGTCATCCAGACTCTGAATGTTCTGAAGTAGAAAATGCTGAATGAGGAGTGGTTCCTAGCCATCAGAAAATTGGCTAACCCGCAGATTGTAGGAATTACAAACCTTATAACAAGAACAGCCACATCTCTGAAGATACACTTCAAAGTGAAGGAATGGATAGGAGATTCAACCACAAAGCATCATTGTGCATGACAGCAGGCCAACAAGTTACTTTTTCTATGGATAATGGACCAGCCTGCTGCAGATCAGAGGTGCTGAAAGCAACCAGCAGCCCGGGCACCAGACCAAGCATGCTGCAGGTGAGGAAACCACGTAAGAGGCCAGAGGCAGATCCTCAGTGCTCACAGCTGAAGCAAGACTTTATCAGTTTTCTCCCTGTGGGCAGGAACCTCCTTTGTATAAATTCAAGTACAGAAAGAAAATTAAGGTCATTAGTTTGGCTGAAACAGCTGATAAACTTCTCTGCCAGGACTTAATCTCCTCAGTTAAACACTGAAAAAAGTCATCCATCAAATCATTCTTAGATGCTGTGTGTTTTGAAGGCATCAGACATTACCATGAATCTTATTCACATCCTATTTAAACTCTGAGACTTCATACTCATATACCAGCAGTTACAATGAGCCTCACAACAAAGTCTTTTCCCACCAGTAGGGATTCACCTCTACAAATACTAGCCTTATCTGGGGAAACAGTTGTGGAAAAGTGAGAACTGTTGTTTTGCATGATGTGCATGGGGCTATCCATCAGACTGCTTTCACTGGATCACAGGAAGATGACCATTCATCAACCTCGTGTGACTTGAAGGAGAAGTCTAGTGTGGACTTGCCGTATTTGAACATCAAATTAAACTCCCACGGGACCTGTGTTTAATTTTCTAACCCCAGCAATGTCTCAGAGACCCCGGAGACCTGCCTACAGTCAGGTCCTCTTGCAAAAAATTCCTGTACCCAGGGAGATGCTGCAAATCATCACTGTGGTTGGTGCAAGTACAAGAGTTCCCAAAGCACCTTTGGGGTTGATCTAGCTCTTTGGCAGGAATAGCACAGGAAGATACTAAGTATTCCAAAATCTTATTTTCAGGGCATTGGTCTGAACCAACCTAGTGCTTGACTGCTGTTGTCCACGATCCCACTTGTCTCCTCAGTCACATTCTCCTCTGCACAGATATTTGCACGACTAGAAATGAACTCTACCAAAAACGTGCTACATCTGAGAGGCAGCTGAGTCCCATGCACCAGCTCTACACTGTGTGTGTGAGAAGGTCTCCAAGGCCGAGTTGTGGGACAACCATACTGAGGATTTTGTAGCCTTGCTCGAAGCTATCCAGCAGATGATGAAGGAGCAGTAATCACGCAGTAGAGTCCACGAGGTTTCTTGTGAGGCCCTTCATGCATTAGCATGAAATGTGTGACTTCTGTGCCTATGGGATAATTATGCCTCCAAGTGTCCTATTGCTGCTCGCTGGAAGTGTTTAAGTATTTCAGCAATGCTTGTGACAACATCTGCCAGGCACAATTCAACTCAATTCCTTTTAATGATTCATTTTCGTGAATTGTACATCTATTTTAAGTGCACTGCAGTTACTTCAGAGAGAGTAGTAATGAAAATTTAATATATTTGTCTTCTTACACTATCATGGTAAGCACAAGACGCAATCATCATTGCAGTCACCCAGGCAAAGTGCCTTACCAGAGCCCTAGTATGCTTTCTCGGAAAATGATCCAGATTATTTACGTTACAGTTAAAGAAAGAATACATATGTAGTTCTTTACTTACATTTACTTTTTGGTTAGTAAATATGCAAATCTTAAATGCCATTATGTTAAAGTATATGCATCATCAGGCAGAGAAGGTGTCATTATTAAGTATGTAATCATAAATCCATAATAACAGGAAAATCTATGTAGGCAAAGTCTAGAGATACAGCCACCTTCCAAAAAAACCTTGTTATGATTTGGGGCATGAACAGCTCAAATGTGTCAGCAGAGCTGGGGATGGCAAGTGGCACAGCAATGCGACTCACTTCCCCATGACACCTGTCCTCTCCTCTGCTCTTCTGGGTGAAAACTGGCCATGAAATGGGATTAAAACAGAAGGGCAGAGAGAGAGGACATATCTGCTTGGAGAGTTTTCCTTGCACATTGTGTAGTGATTTGCATTCTACACTGAGGAAACAAAATTGGTGAAAACTGCATCTTCTCCAGGCAGGTCGCATTTCAGAGCAGCCCTGCACTCCTTCTAGAGATCCATAAATCACTGCAAGGCATACAAAGCAGGAGAAAAAAAAAGCTTTGGCTGCTTTACTAAAATTCTCAGGGTCACATTTTTTCTTCTCTAAGGTCAGTGTTGAGTGCAAGCTACAGAGCTCAGGACAGAGGTGGGGTAGCAATGTCATATGCCAGACAGCCCCTCACTACATGACACTGAGATGTCTCTTCATTCCCTTTTGCTGCATAGTTTGGCATGTTCTATTAGAATATCTGCATAACAATACACTTAAGCCATTTAGACCTGAAAACTGGACTTCAGCTATATTTAAAGAAGTGCTGAAACAGAGACATAAGAGGATTCCTGAAGAAAAAATGCTGGCTACTCTCCCAAGGCTTTCAGAGATTTCTGATACTTCTTGTTAGGATTTTGTCCATCCAGCATTGCTGTTTGCAAGGAAGCAAGGATGAAAAACGATAAATAAAGCCTACAGTGTGTGATCTGCATTCTCAGCTGTGAGCTATTGCTCTGACACAAAGAATCATTCTGACTTCTCCCAGAAATATTGCAGAGCACCATGCACGTGACTAATGGTAACAAATGTGCTCACTGCCCTGATTTTGCGGAGTGCACAGTTTATGGGAGTGTTAATGCAGTATTGTGAATGATCAAATCCCATGCAAATTTTGTCAGCTCATAATGGGGCTTCCCCAATTAGTCCTGAAGGTGGGAGTGAATATTTGTTCTTGTGTCACAAGCACTCAGTCCTGATATATACCTCTCAAACATCTGCTGGGGAGAAATCCTCATTTATCCTCTGCTTTTCAAGGCTAATCTAGTAAAGTTGCTCTGATTCCAGCACGTTTTGAAGAGCGAAGCCCGATAAACTAAAGAAAGACACTGTAGAAATATCACTCCGAAGGAAAGCTCTCAAGGATGGCAGAAAATGCATGGTGTCAGCAATGAAGAATTTTTTTTTTTTTTTTTTTGGTAAGACAAAAAGCAAAACCTTGGCCATTGCTTTTATATGTATAAAATGTTCCTAAGCAAGGGGGCATGATGTCAAATGTCCAATATATATTTCAATCAGTGCCAAGCAGGCCCACCAAAAAGAGGGCTGGGGAAGAAGTTGCTGAGGCAACAGGAGTGGCTCCTCCCCAGAAGAGCTGCAGGAGCAGAGGACAACTAAGGGGAGCCAAGATCTCGGTCAGCACCAGACCTCCCCCAGCAGAGGCTGTAAAGGAGCTGCAATAATTTTCTGTCACCTTCCTGTGTCTTTCCCCAAGGAGAAATCTGTAGCATTGCAGCTTTCTCAGAATCACAGAACCGCAGAATGTTTGAGGCTGACAGGACCCTCTGGGTCCCTCAGGCCCAACCCCTACTCCTAAAGGGACACACAGAGCAGGGTGCCCACGGCCATGTCTTCTGGACACGGCTTATGGAGATCCCCGTGCCACTGCTCAGCCACCCACACAGCACAGAAGTGCTGCCTGGTGTTCAGGTGACACCTCTGTGTTCCAGTGTGTATCCATGGCCTGGAACTGGGCACCACTGAAAAGAATCTGGCTTTGTCTTCATTGTCCTCCTTTCAAGTATTTACGTGTATTGATGAGATATCTCCTTAGCCTTTTCTTCTCTATACTAAAATGCCCCGGCTCTTTCAGCCTTTTCTCACTGGTGAGGTGCTCAAGTCCCTTCATCATCTAGATGGTCCTACATTGGACTCTTTCCTGTACATTCATGTCTTGCCTACTGAGTTGTGTCTGCTACTGAAGTGTCTCTCAGTGGTTATATTTACGCACATCCATGCTAGCAAGGCTTTCACCCATGTCGCCAATCACTTGTTTCTCTGCCATAGGCATCAGCACTGTGCTTGAATGTATAACTCAAGCACAGCCTTCTAGTACTTGAAAGGGGGGGGATCTACTTTGTGCATTGATAGTGATAAGACGAGGGAGAAAGGCTTTAATCTAAAAGAAGGGAGATTTAATTTAGATGTTAGGAATAAATGCTTCACTCAGAGAGCAGTGAGGCCCTGACACAGCTGCCCAGAGAAGCTGCGGGTGCCCCATCCCTGGAGGTGTCCAAGCCTGGGTTGGTTAGGGCCCTGAGCAGCCTGAGTTGGGGTTGGAACTAGATGATCTTTAAAGTTCCCTCCACCCTAAGTCATTTTATTATTCTATGATTCTAAGATGCAGTGATCTTAACAGATGCCAGCACTTAGCGTGAGGTCCCATGGTTGCACTACCCACTGCAACTCCCCAGTGTCTTGCACGGGCTGAGGAAGAGTGCTACTTCATCATCTGAAATGCCAAGCAAATACACTTTAATTTGATTCAGTGTGGATCATATTATTGATGAAATCTGGGAGATAGTCTGTACTTCTCTGTGCATACAGGCAAGACATATTTGGATGAAGAGGAGTCATTTGCAGCTACTGAAGGGAGAATAATTCAAATTACAAATGATGTTTTCAAAAATACTTTACATAGCATTATAGACAGAAACTATAAATTAATATCATGATTAACTTTTTAAAATCTGATGTTAACTGTGGCTGACACAGAGAATTCCTTTATGTTCAGTCTATGCAAATGAGTTCAAAGATATATAGCCTTTGCCCAAGTCCTTATAGCTAAGCAATGTCCCTGAGGTATAGTTCTAGCATATGTCTTAACAGTTTTTTTTCATTATTTTTCATTCTTGGGCTATATTTAGGAGTATGTACGAAGCAGAACTGAATTTTCTTGCTCTAATTTTAAGTGAAAACAAATTTGGTGAAGCTGCTAGCGATGTGTGTTAATACAAGGCTCTGGAAATGATGGGTGGATGTGAAGAGATGGATTTCTCCCACATAATAAGCAAAACAAACACATTCTTGGTACTGAAATCACACAAACAACAAATTTCCCCTGACATTGTAGCTATAAATTCTGAAGGTTTTTTTGTTTGTTTGTTTGTTTGTTTTGTGGGTTTTTTTTACCAGAAGTTGAAGGAAACAGAGAAATTCAAGCAGTATTATGCTCCACCAGATGGTTAAAAACTTGGAGCGCAGGAATTAGAGGTTATCCTTTCTTCCAAGAGAGAATTAAGGTCAGAGATGAAGTTGTCAACATCTACCTGTTTTATCAACTAACAGCCAGATTCTGACCTCATCAGTAGCAGGACTAATTCTGACAAACTCAACTTGATTTTAGGTAAGCTGATACTACAGGCATTTTTTTTTATTTTTTTTTTCTGCCTGGGGACAAGTCCTTCTGGTGCAACATCAGCTCAGTGGGAGTCTCGACTCTCTGCTGGACCTAGTGGCATAGACTCACAGAATCATTAAAGTGGTAAAACACTACTGAGATCACCCAGTCCAACCATCAGCCCACTCCCACCAATACTGCCCCCTAACCATGCCCCTCACTGCCGTGTCTCCACGTTTCTTGAACAGCTCCAGAGATGGTGACTCTACCACTTCCTTCGACAACCTGTTCCAATGCATTACCACTCTTTCTGAGAATAAATTTTTCCTAATATCATGCACCTGTGGACCCAAAATTTTTTGTGTGTACTGTTTTTCAGTTTGGAGACTCTGAAATAACATGAGGGATGTGCTGCAGACCACCATGCTTGTATTCCCAACAGTATCATTATGTGTTGCGTGTTCTGATGGTGCTGTGGGACACGTAGGGTATCTGAGGTTACAGGTTCCACACAGATAGCATTGGAAAAAGGAAGAAGGTGAAGAAAGTCAGACTGGTGCAGTCTTGGCCACTCTGCCACCAGGAGACTTTTCCTGGAGGGAATTATCCAAGTTGTCCAGGAAAGGTAAGGATGGCACAAGGCACAGTCAGGAAGTGATTCTGTGATTCTGTGAAGTGAGCTAGAAGGCTGAAGAACATGGATGATGGAAATCCAGCATGTTTTGTCTCCTGGCCCTCTCTCATTTAGCGGAGCAGATATACCTTCAAACCACATTGTAATTGCTAAGCTAGATTATGCCAGGTGTGGAAGCATGGTGGCTCATGGGGTCATGTGCTTACACCATGCCCAGCATAACCTTGGCTCACACCAGCAGGCATGCTGCATGTGGCTACCACCATTTCAGAAGGCAGGGAACTGTCAAGTGAATCATTCTTGATCAAGCAAGAGCTTTAGGATTTACAGGTATAAATAAAACGTACTTGAAATAATAGTAAGTTTTTAGTCTGAAATATTTATTATTGTTTGAAGTCTAAAGTGTTACATTTTTAATAGTTTTTAAGCTGGCAATTCATTTTAGAGTTGAGAATAATTAAATATATCTTTGTAAGGAAATATGTAGGTACATATATATGCATATGAACACGTATGTGCTGTTGTTACCTACTTAAGTAGATATCTGAGTAAGCACTGATAAAGAAAACTGTAGGTTGCTCAACTGGGAAGCACGTTATCTACCAAAATATCTGGATGTCTTCCAAATTACGTTTGTTTATACACAAATAAAAAGAAAAAGCAGTTCCATACATTGAAAGAAGCAACAGTTTTTCATTCTTATAATGAGTTGAGCTCTGATTGCATGATCATCTCTGAGAACCTTATTTCTGAGCATCCTGCCAAGGAAGGACTATGATCACCTCCCACTACACTATATGAGAAATGAGTCACAGGGCCAAGTAACAGTTAGACATCACTCTTACAATGTGATTTTTTTTTAATATGAAGACTGCTAAGCATCATTATTTCTTGCTTTCTTTGTTTATTGTTTAGCTTATTGTTCTTCACTGCTTGTTTCTCTGACGAAATTTTTTGGAACAATAAATAAGACTTCAAAATGTGTGCATGCTTTTGAAACAAAGTAAGCGAATGACATATTAGTACAGATTTCATTTTCCTTTTTATAAGCAGAATCTTTCAGTGTGGTTTTTTTCCAGGTCAGCCTGGGGTACACCAGTTTATTTTGGCTTATTAACCACTCTCCTATGATCTTCTGGAGATCAAGATATGCACTTGTCTGATTTTTGCTGTCAGACAAAGCCTGAAAAAAAACCCTCAGATATTTCCTTAGTTTGTTTCTCTTCATTGAGATTACATGCAATTTAAATAGCATCTGAAATAAAGGTATGCAGCTAGCTGGTGTAGGTCATGATTCATACGCCTTTCATAAACAGCAGGGAAATAATAGATATTCTGACTGCTATTGCATATATTTTTGGCTTCAAAAACCTATCTACCATGTCAGTTAATAGTAACTATATCAACCTGAAATAACTGTCACTTTTTCATTTTTAATTACTACATCTGTTATCCCATTTACTCTTGGCATAATAACACAATAGGACATCGCTGAAAATAACATCACATATTATTTCCACTCATGAATGGTGGATTTGCATGGTGGGAATGCAGACCCATAAAAGAGGCACAAAAGTTACTAGTGAATAACCAGATGCTTCTCCAACAGAATGCACTGTAGTGGCATCTCCCATCTGTAGCAGTCACTGTGGCTCCTCCATGCGGGGAGGTGCTGGGAGCTGACGATGTGCCTGAGCAGCATGGGGTGGTAGAGCCATGGCATTGGCTGCCCACTGACCAGAGCCGTGAAAATCACTCAGGGGAACACCCAGTCCTTTCCCAGCTCTCCATCAGGAAATGGTTTCATTTTTGTGTGAAAAGTCCATTCAGTTGGTGCTGCACTGTGTGGATGTGGTGGAAATGTGGAAGGCAGGCACTGCCGAGAGTCCAGCCTGGCTTGAGGTTCTGCCCATGGATGAGCTGGTGGGGAAAGCCAATTTTAGCACAGGGCTAGGATGGAGAGAGAATTCATAATGAAAACAGGCAGATAAGTGGGTTCCTACATTTTTTCTACAATGTTACTATTGATGCTCTTCCTATTCAAGGAAAATTTAGGAAACTTGCTTTTCTTTTGCACCAGATGATGATAACAGCATTGTACATCTGAAGCAGGGTGACTCTGTTTCCTGGCAAATTGAAATGTATTTTGACAGAGCAACCAGCAAGAGTATTGCAAACTTTTCTAAGTATTGTTTAGGTTATTAGTAATTGATGGGTCCTCCCTGGATTTGTGTGTCATTTTAAATGAAAATATTCTTCAAATCATTTATGACACTTTTTGTTTTCATCTGCCTTGGGGTTTGGAGAAGTTAATAAAACCAACCTGCATATCTCAGTAATTTTCTTTGCAGAAAGCTAGTCTGTAGATTCAGATTTCTAGCTTAATATTGTAAGATTATTTTCTTCAGTTGCTCAATTATCTTTTCTAAGCATTTTTTTTTTTCCTGGAAACTTCAAATAAGTTCACAGATTTATCTGCATGTATCAAATATATAAATGTTTGTTTTCTCTCCTTTTAGGGTAATAAAGCCTGTGGGGATTGCTGGAAGCTGAGTTTGTTTGAGATGCAGGAGAGTAGAGGGAGGAAGGAAATATTAAGAATACAGGGAGAGACAGATTGAGCTTCGTTCAAATAACTGACTCCCAGTGGTTAAAAAAAAAAAAAAAAAAAGTAAAAGCTTTGCTGAATTACATGGACAAATCCTTCACATGAGCAGCACAGCTGTATCTTCTGCTGAGTACTGATGTTGTACTTGAATGGGCTGCACCAAGGTGGCAACATCACAAGAAAATTAAGCATTCGCTAGCAACCTAGACTGCTAGGTCTGACCCAATCATGCTTTTATAAATATTCTCCAAAAATTCTTGGCTTGATTTACAGTCATTTGAAAGCTGTGTTTTTTATTTGTCAGATGAAATTATCAGAAAGAAAATACTTCATATGAACACATCACTTGAAAAGCTGATTAGTGCATTTCTGGCATTTAGGGAACATTTCAATCAGCAGTAAAAAACATACTCCTTTGTGGGACATTACAGGAAAGATTACAAAATTCCTTTATCATGCCATACCAAGAAAGTAACTAACATGAATTAGATCATCTTTGAGTGTATTGGCAAAAATGTTATGGACTGGATATTAAACACAAAATCTAATAAACATGAGAGGCTACAAAAAGGAAGGAGGGAAGGAATGGAGGAAGGGAGGAAGGAAGGGAGGAAGGGAGGAAGGAAGGGAGGAAGGAAGGGAGGAAGGGAGGGAGGAAGGGAGGGAGGAAGGGAGGAAGGAAGGAAGGGAGGAAGGGAGGAAGGAAGGAAGGGAGGAAGGAAGGGAAGAAGGAAGGAAGGGAGGAAGGGAGGAAGGAAAAAGAAAAAGAAAAAAGAAAAAAGAAAAAAAAAAGAAAAAAGAAAAAAGAAAAAAAAAGAAAGAAAAAAGGAAAAGGAAAAAAGAAAGAAGAAAAAGAAGAAAAAAGAAAGAAAAAAAGAAAAAAGAAAAAGGAAAAAAGAAAGAAGAAAAAAGAAGAAAAAAGAAGACAAAATTTAAAAAAAGAAAAAAAAAAGAAAAAAGAAAAAAGAGAAGGGAAAAAAAAGAAGAAAGAACAGAAAAAAAAGAGGAAAAAAAGAAAAAGGAAAAAAGAAAAAAGAAAAAGAAGATGTATTTTGGAAACAGGATGCTCAAAAAATCATAATTTTTGAGCTAAATTGATCACCTGCTACACTGTACAGAACATGAAATCCTTTCAATAAATTCAGCCATTTTGGTCAGGCTTCGGAGAGCTGCACGTGCTTGACTTGAGCAGCACTCAGTGGGATCTCTGTGAATGTGTCTGAGTTCCCAGCAGTAGAAAGGCTGTACATTTTGCCACTCCTTCTCCCCTTGTCTTCCACCTCACCTTACACCTGAGTCCCATCCTCAGCCAACACTGTGAATGACACTGCAATATAGATCTTTGCATACACAAACTTCTTTCAACTTCCATTTCTAAGAGTTTTTCACTCATCTCAGACTTTCAGAAAACCTTACATACCATTTTTCAGGTACAGCATCTTGTTCATCTTGTTCATATAAGTACAGAAAAGCCTTGGCTAGCCTGAGCAGCATGAAGGTTAGCTCTGAGAGACGCTACGGCGTAGCTTTGCGGTCAAGAAAGTCCTGCCTCAGCCTCAGAAGAGATGGTTAGTCTGTGTCCCCCAGAAGAGGACTAGTCCTTGCAGTTCAGCTAAAGCCCTCCCAAGGCACAGCACCCCTTGTCCTGCTGGCCATGGAGTCAGATGATTCTGTAGAACTGCTCCATGAGCTGAGTCCTTTTTGAAGCCTAGGGGGTTTGTGCCATTCATTCAGCAAACCAGGAGGTGCCCTTGTTCTGTCTTCAGATAAGGCTGGATGCCAGCATCCTATAGCATCACTGGGTCTCAGCATGGGCTGAAATGAAGGCTGAGGTTCTGATTTGTGGATGGAGGAATTTAGAAGGTGTGTGGGCAGGGACATGAGTGCCCTCAGGGTCCTGCCATATCCAGAGTCCTTGCTTGTTATCAAAGGGTCACAAAAACAGGGCTATGGAAAACATGATCATCTGCCTTGACAATATAGTAAACAACACCCACCAGCACAAGAGAAACGCAGAGGATTATGGAGTACTTCACAGTGGTGCTCCTCGAATACCTCTATGTTCCTTCTCTAGATGATCCCTGTTTAAGCTACTACATTTCACTGATGCATGTTCACAATTCCGTTCTTACCTAAATCTGCTTTTTGTTGCGTCCTGTTGTTTCCTTTCCTCCTCCTTGGTTGGACTGTCTGATCCATTATCCTGACAGCCCAAATCTGAAGTCCTTTGTAGCATCTGAGTCGAAATCATGCCTGCTTTCATAAAAAGTCTTTGCCAGGATTCATCCATCCCTGGAAGCTCTTAATCTTTTTTCTTTCCTTGCTATTCTATTTAAGAAGGATTTTACATCTGTTGCTTTTCTAGAGCTGTACCTCAGCTACTTATTCTAACCCATTCCCTAGATGGAGAATAGGAGGAGAGTAACATGACCCTGTGGCCTCTGGGGGTGATCAGGGAGCCCAGGCAGGGGGTCCTTCTGCCACAAGGCATTTGTTCAAGATTTTGACAGTGACAGTAGAAGAAGAAAACAATTAGAAAGTAAAAGCATTAATTAAAAAAAAAAAAATGGAGAAAGCAGGAGATTCTTGAGATAATTAAGAAAAAAAATCTTGCTAGTTTTCCCATATTTTGTCCAACATGAAATGAATTAATCTAGATGAGATGATTAATTAAAAAAAAAACAACACAAGCAAACATCATCTGATTGTATGAGGAATAAGAAAGCAGTGATTTCCATTTCATAAAATGTTTAAAGAAATTCTTCTGCACTTAAAAGCTCAAATGACCCTTGAATTGCTGAATTTCTGCTGCATACTTATAAGGGCCTACAGTATAAACATACAGATTACTTATAGGTAGGCATTTCTTTCCTGGGAGCAGCACTATGGAGGACATATATGAGGGCTCCTCTGAAAGTAATGCCTGCTTTTATTATGTTGGTCTACAACGTCAGAGGTGGTTGTTGGTGGTATGGAGTAAAGGTTGAACCTTTCCACCAATATTCCATTACATTTTGTTTCCGGGCAACGGATGGCAGCAGAGGGGCTGTCTGACAAAATGACGTCTCAGATGGACGTGCATATGAATAAAAGATGTAGAACTGGATTCTTCCATGAAGAAAAAATGGCACCCATTGACATTCATCAAAGCTTGCTTGCAAGCTTTCTGTGATCTCAGAACTCTGTACTCAGCTCATTCTTTCAGGACAAAATATCCAGCTCCCGGGCCTCAGAATCACCAAATCAGCCTGGTCAAACACTAAGGGATCTACTTTAAAATGACCGTGGTAGGACAAGCTCTTAAGAGGATAGGCTGAGCAAGCACGAGGAGAATATGAAGAAACTGGAAGGAGCACACATTGCTGTTCGATACCAAGGCAAAAAAGAAAAAAAGAAAAAAAAAAGTTTGTCTCTGTCATGATAGTCTTGTTTATAAAGACTATAACTGTGTTAAAGCTGTGATTTCTAAATTGATTGCACTACAGGCCTTCTGCTACATCTACATTAACAACACCAGGTTCCATAATTAGCGGGAAAAACTTTGTTTCTCTAGTATCTCAATGGAATAAGATTTTCACAGAAATAATAACAAATGTCCTGTTAGCATCTTCAGCCTTCCTTCCCTTGAGAGGTTGTGGATGCCCCGTCCCTGGAGGTGTTCAAGGCCAGGTTGGATGGGGCCCTGGGCAACCTGGTCTAGTAAGAAATGGGGGGGTTGATGGCCCTGCCTGTGGCAGGGGGTTGGACATTCATGATCTTTGAGGTCCCTTCCAATCCGGGCCATTCCGTGATTCTGTGATTCCTCCATGTTACCTTGAAATCTGAACACACTCTTCAATTTGGTTATGTTTTACAGGATGACATGTAGCCTTTGACTCTAACCAGAAGAGATGCACTTCACTACAAATCAAAGAAAAGTTGGTTTCAGAGGGCTTATTTTAGATCTGCAGCCACAGGCTTAACTAAAGCAAGGCGGGAGCAGGAGGTGATAGCCTGCCTTGTCATAAGTAACTCATCTGGAGTTGACATCAGGCCATTGCTGGCACGGAGGCAGCCAGGAAGTAAGTAGACCTACACGAGGTATTGATTCCGTTTCCGAAAATGAAAGATAAATACGTGAGTGGATGTTCTTTCTGACTTATTTCTCCTGTCAGATTACTGTCTGTCATATTTTCAAACCAGTGCCTGGGGTCATGGTTATGTTGCCCCTGTGTGAGCTGACAGAGGAGACAAAGTAGCTTTTGGAAATGAAGCAACTCAAGTGCCAACATCAGCACAGACTTATTAGGCTGTGTAGGCTGTCTGATGCTATTTAAGCTCACTTCGTCAAGACCTATGGACAACAGGAAAGCTGGTGAAGGGAAGTTATTTAAAAATACACCTTTTGTCTTTAGCCCAGCAACATTCCGTGCCTCACCAGCCAAGAAAAGGCCCTGCATTGCTCTCCAATAAGGACTACAATGGCTGTTTCAATGGGGCAAAGCCACCACAGTGCTCAGTGCTTCTAGTCCTGACATGGCGTTGTAGCATGACTGTGCTGTGTCCTGGAGGGGACAGGGCCTCTCCCTGCCCATCTCTGAAGGGCCGGGTGCTCAGCAGTTGGATTCTCCTTAGCAATACTCTAAAATCAAAAGCAAACTCCTCTCTCCATCCTTACGACCAAAATTAGGATACTGAAATATACATTCAGGTCTCTGTGGTACAGCTTCCAGCCTTACTCATGCTGTCTCCTCAAACCCGAGTCTATTTTTGTCTTCTTGCTTTTAAAAATAGCTCTGGTAATGTGGTTTTTAAGTGTTGATGATGACACGATACAATACAGGGCATTTTTTCACTGTTTTGAAGACGATTAAAATAGAAGATCCAAAGTGCTCCTTACTGTAATTTTAATCTCCTACACAAAGACTATTTACCTGTCCTCCCCCAAAGCAAATTGCAGGCTTTGTTACTAAAATAGTGAATCAATCTGTAGACGTACCAACCACAGTCATTGATAAATTTGCAATCTTCTAAGCCAGTTCAGCTCGTTTTGGACTTATTTTGACTCCGGTTACTAGGCAGCAGTTATGCGTGAGCTGATGTTTCTTGTAAGTCTTTGTTATTTTATAGCAGGAATATAATTTTTACAGTTCTTCAAGCATTACTTTGGGATCCTGATTCTAATGACAGATTCTTATTTTTGGGAAGGTGTGCTCTGTAGAAAAAGAGTATTTCATCAAAGCTTAAGCATGCATTATAGTAAATAGAATTATATTTATAAAAGAGAAATAAAAAGGAAAATCCAACTATTTCTTAATTATGGAATACAGACTCTGACTGTTACTAGATTTATGGGTCAAGTAGGAATTGGCAATAAATTAGGATTAGATAAGGTTTAAGCCAGATACAGCAATATCCTGTGAGCTGTTACAGGCTAGCAATCAGCAAATTGATTGTGATGGATGCTCAAAATGTTAACAGAGAAACTTTATGACTGTTGATCACTGAGTGTGTTATCATCAACTTCAATTATAATAACTCGTCTCCAGTCAGATGGATCAAAATCAGAGTGACTTTACCTATAAAAAATGTGCATGCCATAATTGTTAAAGAGATTGTAACTAAATCTGTGTGTTTTGAATCAGACCATACAATTTTGTTTCAAATCCCAAGGGATCAGGAGACTCTTGAGCCACACCATCACAGTTATCCATGCAACTGATACACTCAGAACTGCATCTGATCCATTACTATACCTGAAGGAAAAACTAAACTCATGGAGAATGTGTGAAGTTAAATTTTCCTTTAAGATGAATTCCAAGGAATCCGATATCTATTAAACAGTTTATAATTTAAAAAAAAAAAAAAAAAAAAGGATATCGGAAGCCAGTTAAGTCATCAGCTATTACTTTATTACTTCTCCCTGGATTCTGACCACAAGAACACAACAGACTTATTTTCTTTGCATTTCATTTAATTAACATGCCTTTGGAAGAGCAGTGGCAGTGGCAGCACAGACCACCTCTGACACTCACTGAATTCCAATCTGCATCTTCTGTCCTCCCGCAGACAGGCTTTATTTGACAAGCTCTTTCTGGCTGACTAATGTGCCTTAGGTCATGCTTATGGTTAGCATAGATACTTGTAGAGCAGATATGACTTATTACAACATGTGCCACTTGTAATGAAAATCTCATACTCTCTAGGAGAGGAAAAAAAAAGAAACAAGCAACAGCTTTATAAAGTAATGTCTTTTGAGCTATTCTGTTCAGACAACACGTAATTCTATGCATACCAGCATTTTATTTTCATTCAGATCGAAAATAATTACTTTTTGAAGCAGGATTGCTTTTGTTAGAGAAATGCTATCATAAAATGCAATAAATTTTTAGAAATGATAGAGATTAAAGAGAAATACAGCAACATTTGCAATGAACTGGAAAACTGAAATGAAAGTCGGTGCTAAGGTCTCAGCTTTTTCCTTATTATCAGTCTTGTACAGTAATAGGTGAGGTGAAGAGTGAAAAATGTCAGTGTTTGAATCAGGAGAGCTAGGAGCTGTGGCTTTCATCAGCAGGTCACCTACTTGCTCTCAGGTTTTAGATCATCAGCAATTATTTTAAGTTTCTGTGAAGGAAAATTGTCCCAGATAATCACGGAATAGGAAAACCTTCACTTTGACATCACATTTACATCATCACTGTACAGCTATTAAAATGTCAGCAGCAAGAGCATCCTCTTTTTCACTTGTTTAACAGTGGGCTAAATGGAACCTGGAGCTATGTACGAAGCTGTGCCCCAGTGAGCACAAATGGTGCACAGCCATCTCTTCCTCCATGCGGCCGCAGCGATGGCCACGGCCCTGTGCTGCCTTTCCAAGCAGAACCACATATGTGTGCTTTGCTGTGTGAAGGCATGAACTCAGCATGCCTGGCATATTCTGATACACGCATAAGCAGGTGCAGGGTAGTGCCAGAACCCCAATGGAGGAGCTATGTGCTTCTAGCACTGTGCAGTCAACATGCTCTGGACAGCATTTTGGGAGCTATTGCAGTGTTTTCAGGCAAGCACTGCCAGAATTCTGCCAGAGCTTATAGCCAGGATGAGCCTTTAACAGGGAAATATGCTGGAGGAAAGGAGCGTGGGAGGGATAGGACATGCTTATCCACTTGGGCTGCCACTAGCAGCTCCAAAAACATCTGGCTCAAACTGCACTGTGCCAGCCTCCCAGCTTCCTCCCATTCCTTCCCTTCGGTATCTTCCACCTCTATGTATAAGCACAAATACATTTCAGTCTTGAAATTCCTCTACTAGAGTATTTTCTAGCATGCTATTTCTGAAAGGCAGGGATAACCATCCAGTGTAGTATTTCTGTTAAAAAATTCTGTGTCTGCATTGTGTTTGATATAGCTGGAATTCCCACCAGGATCTATTCCTTTAGTAGCTTCATTTACCCACAGATGCTTGTGTGAACCCTTCCAGTGATTTCCATAGAATCTTACCACTCCCAGCTGCTGCAGCGCCCTATTATAAGCCCCAGAGTCATGTATGACCCTCAGCCAATGGCTTATTTGCTGGTCTTGCCCCAGTTCCAGTAGCAGATTTTGCTATTCACCACTGCTTAGCTGCAATGGCAGAGGGAGTCAAATTAGATCAGAAGAAAGAGCTACCATAAAAATGTCAGATGGGTTATTTCTCCTGAACTCAGATGAGGGGAGAGCAAATTGGGCAGAGAGACAGAAAATCCAAAGTCTGGGCTCAGCTGATGGGAGGTCGGCTCTGCAGGAAATACAGAAAATATTGCAATGGATACACAGACTTTTTGTATATCCGTGCTCACTGCTGAGAGGGGACTCTTCAGAAGGAAGGAAGTAACCATACCACTGAAAGTATGGAAACTCAAAGACTGCTTGCGGCAGCCAGCAATACTCAATACCCTGGCTTCTCTTCCTTTATGTGATTTTTTTTTATTGTCTAGAAATGTTATTTTTTTTTTGTCTATGTATTATTTACAGAGGATTTCTTTAAAGGATACGATAAAGGGAAGTTTTAATATGAGAATAGGAATTAAAAGGTAATAGAATCATGGAATGGTTTGGGTTGGAAGGGACCTCAAAGCCCACCCATTCCCAACCCCTGCCGTGGGCTGGCTGCCCCCCACCAGCTCAGGATGCTCAGGGCCCCATCCAACCCGGCCCTGAGTGCCTCCAGGGATGGGGCACCCACAGCTCTATGGGCAGCTGTGCCAGTCCTTACCACTCCCTGAGTAAATAGTTTTTTATGTTCAATCTAATTCTGACTTCTTTTAGTTGAAAACCTTTCGCCCTTTTCCTATGACTATCTGCCCATCTTGCCATCCAAGAGGATAATAATACCAGTCTGCACTTTGTGAGTGGAGCCAAAATGACAGTTTTTATAACTCCTGTGTTTCAAAACAATATCTTTTACCATTAGTGACAGAAGATTCATCTTCAGTCTAATGTTTTTCCGACAGTGAGGATTCCTATTCTTTTTTTTTTTTTTTTTAAATGATAAAAGGAAGAAACCATCTAAAATATTTCCTTTAAAAAGTTCTGGTTATAAGCCTTTGTTGGAAATACATTTATTCTAAGCTCTTTTTAAATATCGATAATTAAAAATAAAAAATATATGTAAAAGAATGAGAGAACAACATGGTTGGATCTGACTAACTTTTATAATCACTTTAGACAAAAGTATTTTTTTGCCTTAAGGTTTAGGGGAAAAACAAAAAGGCATAAAATCAGAAAAATAGCCTTCTCCAGCAAGAGGAAAGATGAAACCAGCTTGCCACATATCACAGATGAAATACAAAAAGAAGACAGTAACTAGAAATGAAAGAAAAAAAGTCATTTCCAAATGCCACTTATCCACTAACACCAGCTGCACTCATGTATTTTGAAGAACTTCAAAATACAATAGGCCACCAAGAGAATCCGTCTCACCAGAAAAAAAGAAAAAAAAAAAAGTAAGGCCTTTTAATATTTTACAGGGACATGGAGAGTAATAGAAAGTGGATTTCATTCCATAGGCATATGTCTAGTAATGAAATATCCTTTTGTGCATTGTCTCATTCTGTCCCAACCACCTTCAGTGCAGTACCGCATGGGACAAAAAGAACACAGCAGAAGTGTTACAAGGTCAGCTGGGATACTTCACTTTTCCACAACCATTCCACTTCTAACAAAATTACACTTAGTGTATCTGTGAGTCTGGGAGATTAAGAACAGGACAGAAAATGTCCATTCCTTCTATTTTAAACCTCAGGACTTCTGGAGTCTGAATCATAGTCTGTAGGTTCTCGTGACTGGCAGGTACGTATTTGTATCTTTGAGAACCACTTCCATAGATGATTTAGTGACACCATTTACCCTAGATCAAGTAAGAATGAAATCATTAATAAGCTCTGAAAATACTGAAAAGCATGGGTTGCTAATGAGCTGATTCTGAGACAGCAGCATCTCAAATGAGGAAGCCAGGCTGGGTTAAAGACTGACATGTAACTTTGGGGCTGTCTGTACCACTTCTTGAGGATGAAGTAATGAGATGTGCTGAGGTTGGCCGCTTTGTAGCTGTTATCTCAGGACAAGGCAAAAGGGCTGTTAGCTCATCCCAGCTAAAATAGAACAATCGCCTGAAGAGGTCCTGATAATCCTTCTTCCTATCAAGGTGCCATCTCACCAAGCTGATGATAAGTACAGCCTACATTTAGATTTCTTGAAATCCTTGCTAGAAGAAACACTGAATTCTATTTTTTAAGAATTGAAAGTAACAGCCTCAGCTTGCCATGCAGTCAGTATGAAGGTAATGATGGCTGCTTGCAAGTGGCCTGCAGCATATGCTCATGTGAAGAAGAGATGGTGGCACCAAAAGAAAAACAGTTAGAAATCAATCAGATTTATCCACAGCCTCTATGGAGCAGAGAGAAGAGGCAAAAGAGACTGAGATTACCAGACGAGGGGGGTTTAGGAATAAGAAAGAGAAATGAGGACTGGAGAAGTTTGCAGAATCAAAGCAAGGCATGGGAAGCTCTGCTTAGCCTGATGGAAGAGCAGGAATTTGCTTGGCTGCTGAATCTGGTTGGCAGGACTGAGGGCTACTAGGGTAGGCAAAGGTAGGTCATGGGTGGGAAGAAAAGGGATGGCCTACTTTGAGAGGAATGGGTTCATCTATCCTACAGAGGGATGAAAATGGATGCTAGAGAGGCAGAGTGAAGTGGGGTATCCATTACCACAGAACATATTCCCAGCCTATGCTCTTTGCAAACACAAACACCATCACGTTCATCTTCTCCTCTGTGGGAACACCAGGTACATCCCTCAACTGCTTGCCACTATCAAAATACTTTAGTCCCAATGAATGCTTGAAGAAAAGGTTTTATTTCATTTTTTCATATTATTATGCATTTCACTGAATATACCAAATCCAAAAATCTTCAAGGTCTCTATCCCCACTCTTTCAGGCATCTTCGGCATGCAGCTGAAGTGTTTGAAGAAGGCACTATTATTTCTTTAGTGTGTAAGTTCCTGTTGATTTAGATCCTCTAGATAGAGTTCTTGGAGAATGCAGCATTGAAATGAAAACAGATCCATCTCATGAAGTTGTACTTACTACAGTTTCAATTATCTTATTGTCTGGGTGATGGAAAAGAGAGTTAGATTGTAATTATCTTTCTCAACTCTGCCTCAGAAATATATGTTCAAAGCACCAAGAAACTATTAATATTCATACTCTTTCAGTATAATATCAAAGGTTAAATCTGATCCCCAATTATCCTGCTTACTTTACATTAGATTTAATGAGAAAACAAAGTATTGAATGTACGTTTTCAACAAGTGCCATAACCTGTATTTCTAACACTGGCTCCTACATTGCAATAGAGCTGCAAAAGCAGGAGCACGGATCTTTCTCAGCATCCCTTGCAATTTTGAATTACTGCCTTGGTGTCACTGCAATTGAACACTTTGCCACAGATGCTAATGTTACACCCTGCAAGTTCCTAACTGTTAAAAATGTATGCTGAAATACTCACACACTCATATAAATTTAATTTAATAAAGAAGAGCCCCAAATCAATTCTTCATGTAAGAGCTAACAAAGCCATGTCCAAGAAAGAGGATCCTACAAGAAGAAAACACAAGAAGGGGTTAAAAGCACATATCCTGAGATCCACCGCAGCAGAAATCTTTTAATGCTGCTTAGTAAAAGAAAGGTGTTAACTACAGGCTGTTGTTGAAATGTTATTTTTCCCCAAGCAACTGCAGACTATCAAGATATCATAGCTGACTTCAAATTTTTTTCTTGTTTGTTTACTTACTCTCTGGCAAAATGATGGGCAAGAAAATTCAAGAGCATCAAGTAGTTTATTATGTATAACTCAAATAGCAAGTTAGAATCCTTGCAAGTGTTTAACATCTTTGGTTCTGATTCAATCACAACCTACATTAACTGATCTTTGCTGTAATTCTGTGCTAAGGTTTACAGAAGCCTTAACTGCTAGCAAGATAAAAATTTATTTTCCAGAAAGGCTTCTTATTCACAAAGAAGCTTTAATTGTAAAGCAAGGATTTTAAAATGTAAGGATGCCCACCAGTTTCAGTGGCATTGGAGTTAATTTGTTTTTATAAATCAAAAATTTCATGACTAAAACAAAGACTTGCTTTCAGGTGGAATGACTCCCTGAGTTAGAGAGTAGTTAGAGTCTCATCAGGGCAACTGAAATTTGGTTAAGTCAATCTTAGGAAAAGGAAATGTAGTCTCCTTTCAGAGCCATCCCATCTTCACTGTATGAATACCTCTATTTCAAATCAGATAGAAAACAAAAATCTTTGTGCTCCAACTCCTCAAAATAAATCATGCCCCAAAGCAAACGTAACTGATCTCTCAGCACAACAGCAAGCTCAAGTTCGCCCTGGCTCTACAGACCAAGACAGCAGTCAATCAACTCCATTTACCTCTATAAGCACTTAACTTCACTGAGATCTTCTAGGGGAGGGAAAACAACCAAATCTTGGGTATTTGGGCAAACTGCACTCCCAACTTCCCAAGCTTTCTCCAGCCACAACAAAGCAGCTATTACAGAACTTATTGACGTATTTATTTTGTATTGATTTTTTCATGACAATGACTTCAGAAGTCAAAAAGCCCTTCAGGTACAAGACAGCTGTTCAAACTAAGGGTGCCATGGAGCCTGCCGTAGCTAAAGGTGTATGTGTCTAGGTCAGTGATACTGCTTGCAAACAAATAAACAAAAACAAAACAAACACACCACCACCAACAAACAACAACAAACCAGAAGGGCCCAAGTGTGTCGTGCCATCTTCAGTTCTTGCAATCATACTTCCACAGATGCTGAAAAAAAACCAAAGTCAGAGAAAAAACTGTCTGGAACACAAGAGCCCTCATGTTTCGCTAGGTTGGTAGGTTAAGAGGCTGTTGGGCTCTGATTTGCACATACCAGTATAAATGGAAGTTACGTGATGCATATCTACACAGGTACAAGAGGAAAATGGGCACAGCTGTCTGTGCAGAGATCTAGCATAAAGATAATAATCACAAGAAAAATGATTTTTTTGAGTAAAAGTAATTGATATTTGAAAAAGGTGGTCAAAGGACATGGCAAATTCATTGTTTTGTTAGCTTTAAATAGAATGTGTTTTCAGAAGATGTGCTCTGTTTCAGCCACAAAATATTCAACTCTACAGGATTCACTTACATAACTTGGAAGCTAATTCCCTCTCCACGGAAGTTCCTGGATAAAGTTCTGCAGCCAACTGTCATGCAAACAGCTGGACTAGGTCATTATAATACCATCTCCTCTGCCACCCCCTCCAAAATTTAGGCAGTGTAAATTACGCAAGCAACGAAGGAGAGCAGAGGGAAATTAATAGTATTTATCTTGAAGGCAAACTTAAAGCTCCCCTCACACATCAGATAGCTCCAAAATCCCAAACCATTTTTAATTCTTAATGCTTTAGAAAAGTGCAAACTTTTATTTTCTTTTGGCTCTTAACTACTAAACTATTGCTCTTCCTCATTTCGGAATAGAATATAGAAAATGGCAAGAATTAATTGTACAAAACTCCCAGTTATTAAAGGAAATCTGCACCAGTACATTTTTAGCATGGATATATGCAGCTTTTTACCACAGTCAGCAAATAATCTCCTTTTCCTTTGGCATGCTCCTGGTTCTTTTTCTGGTAGAATGAAGTTGGACAGGGAAAGTTATTCCATAAAGCTTCTTGAGACTTCAAAGCAAGCTAACGCTTTGTATTGAACTGAAAGTTTTCAAATTAGGCAGCAGCATGGAAAATCAACTCCAACACAGATCATTCTGGCCTAAAAGCTGGGTGTGGGGGCCCGCAGCTCACAAGCGCTCTGCCCAAACATGCTGTGCTCCAAAGCAGGTCTCAGTAGCAGATAGATTTCACAAGATGTCTGGCAGATGAGTTCCCATCTTCACAACAGGTGAAGGCCACAACACAGTGGGCTACTAACATAAAACAATCCCCTTGGTAATGAGAAGCATACAGTGCTGTAGCTGTATACAAGTGCACACAGCAGTAAGGAATCCCATTTGCAACAAAGAAAACGTTAGCTAAAATCAGCCAGGCTGCTCTTCACCAGGACTGCAGTTCTGTTGTGCTTACTCACATCCACCACCTCCATGCCATTTGTTCAGCACCGACCCAGGGGGCAAAATGCTATCTCTGAAATCGGTAGTATTCCTGCCTGTGCTCCTTTGTTCTTTTGAAGCTTGTCATTTACATTTAAATTCAACCAGGCAACGTTTTGTTTGAGATTTGATGGGTACCCAGGAAAATGCAGCATGATTTACATGTATGAAATGTGCAGGCTTGAAGCAATGCCTTAAAATTAGAGAGTCCTGGAAGCAATAATCACCATAACCATTCCTTTTGCATTATTTCTATGACAATGCTATTAGGAGAGTTGATATGAAAACATGGAAATGTAATCTCATTAGAGAAGATCTGAAGGTAGCTAAGGACACGAATTTCTGCAATTACATCCTTGAAAAGATGCACAGTGCTACCATTCAAGCCAGTTCATGCCAATTCCAATTGAATGCATGGTGTATCAATTTACATCTACATGGAACCGGGAAATAAAACACACGAGAAGACTGTTTTAGGAGTGTTTATTTTTTAAGATATGACAATTTTTACTTTACAAAAACAGCCGTGTCTGGGCAGTGAACTTCTTTCCCATTGCTGACATACAGCTGCAGTTCAAGTAAGCTCACAACATTTCTTGAGAACATAGGGATAGTTATTTATAGATGCACATCCAAGTACTGGAAACACTATTTAATAAACCAACTCGCCCTCAAGTTTCAGAAATGTTGTTCTACCAGCAACCAGCAGCCTCTCCTTCCAGCTGGTGTTTCACAACCCCCAGAGCATCCCATTCACTTCTGCAACAGCAGTTACCTGTACCAATCCTTTCCCTTCTGATTCCTGCTCTTATAACCCAACTTTCCCTGGAGCTGAAGGAACAGCCTGAGGTTCTGAACGTGCTCTGAGATTAAGCAGAAAGCCCTGTGCCAAAAACTCACAAACTAATGGCATTTGAGCTACATAGTGCTAACTGCATTAACATTTCAGTCTCATGGAGAGATTCTTTTTGTTTGCAAAATGATGTTTGCTAGTAAAAGTCAATTCTCTGGATCCATCTAAAACATACTTTTAAGAGGGATCTTTTTTTTATAAAAGTCTCAGCTGACACACAAATGTCACTGAAACAAAGAGAAAAAGCCTATCCTACTTAACAAGAGATGAGCAAGGATGGCAAAGCTCTTTAGGAGGAAAAAAACCCCCAAACAACAAAATGGTGAATATAGACAAAAAAACATTACTTCCATGGACCCTGGGTTCAGATTTTTCACAACACAGAAAGTAGATGATTTTAGATGCATTTAAAATACAGTACGTCAACCACTATAGGGCTAACAATCATTTGAACATTTGCATTGCGCGTGCTCATCATCCAACAAAAAAGAGCAAATGTGTCAGTCTCAAAAGTGGAATTTCTTTGCTTTCCTCAATTGGTCGTATTTTTTTTTTAATATATAAGGCAATGGATAGACTGTGTGAAGAAAAAAAGAATGCTGGGAAAGTCAGTAATAAAACAGCAAAAGAAAATCCACGTAAACTTCTAAGCAATTATTACATTGTAAAACAGACATTCCAACAACAAGCTTTCAAGTTTCATTTTGTTCTCTAAGACCAGACATGAAAACTGCATAAATATATCAAAAGGAGACATTTTAAGAAGAAAAAAACTAGCTCTTCTTCTGAAATATATCATACCATATAGATTGATGATTAAATACAACGATATTTTAGCTAAGCTAGTTTCTAAAACAAGCAATCAGCCGTGACAGACTTGAAGTTTTCCAGTTCTCAGCAAGCAGCGATGCTTAAACCCCAACGCTGTGATTTCCAGCAGCATTCCATTGAGCATGGGTCACCCGAACACGATGGCACAAGTCTGCCACCTGCTGAAAAAAGTCAAACCTGCACTAACAGAACAAAAACCAGAGTAAAGGACTTTTTCCTGCAAGATTTTCAGCAGAAGGATAGTGTGTACCATCAAAGTAAGAAGTAAAAACTATTTCAGCATGCACATGTTGTTTATGGTGTCAAATTCGTGCTAATTTTGAATACAAACGTTGTCAAAGAACTGAAGAGGCAGAAAACAACACAAAATACACACAAATAACAGAAAATACAATTTATAAACTTAGTTTGAAAACAAACTTTCCACCTTCTCAAATAAGCACCTCTATGTAACTCTAAGAGCTGCCAATTATGTGTCACATCAAAACAATTCAGTCACACTGTGACTGTTCAGTTCTGTATTTTGATTCGAGTTACTGAGAAACCCCCTTCTTTCTGTCTCAGAAAAAAATGAATCTGAGCCTTTTTTTTTTTTTTTTTTTTCAGACTAATCATGATGTAATTACAACCACCTTGATTTCTGAGACTGAAATCACATTAACATTGAATGTTACCTGTAAAGTCTCTCTGGATCACCAGCAAAAGTTAAAATAACTTTAACAACAAATTGCTCCTTTCCTGTTTTAATAATTCGTGCATTTTCCCAGCTGTAAAAATTTGTTTAAACTTAGCCTTATCAGAAAGTGCTGAGAATAGGTGTACAGTTAAACGAAAATGTAAGTACTCTGATAAATCCCATGGTAAAATATTATTTCATCTTACAATATTCTTGAAAACAAACTAGTAAAGCAGCTCACAGAAACCTCTCTACAGAGTAGAGCTCTGTAGAGCTCACCAGAAAGGCACTGTGCTCTAACTTTTGGGGGCTTTCTGCATTTGCTTGTCTTTAAAAGAAATGCATACTTGCATTAATACAGTATGTATTAAAACTCATTTCTTTTCACTTGAAACATGGCTGCCACCTCAGTTGAATGGATAAGCGTAAGCACTGTCCTAACAGTGGTGATAATCTGGAGAGTTCAAATACCAGCATCAATAGTCATACGACAACTGTGGGCTGCTGCACAGGAATTTGTTTATCTTGTTAAAGCAGTGAACACCTGCTCCTCTATATAAAGCCAGAAAAACAAACAAAACAAACCAGGTCTAGGAGATGGGTCAAAACTCTGGCCAGATCCCACCCTTTCCATGTTACCATTCCAACCTGCTCAGTACTACCATCTGAGGATGAAAATGAAGTTGAAACATGCCTCTGCTCTTTACTTTGTTTACATTTTTACTATAACGTTATACAAAAGCAGAATTGGATCAAGAGGAATGCAAGACTTTTCCCCCAAATCCATCACAGTATAATCACAGCACAGCATCCTGAACTCCACAAGAATCATGTCAGAGTCTTGAAAAGCAACCCAGTACATTTCTCTTGGCCATTCAACTTGGTAAAGCCAAATGGAGAGTGATCAAAAAACGGCTTTTCCTATTGTACGCACAATACCAACAAATTACCATCCTGGCAACAAGGCAAAAAGAAAGCAGTAACTTTCTACAACGTGTTTCAAATGCAATTTAAATAAACCCACCTACTGAGTGGGCTTTAAGGTTTCCTTGGAGGAAACAGGGTTGCACTGGACAGGAGAATGAGATAACCACACTCTTTATGGGAAGGGCTCAGAGCCAGAAAATTGATCTGCATACAGTAAAGAAAAAAAGTAACTCCACAGCACTGACTTTCGAAGTGGGATTCTATTTCAGAGTGACTGGAGTGGCAACAACAGTAAATGTGCACAGATGGGACTACAGTACTTTAGAGGCCTTAGAGATGCTACACAGTATGTGAAACTTTCGATCCCCACATCATGTTATGTTTATAAAAACTGTTTAACTGTTAACTTGAATTTGTTCTAGCCTCATTAAAGCCATTTGCTGACAGGAACCATTACAGCCTTCTTTTATTCTGAAAATAATGCACTGAATGCTTTAAAAAAAAAAAAAAAAACCCACAACCAACAACAACAAATGACAACCATTATATTGTGCCCTTGTAAAAAATACATGTTCCCCTTAGTTCCATTAGATTTGCATATATATGAGAAGCACTTAAAAGAACAATTCGGTAGTGCCATTAGTAATTGTTTAAGATTACAAGTCAAAGATCTTAGAAACACTGAGTTCAATTTGGAACTGGAATTGCACTCATATCCTACTTGGATACAAACTGAACACAGAACTTTGGGACATAAAAGCCCTATTATTTAAAGGGGCATTCACTGTACTGCATTCCACTGTGTAACAACACATTTCAGTCTGACACACATAAATTAATCCCCTTCTAATAGGTTACAATATCAACTGCAATTTATCTTTTGTTGTACAGTAACATTTACTCCCCCAAAGAATGTACATGCAGGCAGCCTCCACTGTATTTTCTAACTATCAGTTTGAAATAAAATTCCCAAAATGTCCTAATGATGAAAGAGCCAACATTCTGTTTGCAAAACTCATGTAAGCATTTATTGACCAAAGAAAAAAATCCAGAAAATTCAGTAGGTTGTAGGACGTAGGTGTTTTTGAAAACGTTATCACTGAGCAGTGCTTCATACTTTGACTTTTAGCAGGCATAGATGGAAGTGGCCCGTTTCAAAGAGGAAATATGCATCCCAATGTAACACTTAGACATGCTGTTTTAAAGACAAACCTCTGAAACATAAACTATCATATCTTGAAGTACATTAGATAATATATTATAATGAAGAATGACTGTAAACATCTCCCATGTTTCACATTAATTACTGCTAAGTATTCCCAAATTTCATCTCCTACCAAGTTTGCTAATTCTAGGAGTTCAGAAATTCAATATCTGCACGTTATAACATATCACATTCAGTTCCAAGAACATAAGCAACTTCATTCCTTCTCCAGTCCTCTGGGAAAAAAAAAAGTCCATACATAATACAAAACATGGTACTTTGTTCCAGAGCCCACAGTTCTGAAACAGACCTGGCTTTCCATAAGGGTACGAAGGTTAAAAAAAGTCACCACATAAACCTCTGGATTTCTACACTATTCGGCCACTGGAATGTTTTGTTTAGGAAAAGATAAAATGTTACTGCATTCACAACAATGTAAAAAGTCAACTCAACAAGTTGCCTATAAACTGGTGGGAATGGAATATTGAGCCTATATATTAAGAATGGCAAAATAAAGTAACGGAACTCTAACAGCTTTTGGGGAACTGTGACTGATAATAAACATACAAAATACGTTAAGATCCAGAATATTGATTTTGATTTTATTGTATCAACAAAACTCCAGCCAGCAAATATATAGGCTGGAACCAACACATATTTTACAAGCTCATGTCTTTGGAAGATTTTTCTCCAGACATAGAATGTGTAATGTCTATTATCTGCTAGCAAATACTTATGAACATAGGTAAACTTCCAAATCAAGAACAAAGAGATGGCAGTGATTAGGATGTACTGCACACGGTGCCTTCGCAATGACTGCAGGAATTTCCTGATTTTAGTAGGGGTCAGTAAATGAGGGAAGGAAAAAAAGAACGTAAAGGACAAAAAATAGAACAGCTGGGGAAAGTGCAAGCAGGCTTCATGACTACTTCTGTCACCAACAACTATTCCACCATTGACGAAGACAAAAACAAAGAACGCAGTTACTAATACGATGTATGGCCATGTTAAAGCAATAAGTGTAATTAAGTTTTTAGGAGATATCAGATATTCAATAAGAAATCGCGTGATTAAGGTCAGATCAGAAAATGATGTTCTCATGGAAGAGATCCTTTCATCTTTCTTTTTCAGTAACTCTGTCTTCCAGGCTTCATTTAGCTTTTCTGCAACAACATTTCCAGCACAAAAAACTGTCCACACAATATTTGTCTGACGAAACATGAAAGCACAAAATCCAAGCAGCGCTGAAGCCTTATGGTTACCATAAAGGCACATTAAATATGCAAAGAGAGTAAAAAATACTGAACCTGTGTCCGTATAATAAAGGAATGTAAAAAAATAAAGGGTGGGAAATGTTGCAAGAGTTAACGAAGATAGGATTCTCTGGAAACCTGACACAGCCTGGAGAAGAAGCAGAGAAATACGATTAGTAATGTCCAATTAAAAAAACACATATATTTGTGAGAATTCCATTATGACAATATAGCCTCTCTTACACCCTTTGATTCCATTGTTGTATGACCACATATGCTACATTTCTGTTAAGCTCCTGCTGTGTTAATATAGAATGCTGGACAATACAATGTTAAAAGACAAACAAAAACATCAAACTTTATTGCTGGTGAGATAAATACATGGCAAAGAAAATACACCAACTCCTTTTCTACATCGGGGGTTCACATACTTGTGACACCAGAATCATGGTGGGAATGTAATTGCTCCCACATCCAGGAGAAAAAAAATACATTTAATGGGAAAAAGAAAAAAAAAAAAAAAAAAATCAGTCCTTTATGCGACTGCAATCTCATTATCACATTCTGTTTGTAAGACAGCAAAACACACCATGCTGTTTTGTCTTTTGAAGCCAGCCCACAAAATGGCCAGCTCAAGTTTCTAATCTTGGGTGCAGCTTTCATTGTTTATTTTCGTTATAATTCAGAAGTTAAAAAAAAAAACTTTAAAGAAGATGAGAGACCATACCATTTAAAAGTTCTGCCAATTATCTCACTCACTACACAATATGATGCAATTCACAACATTAAAAAATGCTGCATGATGTTTCTGAAGGATGTAGTGTTGGATGAAACAGTCACCACCACAAAGAAAAGAGAATAGAGAAAAAACTAAGCTCAAAGAAGCAGCAACAACAGAAACACAATTTCTCATGCTAGTACTATGAGAAAGAAATCTTTTGTTTTCTTACAATTATATTTCAATCTCCAAACATAAAATTAAGTATTCCAGAAAAGGAAACAATTTATTGAATTTGACCTAATTTGGTGTCTTACCATGTGCTTAAAAGCACATGAGTCTCCTGTAAGAAAATACATCCTTTATAGTAAAGGAATTGGGCAACAGCAAAAATGTTCTTATGGATAAAAAGTGAAACTAAAGAACTTTCACTAAGTTGAAAGACTTTGACTAGGCCATTAACCACTGAAAAAAATTTACCTACTGCAATGGTGGGTGCTTCAACACTTCAAAAATACAATTGTATTTGTCTTGTATCCAAATTGAACTGTTATGGTCTGTATTCGTGGACAGCTAAATAGGTAAAAATGGGCTGTATCAAATTCTACCAAAAGGTAAGAATACTGGAGGCATCTCTACTGGGATCTGTCTATTTAACGTCTTTCTCAGTGACCTGAAACAACAGAGTACGCTCATCAAGTTTGCAGTAACACTGACCTGTGGTGACTCAGACAATATACTCAAGGACAGGGCTGCCATTCAGAGTGACCTACACAGGCTGGAGAATGAAGCTACAGAAATCTTATGAAATTCAACAACAGCAAATGCAAATGCCTGTATCTGGGAAGTAAGAACCTCCTGCAATGACACAGCCTTGGCATGGAGAAGCTGAGGATCCACTTTGGAAAAGGACCCAGGGGTCTCAGGAGGCAGCAAGGTGAAAATGAACCAGCAGAATGCCCTCCCACAAAAGAACAGCAAAAGTCTCTTGAGCTGCACTGGCAAAAGGGTAGCAGCAGATCAAGTAAAACAATTATCCCTCTCTACTCCATATCCGTCAGGCTGTGTTTAGTATACTACATCCAGTTTTGTGCTCCATAATAGGACAAAGGTATTGCTGAACTGGAGCAAAGGCAGAGGGCCACCAAGACAGCAAAGGACTGAAGCACCTGCCCTAAGAAGAGAGGCTGAGGGAGGTGGCCTTGCTCAGCCCAGAAAATAGATGGTCTGGGGGGATTGAACAGCAATCTGCCTATGAGGAAGTTATCAGATAAAGACAGTTGGGCTCCTCAAACGGCGCTTGGTTGGAGGACAAGAGAAAACGGGTATAAATCAAAACAAAAGGTTCAGACTGGATGTAAAAAATAAATAAATAAAAAATCACTAATCTTCTATCATAAGGCCAGTCAAGCAGTGGAACAGGTTGCCCACTGAGGTTGTGTTGTCACTGAGCAACCTGGTCTGATCTCAGGGTTTCCCTGCTTTGAGCTGGAAGTCGGACTATAGACCTCCCAAGACCCCTCCCAACTTGAATTATTCATAGAAAAATAGATTATTCCAAGCTGGAAGGGACCCACAAGGATCACCAACTCATAGCTCCACAAAAGACCACACAAAAATCAAACCATAGCTCTGGGAGTGTTGTCCAAATGCTTCTTAAACTCCAATAGCTTGGGGCCATGCTCACTGCCTTATGCAGCCTGTTCCGTGCCCACCGCCCTCTGGTGCAGACCCTTTCCCTAACCCCTTTTCCCGCCCCACCCCTGGCACAGCTCCATGCCGTTCCCTCGGGCCCTGTCGCTGTCACACAGAGCAGAGCTCAGCGCTGCCCCTCCGCTCCCTGTGAGGAGCTGCAGCCTCCATCAGGCCTCCCCTCAGCTCCTCTGCTCTGGGCTGAGCAAACCCAGGGACCTCAGCCGCTCCTCATACGTCTTTCCCTCCAGACTCTTCACCAACTTCATCTCCCTGCTTTGGACACTCTAATAGATTTATGTCTCTGATACTCCGGCACCCAACCAGCAAAACAGAGCAGGAGAAGCCCTCCCCTTGCCCACTGGCAGTGCTGAGCCTGTTGCACCCGAGTACAGTTGGCCATTTTGGCTGCCAGGGCACACCACTGGCTCACACTGAATGTGCCATCAGCCAGAATCCCCAGACCCTATTCCATGGGGCTAGAGTTCTTTTTCAACTTGCATTATTTTCCAACTAAATACTGACATTGAATGTGGTATCTTTTCTAAAGAACACATTTTGATTCAAACATGGCTTACAGGGCTTCATTCAGGTAAAGCTTTGTGGAGAATCCTAACCAATTAAACTAGTTATTATCCTTTGGACAAGTTCACATGCAAATTATTTTAAGTTTTATTTCATAGAATTTCATAGAATTGTTTGACTTGGAACAGACCCTTAAAGGTCATTAACTCCCCTTCAACAAACAGGGACATGTACAGCTAGATCAGGGTGGTCCAGCCTGACCTTCAATGTCTCCAGGGAAGGAGTATCCACCACATCCCTGAGCAGCCTGTTCCAGTGCTTTACTACCCTTTTTATAAAAAAAATGCTTTCCTTACATCCAATATAAATCTCTCCTCTTTCAGTGTGAAACTATTTCCCCTGTCCCATCGCAACAGACCCTGCTAAAGAGTCTGTGCCCTTCTTACAGCCCCCCTTCAGATACTGAAAGGCCACTATCAGTCTTCTCTTCTCCAGTCTGAACAGCCCCAGCTCTCCACCTGTTCTCATAGGGGAGGTGTTCCATCCCTTGGATCATTTTTGTGGCCCTCCACCAGATGCGCACCAGTAGGTTCACATCTCTCCTGCACTGAGGACTTTACATCTGGACGCAGTACTCCAGGTGAGTTCCACCAGCACAGAGGGGCAGGATCAACTCCTTTAACCTGAGGCCACGTTTCATTGGGACTACTGATCAATATACACAAGAGTACATTTTCAGAGGATCAAACTCTGACAGAGAAAAAATATGGTTTTTTTTTTGTTTGTTTGTTTTGTTTGTGGTTTTTTTTTTTTTTTTTTTTTTTTACAGAAAAGGCATGTGCCTCCTTGGTGAAACTGACAGTAATACCTGCAATTATATGAAACAGAGAGTAGCTCAAATAAGTAAACACACGCAGTCAAGGAACTGTTTGTACTGGTACATAAAACAATCCTACTTTGTACCTTATTTTTCTGATGGATCTTCAGCAGAAGCAAGTACAGCAGGTAGAAGTTGCCAGCGCTGATGAGGAGGTTGATGAACCTGAGCATGCCGGTGGAACACACCACGCTGCCCGTCCAGCCAAAGAGCCAGGCTGCCGGCTTCACCACGCCAACCGACAGCAGGTACAGACCCGGGGGGGTGGTGATCATGGGATCCCACTGCAGAATGGGGGACAGGGGTCAGAGGGCTGCTGTCACACGAAAACCACAACACAGATGTGCAGCAGGGTTTGGGTATGCAATTCCAACCTCTGCTCTGCTCTGTTAATCACAGAATTGTAGGGGCTGGAAGGGATCTCTATAGATCACTGAGTCCAACCTCCTACTGAAGCAGGTTCCCTACGGCAGGTCACACATGTAGCGTCCAGATGGGTCTTGCGTATCTCCTGAGAAGGAGACTCCTCTCTGGGCAGCCTGTTCCAGTGCTCCCTCACTCTGCCAGTAAAGAATTTCTCCCTTGTGTCAGTACGGAACTTTCTCTGCTCCAGTTTGTGCCCGTTTCCCCTTGTTCTACTGCTGCTTGCCACCAAAGAGCCTGTCCCCAACCTGACTCCCATCCTGTAGGTACTTATAAACACTGATGAGATCCCCTCTCATCCCTCTCTTCTCCCGGCTGAACAGCCCCAGGTCCCTCATCCTTCCCTCACAAGGGAGACGCTCCAGGGCCTCATTCATCTCTGTGACCCGCCGCTGGATTCCCTCCAGCAGTTCCCTGTCTTTCTTGCACTGGCGAGCCCAGAACCGGACACAATATTCCAACAGTGGCCTCACCAGGGCAGTGCAGAGGGGGAGGATCGCCTCGCTCGCTCATGTGGACGTCTAACGAATTTCAGGCATTAGCGGCCAGGCACGGCACGGCGGGGACCGCCCTTCCGCGACTTCAGCTCCCCGCTCCGTCCTACAGCAACCACCCATCCCGAGCGCAGCGAGCCGACAGCGACAGCTGCCGCCCGGAGGCGCCCCTAAGAAAGCGGCCCCGAGGGCCGGGCCCACCTGCAGGAAGCGGCCCTGGCAGTAGGCCTGCGCCTGCGGGACGTGGAAAACCTCGTCCATGTAGGGCTCCCGCAGGCGGCGGTTGACGGCGGCGAAGAGCAGCGACGAGAGCAGGAAGGCGCCGCTCATGGCGGCCGAGAAGCCGTACGCCTCCACCCCCTCCATGCCGCCGCCGGGAAGCGGCCGCGCGTCCGGGAGGGCCGCGAGCGGGCAGCGCTGGGAGCGGCAGGCGGGGCGAGGGGAGGGAAGGAGGAGCCGGCTGCGGGGCGGTGCTGCCCGCGCGCTGCCGTGCCGCTCGGCCCAGCCGCCGCTGGAGATCGCGTGGAGCGCGGGGGAGCGTTATTACAGCGCTGCTCTATACGGGATCGCAGTAGCGCTGCTCCGCGTGCTCGGCCGTCCCGCCGGCGCTGCGGGATGCACCTCACGCACCCGCTGGAGCTGTTCCCCGGGCGCTGCGTCACGCTGCTCCTCTTCAACCGCGTGCAGAACGCCGCTGCCCTGCGGAAGAAGGCCGTGGAGGGGGCCATCGAGGGAGCGCTGATAAACCCTGCCATGGTGAGCGGGCGCTCTCCTGCGCTGCCGCGCTGCGGTACGGCCCTGCGGGGCTGCGTGGGCAGCCGCGCCGTTGGCTGAATTGGGCGCGGGCACCTCCGTACTGATCGGTGCGTGGTCTGCCGAAAGTTCCTTTTCTGCTGCTTTAAACTCATAACTGCTCTCTGAACTAAGGCCTTTTTGTTAGCAAAGAGGCAGTTGTGGGGGAGGGGAAAGAAAAAGACTTGAATCTGGTAATTTGCTGACAGGTTTAGTAGTGAGTAACTTGACTTCAGAGTGTAATCTCTGTTTTAAATATGATGCTCTCACCTCGGTGCTGTGTTCAGCTGTGGGCTTCTCACTGCAAGAAAGACACGGAGGCCCTGGAGTGTGTCCAGAGAAGGGCAGCGGAGCTGTGAGGGCTGTGGAGCGCAGGTGTGATGGGGAGCGGCTGAGGGAGCTGGGATGGGTCAGTCTGGAGAAGAGGAGGCTGGGGAGACCTCGTTGTTCTCTACAGCTGCCTGAAAGGAGGCTGTGGTGAGGTGGGGGTCGGCCTCTGCTCACAGGTAACAGCAGCAGGATGAGAAGGAGCAGCCTTAAGTTGTGCTAGGAAGGGTTCAGTTTTGATATTAGGAGAAATTTCTTTTCGTGCTAATGTACTGAAATGGGTTACGCCATTTCCACACCCCAAACTACTTTCATCTTCCCTTACCACTGCAGTTTTATTGCTGAGCATGGCATTACATGGTATGGAATATTCCTTTGGCTAGATCTAGATCTGTCAACTCCCAGTTCCTTGCCCACCCCCAGCCTATTTGCTGGTGAGGCAGACACAAGTAAAGAATTAGTTTTGACACTGCCATCACTGTTCAGCAAAAGTTGAAGCATTGTTGCATTATCAATGATGTTTTTTGCCACAAAACTCAAAACACAGCACTATACAGACTGCTGTAAATAAGGTTACCTGCATCCCAGCCAGACCCAGTAAAAGATAATCATAGAATCAAAGAATGGTTTGGACTGGAAGGGATCCTTACGATCATCTAGTTCTAACTCCCTGCTGTAGACAAGGACACCTCCCTCTAGACCAGGTTGCTCAAAGCCCCATCCAGCTTGGCCTTGAATGCTTCCAGGGAGGAGGCATTCACAGCCTCCCTGGGCAACCTGTTCCAGTATCTCACCACCCTCACAGTAAAGAATTTCTTCCTAATATCTAGTCTAAAT